>CM075854.1:97668622-98268622 GCA_037975125.1 Latrodectus hesperus
GTTTAAAAACTATTCAAAACATAAATGATTGGATAATTTAATATTTCAATCAACGCTTTTACCTTTTTTCTAAATTTAAACCCGTTTTTGAGTTCAAACTCTGAAGGATTTTACTAAGGAAAATATAAAAATCTTAACCAATATACAAACCTTATGTTGATATTGAAAATTTTTCCTAAATAGGGATATTCAGATTTAAATTTTTGCTGAAAATATTTTAGGTAATCTTAAGTGGCTCTTTTCACGCACACATGTAAGCCATTAGAATTATTTTGCAATAATAGATATAGTGGGGTAAAACTTTTTATATCTTTTAATTCTTTTCAGCACATTTCAGCATTCATTAGTGCATTTTTAGACTGATAAAAAATTTTTTAGAACAATATTCATGTGCAATTTGCAGTGAGATTTATATGTATATTTTATCTTTAAGGAATTAAAAAGTGTTAAAATTTAAAACTGAGTGATTCATAATAGTGACAAGTTTATATTTATAAATTGTGCTTTTTTATTTCAATATATAAATCAATCTATGGTTACTTATGTCCACTATTAAATAATTAAATTTATATATATATAGTTAATGATTACCATTAAACACTTTCTCAGTTCTCAGTTCCAAAGAAATGTTTTGAAGGTGTTAATAGTCTATACAGGTATCTTAAAGAATTTTGATGCAATTAATTTCTGGAAATGTTTCCCATTTAATTAATTCACACGCCTTTTTAAATAAAATCAAGTTTATTCTTCATAGGAAAAATTAGGAATTTTAAGTAAAAGAAAATAAGAAGTCACTATCGATTGATCAAATATTGCAGAAAGTTTTAATACGTGATTTTATCAATTTTATTGCATTCCCCATTAACGTTTCCTTGGAATCATTAAAGAAACAGCCCTATATTCCTTCTTTCACAAGACCATAATCTTAATTGATTTAATTAAGCATCTTAAGCAATACGTTAAATGAATATGAAAAGTAATTAATAATATTTATTAAGTATGTGGCTTTCGTGTTTCTGCTGTAATAAACCACTCCTTTTAATGGTCATCGATTTATTTAAAAGCGATAAAGAACTTTTAAATACTATTTAACAGCAAGTAAATTTTAATCTTTAATTTGAAACATTTGCCCATAGACAAATATGTTTCTAGACTTCAAAAGACAACCAAAGAAAAAAATGGAAGATTTAACTTCATAACGCTTGGAAAGTGTGTATACCTTATGAGAACAAAATACTTCTTATGATATAAGGATGAGAAATAAAGTCATTTTAATGAAATAAAATAAATATATGCATACAAATATAATTTTGCAGCTGTCTGACATTCTATCAAGATAAAAAACAACAAAATCATAAATCTGTAATCATCAAATCTGTTATTCTCATTATTTTATTTGGTAAAACAGCGACATAATTTTGCAGCTGTGTCATATTTTGAAAATGTAAAATAACTGCATTACTATGAAAAATCAGAAGATTTAATCTATCATGGCACATTTTAAATTTGCTTTTAATAGAAAAGAAAATTAGATTTTTTAATTTTTTCAATAATATGCATCAATTTATTCAATAATTCATTACTTAAAATAACAAGCTACACATATTTTGATAGATAAAATAAATTCTTATATATACTTGTGTTTCAATAATTATCAAAAAATGATTCAAGTATTTCTAAATTTTATTCTTAATACATATTTTTATTAACTCAATGAGTTTAGCAATAAAATAGAATAACGTAAGTAATTAAAAAAATCCAGAGTATACCTAATTATTTTTGTATCATTTATGCTATTATAATAAATAGATGTAGTGATTTGTATTTTATATTAGAAGATATAAATCTCATGCATCTATTATGAGAGTTTACCATAGAATTTACAAGAATTGTCTTACCATCCCTTGACAGGAATCTTACAATTTTACATATTTCTGAGAAAATAAAAGCATATTTTTTATAAAAGGAAATGAGTATATTTTCTAAAAATAAAATAACTGAAAACTCGTCATGGATTTCTACAATATAGATCATTAGAGATAGAATGCATTAAAGATCATAACTAAATTAATATGTAATACGTTTTAATGAATATGTAATAAGTTTTAAGTATATGTAATAAGTTTTAATAAATTTGTCCTTTCAAGATAAAAATTGATTTATTTTAAGTATTTTCGAAAAGTAGGAAGCGTCTGAATGATGTTAATCCCTGATGTTGTTTCAGATACATGCATCAAAAGACTGCTTCTGCATTGTTAAAAGGGCTTACAGATGTAAACTGTTGTGTCTTGAGAACAATAATAGGAGAAGACTTTTTATTCTCATTTAAATAGTCGTTAGGGAAATGAACATGCTTAAAGCTATTACAAAAGGTAACAATAAGCTACCACCGATTCATTTGAGCTTTACCAAGATATTTTCCTCTGAATCTTATTGTTAGTCCTAACTCTTTTTAAAACATTTTCAGGTTTTATTTAACCACCTTTGATTCTTTGTATAATGATTCTTAACTCTCATTCTCAAATCTAATTTCAACCAATCAATGAAAAGATAAATAAAGGATGGATTTCATGCACTTCATATAATACTGAAAGCATTGACATAATATTTAAATATTTCATCCATTTGCTTCTACAATTTTGTTTTTTTTTAATTTCATGGGATTTTATATTAGGTCATCGTTAATATAGTATAAGGAGACATTAATGTACAAAAAAGTAATACATAGATAAATTAGTAGGTAGTATATAGGTTACTAATAGGATGAACTAAATTGTGCACGTATGCTTATATACTGCTGAATGTTACAATAAAATAAATCAAATTATTTACTCGGTATTTTTATTACTAAATAATAAATTAAATTATTGCAATCATTATCATATGCAAATATGTAATATCACTTAAACTATTATTTTTGCAGCATATTTCTTCAATTTCTTTTCATCTTTATTCTTAAAAACACAAATAAACGTGATCGTGATAATTACCTAAATTATGTATAAAAACGGGTGCAAAAAACTTTTGAATGCTCATTAATTAAAAGGAAATTCTATGCAGAAAATATTCCCATCTCCCACACACCAGTGTATAAAGGTGGTTATAACTAGTTGTCATGCAGTATATATATATATATATATATATATATATATATATATATATATATATATATATATATATATATATATATATATATATATATATATATATATATATATATATATATATATATATATATATATATATATATATATATATATATATATATATATATATATATATATATATATATATGCTTCTGAGCTATTGAAATAATATTATGTTTACAGAAGCGATTTTGCTTAGAGTTGACATCCAAGATCCGTATTTCATGGGCAAATAATTGACCTGTCTTGAAACAAACAGATGAATCATGCAAATACCCAAGTGATATGCATGTACAAAATTTTAGTGATATGCTTCCTTTCTGTATTAAAAAGTGATCCCCAGTGGTTAAATAGCTTCACGCCACTACTCGTAACATCAGCACTAAAGTATCATTTTCCACATGCAGCAATTGGTAGGGTGACCACATTCTTCCTCACTTTGTTTCTAGAGCTCCGTGAGACGGAGACATGTCCAGGATAATCTGTGACATCCAAAGACGTTTTGCAGGAGAGTCGTAGATGTGGTGTGGAGGGTACCAGCTCAGGTGTGACCTCATCACCTGTCCATGGTTCAAAATTGCAAGGTGCTTGGTGACAGTTGACTATCCAAACCCGTTAACATTGGGGCTCATCTGCACCGTTATGTACGATACTATAAAACTCCAAGCTGCACATTATCTTAAGCATTTCTATAAAAGTTCAAGTGTAAAATCTAGAGTAACACACCCATAGCACCTAGATTTTATTCTTAATTTCTTAATTTTCTGGACTTAACTTATATGGAAAAAGATTCTCTTTAAATATTGATGTGAAAACTGCTTTCTAGATTTGGATCAATGGACAGGGGCATGATTTTTTTCAGGTTTAATTCAATCTAAATTTACACAAATAGTTTTTCAAATTCTGTTTATAAATGATTAAAATTCAATGAAGGAATTGTTAATGCATAGAATTTAAAAAAGTTTCTAAATGATATTTAAAAGAAGAAATTATCGATACATATTTTACAAATTTAACTCAGTAAATTAATAATGGAATTCATACGTTATCTCAAATTTCATAGATGAATAGATGAATATCAAATTTTTCATAGATGAATTAAATTTTCTAGGTCTTTTTTATTGGAAATAATTTTTTTGAGTTTTATTTATCTGTTGTGATTTGGAAATTTTAAAAAGGAATATTTAATTGTAAAAAAATATTTATTACTATAAACATGAGATTGATCAAAAGATTTTTTATTTCAACAGTCTTTTAGTAATGCTTTTGCTTAGAATTGACAAAAGTGAATTTAAAATTAGTATGGAAAAACCATCATTTTAATATTTTAAAATGAAATTCAAAAACAACTATTTACTAAATTTCTTATAAATTTTCTCCATGAATATTAATCGGTCAAAGTAAAAATCACCTCATGATTTTCTGTCTCACGTTTTGTGCAAAAATGTTCTCTTACATGAAATAAATTATCATAAAGATGTATTTTATTTTTAAATATTTATTATTAATTTATATGAATAGAGAAAATGCATTAAGTTACTGCGGCATTTATTGACATGATAATGTGATCATGAATTATGCATTAAACGTGTAAAATAAGGAATAATTTCAATTCATTTGTCTGCTCATTTATTCTTGATGGTGGTTCCTTGTCAAAACTAAATTGTGCAGCTCAAAATATCGAATGTGAAAACATCTCATATTCCAAATAAAAGTATCTAAACTGCGCACTAAATTAAAAACATATTCCTAATTCATGAATTTTTATTCAACTGTTTAAGTGCATTTTTTATTGATTTTTATATTCTAAAACCCTGTTCACTGAGGTTTTAAAAGCATGAAATTATTTTAAGAGCTAAATACCTATAAAATAACTCCAGATTTGCCGACCGATTGGCTGAGTGGTTAGCGTTCCTGACTCCTGAGCTGTTGGTCCCGAGTTGGAATTCCGGTTCGGGCATGGATGTTTCTTTCCTTCTCTGTTCTCTCTGTCCTTTCTTCTGTGATGTTGTTTGAATGTGGCCCGCCCTATAAGTGGGTTTGTGGTGGTATGGCGCGAGTAACGCTACTCGCCTCCGTGACTTGGTTCACAGGTGCCCGCTGGGTAACGACAAATGAATAGCAGTCTCTGGCCTTGTTGTGGCATAAAGTTCAACCCTCTTGTGCCCGCCATTGGAAAAAAAATTAATTCCAAATTTTGCTTCACAATCACGTTCATGATTTTATTTATTTCATTTATTTACTTTTTGAGGAATTCTTGTTCTGAAATGTGTGTTTTTTTCTTATACGAGTCCTTTCAATTTTATTCGCAATCAACTTATATCCTTAGTTGTTTGCTACTGTGATCAATTTGGATGTGACACTCTATTTAGAATTTATCACATGATTTTTCATATTTATAGTTGCATAAAACACTGTTCTATCACCATCACTTTATTATGATAAAAATTTCTTGTTGTCTTCCTCTGATTTATCACAAAATGGTATTACTCAAAATTAATTTCACTTTCCATTTCTATCAAGATTTTACAATTAATTTTTGCCCCATAGAGAAATTGTAAATTTCTTTATATATTTTGCATAATCAATTTACTCAAAAAGTTCTTTTCGTAGAAAATATTCGTTGTTATAGCTCCATTTTTCCTATAATTATTCCTTCGCATTGTTTTTCAATATATTCTGTTATATTTTCCGGATTACTTGGTGAATATTAATTTTCATGATTACTTAAATTGAGGAAAATCACAAATATTTTGTTAATTTTCTGAGCAAAAGACTGGAAAGAAAAACTGGAAGATAAAGGAAAATATCTCCCCTGAAAAAATTAAAGAACGAAGGGAATTATCCATATCCTGTAAATATTATACAACTGTTATAGAAGTACTGATACATATCAGAATCCTGAAACTAAATTTAATTTTATATTGATTTCCTCTTTGTTTATAAAGTTTATATATAACAAATAACTATAAAATCGTAAATTATTCGTACTTCCTTAATCATCTGTCGTAGAATCTTAATTCAAAGAAAGTTTCTTAAATATAAACACTTTTCCATCTAAGACTTCTGTTTGGGAAAATGTTTTCTGTTAAGACATTTTTAATCTAATAATAATTTTAAATAAAAAATATATTTACATATAACAAATATAAACTTCATTTTTACCATACCTAGAATTTCATAGTAATGAGAAAAATGTTATTCCTCGTGACTGTTTTTGTATTAAAAATAGCTTAGTAGAAATTTTTTAATTAATAAATAGAACAAATCATTATTCTTCAAAGTTTTTATTAGAATTTTAAGAGATTCTCTAAAAAATGCTGAATTTCAAAGCCATTTGATATTAACATCTAATCATTTGAAATTAAATATCAAAATATCAGTTAAACAAGAATGCATTCATAACTACACAATATATATATATATATATATATATATATATATATATATATATATATATATATATATATATATATATATATATATATATATATATATATATACATACATATATATATATATATATATATATATACATATATATATATATATATATATACATATATACATACATACATATATATATATATATATATATATATATATATATATATATATATATATATATATATATATATATATATATATATATATATATATATATATATATATATATATATATATATATATATATATATATATATATATATATATATATATATATATATATATATATATATATATATATATACATATATATATATATATATATATATATATATTGGGGGCATATATATTATTTAATATTAAACACTTGTTTAATACATAGAAAAACATTTGAGGAATTTTTGGATGTTTTCCGGAGAATAGAAGTGTTTTTGACCTCCTATTTCACAAATAAGTTTGATCACAAAATTGAATACAAGTAAAATATATTTGTATTTAAATTTACTTTATATCTTAAAAGCACTCAAAATAATTTCCAACTTCATAAGATGATTATCCAGACCGTATAAACATGTAGCTAATGATATAAAACCTCAGGCATACTCATGTAATTATTGACATTTACATTAATAAATTTTAAAAAAAATTTCAAATAACTTTTACCTGTAGAATTTCACACAAATTTCATTTAATATTCTGAAAATTTTTCTCGAACCAAAATTTTATATTTCAATTAAAAAATGAATGTGTATAATGCTAGGTTAAATATTAGAATTTTCTAAAACTATTCTTACAGCTTTTGTCGGAAAGGAAAAATAGTATTTCTTTTACAGTTTAATAATCAACAGTGTAATACAACTTACGTAAAGAAAACCAAGAAAATGTTATTAAATAATATAAAAATATAGATCACACACATATTATTAAACCACTTTCAGAAAGTTGCTAGATAAAATTAAATTCTGGAAAGTGAAGCATTGTCAATTTGCCAGAATTTTATTTTCAGAAAATCAACAAAACCAATTTGTAGTAAATGTTTAACTCCAAAGCAAGTGTAAATAAAACTTAAAGGTTTCTGGATCTATTTGAACTCTCACTTGAATCAGCATAAAATATTTCTGAGGCATGATGCAATAATATTTTTTAAGTAATGTTACTTATTTTATTTGTACTTCATATAAATAATATTTTATTTATTTATAATGAAAATTTGTAAAAATTTGCTTTGATATTTTTCTTTTGTTTAGCAAATTAAACTAGATTTATTTTTATTTTAAAAAAACAATCTTTTGGTGTCAAAACTAATGTGTAATACTTTGATAAAACTTTGTATTTTAAAGTTCACAAATTATCTAATGATTCTTCATTTGAATAAAAAAATATCAAACTGTTTTTCTGTAGTCTTTGCCGTGGTTGAGATTTGGAATTATGAAATATAAATTTACCAGTCTTATGGTCCTTCGTTTTTATCTTCCACTTCAATTGATCTTAAAAATTTCTGTGCCTTCAAAACTCTGCTTAGGATGATTTAGATGTATTGCAATCAAAGTGCAATTGATAAATTTTATGTAATTCTTTTAAATTAATCAACACATTTTTAGAATTTAATAAATATAATTTATGAGAGAACGGACAACTATTTACTGAAGCTATTAGCTGTTTTGAGCATTTCATAATTTAAGTGATGGCAAATATTTATTATTCTATTTAATTTAAATTAGGTTTCTCACTTGCACTCTAAGCGCATTTTTTTTTCATCTTTGCAGAAATATTTCTAATTTGTTACTTCAGGAAAGTCAGAAATATTTAATATTAACCTTAAATAATGAATTAGATAATCATTTCGTTTAAAATTCAACAAAACATCTTAAACGGTACGTATACATACCCTTTTTACTTTCAGATTTTCCAAAATTATTTTTTAAATTTCACAACAGTGAATATGTTTTTAAATTCATAACAAACCTCTTTTCTCTTTTAAATAATTTAATGAATTCTTTTTTTTTATTGTGCGTGACATAATTCAATTTGAAAATGATATATGTTACTAATCCTTATTAATAGGAAGTCGAAATTTATGCGTAAACTAATTCAACTATGATTGTAAATTACATGAATTTTAATGAGGATTAACTATAATAAAGAGAAAATGCTTAGAGTACTTAGGTCTAAAAAGTGTTGAGGAAGATTACTTAAAACTTGATGAAGCAACCTCGTATTCAGTGATTTTCACACTTATTAACCAGCTCAAAATGTAGAGCCTAAAATATACAGAAGTCAGATCGAGTCAAACCGAAAACTGAAAAAGAAATATGAATGGAAAGATATATATATAGAAATATATATATATATATATATATATATATATATATATATATATATATATATATATATATATATATATATATATATATATATATATATATATATATATATAGAAAAGGTATATGAAAAAGATTCTTTTTCAGTTGATATAAACTCTTAAAATTAAATTATAAAGATATTGTTTTTGAATAAAACATTAGAGCATAAAAAAATCAGCAACTAATAATTTCTCATAGAGTGCTTAATATTTGCTGATCCTAACAGCTACATGGTATCATCTTTAAATTCTTAATATTATTTCGAATGTCTATTAAAATTTTTCTAAATATTGTTTTATAAGACTTGTTTTTATTCATAAAACTTACATAAAAGAGCATATTTACATCAAGTGAGGTATTTATTGCCATGTTTAAGAAAATATAATTTGGATTTATTTAAATATACTGTTTTGTGCACATTGATAAAAACAAGAAAACATTTTGAAAAGTTCTGCTGATGGTGCTGCAGTATACGAAATTACCGAAAAAACATTTATAAATTGAAGAAAATCGTAATATAAACGAGAATTTTTTAGTAATATTAAACTTCAGCTTTAAAAACTTCATTATTTTACCATTTCTGCCTTTCTTAATAATTTGGAAGAAATCAATTCAGGCCTGCTATACATCCGTGAAAAAGGATACATGTTTGATTTAAGCATGCACGAATTATAACAAAACTAAACATTATCTTTGCGAAGAAGCATTTGTATATTACAAAAAGTATATATTTCTTTAGTATTTAATATTCTTTAACTTATATTCTTATGCTTATTTGTTATTTAAATGATCTTTTATAACTAAGAGGAAATTTTTGTAATATGTTTCTCATATTAACTATATTTTAAATTGTATGACCGTATAGATATTTCAACAGTTTGAATAATTATTTATTATTTTTTTCTAGTCAAGCTGCTAAAATTTATAAATATCTAATTTACGACTTCTTCATTGCTTTACATTTTCTAAGTTATATATTAAAGATGTCACATACTTGTAACTATGCCAAAACGTTAGTGAAACTAACTCAGACTGAAATTGTTATTTTTAAAAATCCCAAAACATCTATTCAAAAAGTTAAACTTTTTTTTATAAAAATATACAAAATAACAAGTTGTACATATCCCATGGACATCCTCATATTTTTATTGCTTTAATTGTGTAAATAATATAAGGAATCATATTCTAAGCGCATTTCTTCAAAAAAGCTTTATTCATTCAAATTTTAAATAAACAAACTGCAACAATATATATTCCTACTTGACTATTATATGATATATATATATATATATATATATATATATATATATATATATATATATATATATATATATATATATATATATATATATGTTACTAAACATAAACTTAGTATATACTTACTAAGAATAAACTTATTGTAATGATTAATCATTCGATAAGTAAAAAATGTAATTTCTGCCACGTTGTATTAAATAATCATGCCAAATGTAAAATAGCAGTTATAATTTAAAATATATTCTTGTTAACAACGTTTAAATGGTAAATTTGGTTTCATAATATCAAAAAATCGATCCCTCGTAGTAGTTGTTGGGGAAACAATATACCTGATCTGCATAACTTTTTCCTACTTTATTATAGATAAACAATATATAAAACAATGCATATTATTGAGACTTAAAATAAATTATTGAAAAATTCTCTTAATGTCTTATTCTCAAATTTTTTTATTTTTTTCTTGCTTGTTTCTGCGTTGTATTTTTTTTCTATTTTTCACAATTTCCTGGAAGATTAAATTTATTCTAATTTATAAATGGAATGTTGTAATTGGTAGAAAATGTAAAAACAAAAGTGCTTCCTGGTCTAATGAAATTCTAGATGTATAAAAGTAATTTAAGTAATGAAGAAATCAGAAAATATATAACAGACATTTGTAATATAGACATTTTATATATAAAATCTAATCTCTTGTAAATAACCTTTAATGATATAAAAATATATTGGTTAATTTTCTCCTCGCTGACTTTTTAGTTATATAATTTCAGCTATTCTGTGATATATTTTATGCGATAAAACCTACTATAGATCATTTTTAGATTAATCTCTAAAAGTAACGGAAACAATTTACCGCGTAAAAGAAATATGTTATTTCAAATCCCCTTTATATCCTTTAAAACAAAATAAAAATACTTTATTCTGAGTTTATTCGCTCAGTTAAGTATAGATTTTATATGTCAAAGTATTACTCACCAGTTTACTTTTGACATTAACGGCAATTTTTTTTCCTATAAAAATTGTTTGACTAAAATCAAATATTCTGTTTGTTAAAATTTTATTTAGATGTTTTTCACAAAACAACTTATCATCCATTTTATTATTAGATGCTGGTTTTAGAGTTTATTTTTTCAATAAAGATATTTTTAGGAATTACACATTTTTTTCTATAAGTACATAATATTAGTAACAAGTAAGTACATATTGGCAAATTGAATCGTCTCTGTAATTTAACAAATCATTTAAGTTATCTTAATAAGCTATTTTTGTTATGATATATAACAAATAGTTTTTGTATAAGCTAAATTACTTTAATAAATTAGTTAATAAAAAACTTAATATTTAATAACATTAACTTCACTATTACCATACATTATTATCAAACAGGAATTTGACTGCCTGTAAAAAATATTAAATGATATCATAGATCATTAAATACTACATATTAAACTGCCATATACTTACAAATTTTTAATATGTTCTTCTAAAAATAATACAGAAGCTAAATTGAGTCAAAAATAATTAAAATAATAATTTCTTTAAAAAATTAAGAAATATTAATCATCAAGTAGAGAAAAATAATTTATATATAATATGTTTTCGAAAATGAGAATCTTTCTCATGCTATTTAGACAACCCTACATGAGATAATATATTTCTACGAAATAAACTATTACCACTGAATTGGTTATTAAAAGTAATTGCAGTTGAATGAGAAAATTACAAATCATATATCTGCAACAGCAAAAATTAAATATAAGCTACAGTAACAAATATAAATTGTGATCAGCTAATATACTTTGTCCGCTACCTGAGAATACAACCTGAGAATGTACCATAAGAATGTAAGTGATGTGATGAATCAAATTTTGTTTCGACTAAAATAACGGCATTCTCACCAGATTTGGATCTTTGAAGAGTTGCATTTGAACAGAAATTTTGTACTGTGACATTTCAAGACAAGGTATCGGCTGAATGGTTAACGCTCTCGAATGCAATTCAACAATTCGTGGGTTTCATTCCCTCTTCAAACACGCATGTTTTTAGTGGTTCGGTGTCTATTTTAAGCAATAGATTCCAATTGAATGAGCATAAATGTGCATAAAGTGGCCTGAGAAAAAGAAACATACAGAACCGAAACATGTGACTTTTCAAATCTTTCTCACATACTTCTAAAGGCACGTTTCAGTCAAAATGGCGAAAGAAACGTTGTCTCAATAAAATATGAATTAAAGGCTAGCCAATTTAGCAAAAGGCACATTCTCTTTTCATATTTATAATAAGGACTATCAAATTAAGTGATTTCCAGAGTTATTTAAATTTTGTAGATTTTTTGTTCAATGGTTATTGTTTTATCCAATTAAACATCCTGTATCCATTTATAACAAAATACATATAAGTCATCATTTTTTCACATAACACTTATTTATTGCTTAATAATTCTACAAAATGCTAAATAGTATAGTTATCTAATGTGTCAGATATTATTGAAAATTTAGTAAGAATTTATTTTTGCCTTTTATAGTTGATATTAGATTTTGCCCCCAACAGCATTTATTGTTACCATTTCTTATTTTTAACTAAATTTATAGATTTTTGGATAAAATTTAGAGATAATCAGAATTTGATAAAAATTCTTCACAGCTTTTATTTAACATTTTTTTCTGAAAAAATGTTTCAAAATTAAATTACTATATTTACTGGTAGTAAGTGAAAATACTCGATAATCGCTGAGACCAAGCTTAATAGAAATTTTGGTACAAAATAGAAATCAGTCATCCATCCTGTGTAATTTAATAAGGTGATGTTTGATTTTTTTTTTAAATTTAATGAGTATGAAATGTAGTGCTATATTCTAAACTTAATGATACTTTTTAGTTAAAATAATTATTATATAATTTTTCTTTTATCATTTATAATTTATTTACTTAACCAAATAGTTCAAACTTTCAATGGAATTAAAGGCTTTTCATTCATTACAAATATTCGTTAAAACTAAAATTATCTTAAAATTCACATCAATTGTAATCTTTAAGCAATAAGCGATTTGACAAAAAAAGGTAAATTACTTGTATTACCAAGCATTTATAATATATAATGAAACAGTGATAAGAACTGAGAGGTTTTTCAGCAAGGAATGTTATGTTACTAAAAATAAAGAAGCACTGTGCATGAAATTCTGTTTCATAGAATTGATTAATTTAAAGAGCGAATGCTACTAAAAATTTGAAACTATATTTAGGGGTTAAATTTAATATTTATGATTGAACACATACTGAAAAAATACATATAGTTAGTTTAATCCAGATTTTTCTTAAAGTAATATGAAAAAAAAAACTTTTAAAACTCATTTTAATCAATGATTATTTTACTAAAAAGAACAAAATTAGCTACACATATTTCTAATATTTTCATATTTATACTTTTCTGAATCAGAATAGCAAAATTTTCATTTGATGTAAAGTAGTGTGATATAGTAAACAAGCCTATTTTTAACCAATATAACTTAAACTTTTATTTCTCTAAAATTCATATTAAACTTTCCTGTTTAACAAAATGTTTTCTATAACTGTATGAATATTTACTTTACACTCTCTTATAATTTTGGGTTATTTTGTTGAATGCATGAAGAAAATCTCAAAAAGAAAGTAAAATGCCTAAGAATCATTTAAAATTTATAAATTTTAAAAATTATCCAAAGTAAAATTTGCATACACATAATTTGTAGTTGAGCTTCTATATCTTCTTAATAATATATGTCATCTTAAAGTTTTGATAAAGAATGAATATTTCTTAATCATTGATTGTTGGAATGTTTCAAGTTTATAAATATATATATATATATATATATATATATATATATATATATATATATATATATATATACACTTCAAAATCACATATTAGTCGTATAAATTTAACACATTTATTTTATTTTATATAAAGAATACGTCTTTTTTAATAAACACCATCGCATATTTCTTGTTACTTACCAATACATTTGCCTTAAGATAAAATTGAAGCCATTTTAAACTAATATTTTTATATAAAAGCATACGTCAATGATTTGATGGGCTTTTGCAAATTCATTTTACAAAATTCTGTAACTGCAATCAGGCAATACTATATATATAATACAATTATGCCAAATTTTTATATTAAATAATAAATAATATTAATTACTAAATCCATTTTATTTTCCATTATTGTATGAACATAAAATTCTACTTCACAATAGTAATTGTGCAAACTGTATGCCATTTATCATATGGCTCGGAATAGTTGAGTGATCTCGACAAAGTCTAAGTATTTTATTAAACAAAATCATTCATTCAGAGGGAAATGTATCTCGCTGCTGCGTGCCCTTACCTCTTCGAAGTAAAGCGAGAAATATGCATATAATTAACGCATTTGGAGAGTAATTCCGCATAAAACGATACAACGGAAGTTCAGAAATTATAGGAAAGGTAAAAGGAATTTATTGAATTAAAGTTTCTCACGCTCACACTGATCTCATGTCTTGCATGTACAAGTATTCATAATATAAATTTAAATGAGCTACCTCAGTTATAAGCTATATTTGAGGGAGTGTATTTTATTAAAAATTTGAAATTCAATTATATATTTATACGCACACCCACTATTATGCAAGTAATATAATTATATCTGCATATTTGTAATGCATTTAAAAAAAATCAAAATTTCTGCAAAATAAGTTTCATGTTTTAAAAACCCTGAGTTGAAAAAGCGTATAGCAAACTATTTCACAAGTTGATCAATTTTTTTATCGGTTCTTCAAATAAAGAATCTGCCCAGATTGATTTAATATTAACACGAACTATTAAGGTCATTTCTTTACATTAAGAAATATTTTCCATTTAATATTTTAAAGGATTCAAGTTTCTTATTACTTCATATCACTAAAACATTTAAATAGCAAATACTTCATATCAGTTGAAAAATTAAATAACTAACACCTCATTAATTTATATAACACAGCTTTTTTAGCTGAATGTTTCTTTATAAATTTTTCTCTTTATTTCAGGATATATATTCAGTTATTTCAAAAGATTCAGAAAATTATTCTTTAAATATGTTTTTGTTTTGAATACATCAACTAAAATGTTGAAGATATAAATCACACAAGTTTTATCAAACGAAAAACTATATTTTAAAATTCTGTTCAGTCTGAAAAGAAAAAATAAAATTTTATTTTCTCTAAATCATCTAGTTGCCAAAAATTCTGCTTTTATTTTGTAAAATAAGTATTATTCTAGGAAAACTGACAATGATATTTAGTCTTTATTACACGCAAGAAAATGACTATTCTATTTAAAATTTAATTTTTTATGGTCTTATGTTTAACTTTCATTTAGTAATACTTTTCTATACTCACACTATAGTCATGTTTAAATTAAAAATTTCACAATGATTTTGACACAGCTGAGGAGATAGAGAGAATTGCACTGATCAATTTATTTTGTAAAAGAACGCAATTTATTTCAACAAAAAATAAAATTTCTTTTATAAAGTAAAATACAATTCACATTTCTCGTTAAAGAAGCTTAATTACAAAGCGTACTTCACAATTTGTGCAAAACTTTCTCTTCATCTCAGTATTTTTAACCAAATTAGTAGCTGAAATGTTATCTCTTTGGTCTTCAATTAAGTTGTCCATTAGTTTAAATGCCACAATAGGCATAGATGACTGAACTGGTTCGAAATAAACTTTAACTCACAAATTCCATTCAATTAATTTTCATGTGCAAGTGCCACGCAACAAGCAAAATAAATAAAAATGTGTATTAAAAGATATTAATATGACATTGAGGAAGAAAAACTTAGTATTTTCATGAAGCATCATAAAAAACATTATACCCAAAAGAAAAAAAATGGCAATAAGTGTTTTAAAATGTCTAAAAAGAGTCATTGAATACGAAACTGGCTAAGTCCCTTTCTTTTGAATAAAATATCAATTTACTTATATTTAAAAATATTTTAAAATGTTTTAATATTTTAAAATTATTTGTTAGAAGGATGTCAAAAATTTTTACATTTCTGGTTAAACAGTTACAATTAAATAAGTTTTCGAAATAGAATGTTAAATCTAGGACCTTATCTGGGCTTAGAAACATTGCGATGAAAGGAAACATAATGACTTCGTCATTTTAAAAATGTATAAAAGTATGCTTCAAAATTTAGAACGGAACAACTTCTCATACGTGGTGAACACATGCTTTAAGGTAATAATGTAATTTTCCACTGTGCTTCATTGGTTCAGTATCTTCACGCCTTTTTCAGTAAGATAATTAAAGTAGAGCATGGTTTGCTGCTACCGGGAAGTGGATGGGTGACCACATTCTCCCGCACTGGGTTGCTTGAGAAACGAGGGTTGGGGTGCATCTGCCTTTACTCTCTGGTGTTTAAAGTCCTTCCACTGTAGTGGTGATGGAGCGGAGCTATTAGCTCAGGTGATGATTGACCTCTTTACTTGACCAAGGTTTAAAATTTCGAGATAAGTGACTATTCCAAACTCATCAATCAACTTGTTTGTATATATATATATATATATATATATATATATATATATATATATATATATATATATATATATATATATATATATATATATATATATATATATATATATATATATATAATTTGACGCAAATTTAAAAAATGATATAACTTTCGCATTAAGTTTGCAAGAAATTTCATTTCAATTAAAAAATTAGTTAATTTATCGTTTCATGGTCATTAATAAAATCGATAATTCCACTTTAGTCTATGATTTAAAAAGAACTGTGAACCAATTTCAAAATATTTACAATTGACATAGGATTCGATTGCGCAAATCGTTAAATTAAAGGCTAGAAAGCTGAACCTCAAGTTACTATTCCGGTTACAGTTAAATGTATGTTGTAAATACTTTGGGAAAATTTAGATGGTGGAAAATGAAAAAGCACGCATGTTTTTAATTATTTATTTTAAAATTTTAATTCACTAATAAAACAGAAAAATTTATATATATATATATATATATATATATATATATATATATATATATATATATATATATATATATATATATACTTACACACACAATCAATTTCTGTTAAAAAAGGCAATGAAAGAATATTTTAATTTTATGCAAAGAATGCATTCGAATCTCAGAATTGCTGAAAATCATTTTAGAACCTGATGTTATGTATGAGGAGAATTAACCTAAAACTTAAGTTTTGGATGTAAATAACCAAAATATCGTTGAAAGGCCAAATTTAAAATATTTCGCTAGCCTTGAAAATATTCCCATAATTAATCAAATATCAGTGACAACATAATTTCTTATTTCTGACATTAAAATCAATACATCAAAAAGTTAAAGGCAATTTATCCATGGTTTCATGTTTTTATACTGAAAAAGATCAATGTTTTACGCCAAATATCATAGTAAGCTTAGTCTTTTCATTTTCGTGTGATTAAATGACTGAAACAACTGTTTTTATGCATTAAAAATAAACTGAATATGATACTTAATTATTAAGATTTATAAAAAAAGTTAAATTGTTTTTATTATGAAACAACAGCAGATTTTTCGAATATCTGACTAACGTATCTTTATTTAATGTATAAAATATGTCGTGATAAAATATAACAATGATAAAACATGATACAGCACAAAGATAAACAAGTAATATTGTATCTTTTTAATCTCGCGTGATTGATAATATACAGGATTCACGAAAAGAATTCCCTTTGTCAAGAATTCATTTCTCGATATTTGCAATCTAAACCATTGATTGGAGACATACTTTTAGCTATAAAAGCTGTTTGCACGAGCTAAGAAATCTTTTTATGTACTCTTTTAAAATATCAGATTTTTATATAGACATTATTAAAGACAAAATATTTAATAGCATATTACTGAATTAATTTTCCAGAGAATCGGTAACTCATGTAAGGATTAAAACTTGCATTGAGCAATGTACGATTTACTTTCTACGTGAAATTGAAACTTATGTATAAGTAAAATTAAAAAACATGTTTTATTACTCTTTGTTCTTACTATCATTTTAGATATGAATCTGTAGATTATTACTGTGAAACAGAATCTTCATTCTTAAAGCAAAATGTAAAAATTACCAAGACAAAAATAAGTGCTTAGAAATATTCAAGTTAAGTGTGATTACTCTTTAGTTACAAAAAAATCAGATTTTGACTGTTTCGAGCATGTGATAATTTGTATTACGAGCCTTATAAATGAAAATTGATGTTTGGTAATGGACATATGCACAAAATACTTAAAAACATTCATATTGTTGCAGAAATATCCAAATTAAACTGATATTTATTACATTTCTTACATTAGTAACTTAAGAGAATATATTCAAATTATAATGCTATCATTTTGTGTTTTAAATTAATAAATTAATATATATTGCTAATCATTTTAATTTATTAATTAAATTACAGCAAGAATTAATAATATATAATAATAAAATTAATTTTTAAATGATCTTTGAATAAAATTTTTCCTTTTATAAAAAAACGCATAAAATACCATACTTTGAAATTAATCATGTTGTTGCAGTTCACTAATGAGGATCAATTTCGGATATTTAAAGCTTTTGACCCTACAAAAAGCCGAAGAGATGACAACTGATGGCGTATTTAAAAATTTTTAACTTTTGTTATGCAATAGCAAGACTTTTGCTATAATATTTTGAGATAATATATTATAATTAATTTAATTTTAATTATATTAATTATAATATAAAATTTTTGAATAAAAAATGTTACTAAACATGATTTCGAAAGTCCTTAACCGATGCATATTAAAATTTAGATTTTATAATATTCAACAAAATTTTAGTTTTTTAAACATGCAACATGAGTCTTTATCTTACATAAGACATTTTTGTAGTTGAAAACATTTATCAACATACAGGGGTAGCGAAAATAAATTCTGGGTAAAGAATTTGAAGGGCTTACATCATATTTATAATAAAAACTGCCATGATAATATATAATACGAGACCTTGATAATGTATGGAATCATGCACTTGTCTTCGACCAATCGTCACTAGTTTCCTTACGTGCAAAATAATAAATCGTTCCATCCGTGTGCTATTCCTATTTTTCTATTCATGTCACGCAAGAACTCTGTATTGAACGACTAGCGAGGAAACATGTTTACAACTGCACTCGAGGATGTTTTTTAAACAAAAAAATACAATATAAGGTGGTCATAAATGCTTTACTTCAGATTTGAACACAGATTATTTTAATAGGAAAAAGTTTATATTAAAAATCTGAAATCCAACAAAAGATTTCTTAAACAAAATTTTCATGAGTATTAAAGTCGAAATATTATTTTATAATCTGTGTTCTTAAAACAAGGATTTACTTTACTTAAGGTATAGTTTCCCATTTTATGCCTCTTTCAAATATATATTTCAAAAGTCTCATGGACATTATTATGAAACTATAAAATTATCAAAACATATTCGGATATATGTTATGAATTAAAGTCTTAGTAATTTCAACAGACTTTCATTCTGTTGATAATATTGTACTGTAAAATTCATTTACAATTTCTAATGGTTAATTTTCTCCAGTTATGCTCATTATAGTATTTTAATCTTTAACACAGCGAGCATACCTATATCCAATAGTTAACTAGTCTTATTCCAAAATGCAGTTTTATTGTAAAAGGCAAATATCAAAACTTATGCGTGTATATAAGTTATAAAAGAAACTCTTTGTACTTTGAACAAAATTTCCTTCTGCCTATAATGTTGCACAGTAAAATTTATTTACAATTTCTAATGGTTAATTTTCTCCAGTTATGCTCATTGTATTTAGCTGTAATCTTTAACACCGTGAGCATAGTTGTGATCAAAAAATTAACCAATTTTTTCGTAAAAGACAAATAAAAATTATTTGCCTATTACACATTATATCTAATTTCGTAACAAAATTCCAAAATTTAACATAGTAGTGCTTAACATAGTAACATTACAATAAATTTAAGTATTTTACATTTAATTTTATTGTACATTAAAATTTAACATAGTGACATAATAGTGTATTGATGCTATTTGTAAAACAACACAGGAAAAGTCAAAGAATTGGAAATATCAAAATCCTTAGTCTTTTTGAAGTTTTAATCCAAGCCATTTGGAAAAAAAAATGAAAACTAATTCACGGCATTTTGAAGTTTGACGTATACTTGATGTATTAGAAAAAATGAAATTTGACAAAAGATTTGCTTTCTTTCACTTTACTTAGTTTCCGAACATTTTAAGAGGGTTAAATAAGCATATGTAAAGATTTTTATGGGAATCTTTTTAGAAAACTATATTTCCAAGAATATCCTTTCTTCGCCATATTTTTTAATTCATTATCACTTTCTACATGATATAACTTATTAGCACAATTACCTTTCAAATTTTCTTCACAATTTTGCTTATCATTTTTATAGTTTCTAGGTAAATGAGAAATGCTATTTAGAAAGGAAAGCTGCAAATATAAGGTTTAGAAAAAAAATTAATCATAATTATTGGATCAATTTATACACATTTTGTACACATTATACATAGAAATAAAAACTTAACTTCCCGCAATAAAAACTACAAGAAAAAAATTTTATTAATTAATTAAATAAAAAATTTACAATCGTAACAATAGTTAAGTGAATTTAAATCTAGTGACTCACCTTAAGAAATCAAAACAAAACACAACAAATTAATGTAACCCATATTAGTCAATTGTCAATATGAAAAGAATGCATTAGACTAACTCTTACTGTATTTTCTAAATTCGATACTTATTAAATTATATACAAATATTTCTGTACGATTTTTTTAATATCAATTTTTTATTTAATATAATTATAAATTAGACCTTGTAGGGTCTGCAACTTCAAATATAACTTTACTGAACTTAACAGGTATATTTTTTGGTATTTTGTAGAAAAACTTAAGACTAGTAAAAATTCATTAAAATATTAATTGTTTCTAAAAGAGAGTGTAATATTCTACTTATGATAATTCTGGTAGTACAATGCATCCAAAAAAGTATTATAATATATTTTTAAAAAGCATACACAAGGAAATTGCTTAATGAACTTGGACTCCAGAACCAATATTTTAATTAATAATAAAAAATACGATATTTTTTATAATACATCTTAATAATCTCGTTAAAAACTGTTTTCTTTCTTTTTTCATACATTTTAAAACAGCGTTAATTGATAAAGTTGCAAATGTTAATTGATAAAGTTACAAATGTTCATTAATAACACTTCTCTATTGAACATCTCAACACTCGTATACTTTTCAAAAAATAAGCATTCACTGAGTCATTTATTTTCGTATGTTCAGAATTCACTATAGAACAATTAGTCGGAGAAATCTTTTGGAAAATCCTTTTCAAAATGAAAACAAAAAAACAAAAATTTATTTTCGATAATTTTTTTCATAAAAGCAATAGAAAAACATATTTATACATGTTTTATGGTGTGGAATAAGCAAAAAATATAACCAAAGCACAAAACATTTAAAACTATTACTATGTATTTTGCCTTATTAGAAAAGCATTAATTCATATAACCAACAAAAAATATTTGCTTTTAAAGGAAAAAAGATATTAGATTGTGTAGTGTAGTCTATGGTATTTCAAAAATTATATATATATATATATATATATATATATATATATATATATATATATATATATATATATATATATATATATATATATAATTATTCATTTAAGACACTGTGTGTTAATGAGTTGATGGACATTTAAGTGTGCCAAATGTACTGAGAACTAGCACAACCTACAACCACTGGATCTATATTTTGATGGTGGCATTATTATTATGTGTAAACATATTATTCACTTCTTAAATTATTTTGCACCTTCGGAAAAGTGCACAGTGGGCCATGTTATGTGTTCATTGCAGACGATCTTGTACAACCATACAATTTACTGTACCTATGTTTTTAATCATGACGTTATTATACTTCTTATTTCAGTATTTGATCGAAGATTTAGACAAAGACTATGGACTTCCAAGTGCTCCACTGTCCCCTCCTCAAAAATTAAATAAATTTGAATACAGTCACGTATTTTTTGAATTATTGTGATCACCGTGTTAACAATATGAATACTTCATCATCTAGCATAATGTTGTTTTATGTACATACTATAGTCAACATGGACCCATACTTTTGGCTAATTTTTGAAGTATTTTTAACTCATGGATAAACCACCTATTAACTACTAGTCAAAAAGTGATTGGTATAAGTGCACAGATAGCCACAAAAAATGAAACGCTCAGAAAAAAGCATGCAAATCATCATGGCGAATTTATATCACGTATTTGCAGTGATGAGAAATACAAATCATTATGATTGCAGCACATACAAACATCACTGCTGACTGTAGTGCTACTTGCAAATGCTACTATCTATAAAAGAAAAGTGATTACGATTTGTTGTATAGTAATTGTTTTTTCGTGTGTTCATTGTGTATGATGTTTAACTATGTCTCGTAGAAGACATCAAGCATTTTAGGAACAAGTTTCTATATTCGACCAAAGAAGAACAGTAGCATATAAGGATTGTGGATTATCCTTTCGAGAAACCAGTGATCCTGTTGGGAGAACTCTAGCAACTGTGATACTTATTTGTAATCACTGGATGCACGAGAAAATGGCAAACCAACAGAATCAATCGCACCCACTTCATTGCACCACTATACACGATAACAGGCATATTGTGATCTTTTACATGCATTTAATTGCTGGTATCACTTACATTATGATAATACAAAACACTGATTTCAATGAACTTTTGAGCAATATCCAAGACATAAAATAGGTATGATAAAAAAATTGCAGAAAATTTTCATCCCAAATCTTTAATAAAAAAGAATAAAGAAATTTATTCATATAGTTCATTTTGATAGAGAATGTGTCTCAATTTATTGTAGAAAAATATTGATTGTTATAAAGGAATACTACTCACAAATATAATCTATTTAACGAAGACGAATTTATACATTTTGTGTTTTTCACTTCGCATGGTGAACTGCCCAACGAATTAAGGCTCTTGTAATGCATGGTATTTTATGCATGTCTGCATTGTCCAAGTATTTATAAATAGAATGTTTTTCCGGAACAAAACTGAATTATATTGAAACCTTCATATAATAAAATACTGCAATTGACATATGATATCTAAAAGATGAATGACCAGTTATGATTTTTTAAATCAAATTGTCATTGTTAACAAAAGTAGATAGCTTTCGCAAAATTTTAAATTGTAACGAAACTTAATTTGATCTGGTATCTTGCCTATTGAATGATCTGGTTACTTTTCTATTATAATAGAATATGCAAAAACTTTAAAAAATAGAAATGACTTTTCATGATCGTAGAATTACCAACCATTAATGGTCATATGAGAAGCCCGGTGACTTAGTAGCAGCGTTTCACGCTCCCATGACGCAGGTCCGAGGTTCGATCCTCGGGCTGGGCAAGGTTGACTCAACCTTTCATCCCTTCAGTGGGTCGATTAACTGAGTACCAAGCATGCTTGGGAACTAAACACTGGGGGTCTTACGTTAGGCTGACCACCTAACTGGGACATATGCTCCGCACCCCAGGGTCATGAAAACAGTTTTCGGTCATGAAAACAGTTCTGGGCACTGTAGGTCTTAGCCTACATGGGCTGTCGTGCCATGATGTTTAGTTTAGTTATAGTTTAATGGTCATATGAAGAAACCAATGAGAAAGTCTGATATAAATCACATGTTTGCATCATTAATTTAAAAATTTAGATGATAATATCACTTCTCTAATATTGTATATCATTTACAGCTCTTGTTTAGAAATAGTAAGTGTTCCTTTTTTATATAAGGTTTTATTTTATAAAGCCTTCTTTATTGTAATTTTGAAATATTTTTCTGCCAATATTTTGCCATTGATTGAACACTTCGCTATGATGAACTAGTAATATCATTCCAATATTATAACACATTTACTAATACAGTTTCATTAGAAAAGGGGGAAGGAAGATTAATAAAGCATTAAATAATTGGAAAAGTATTAAAAATAAAAAATTTCATTCAATTTTTAGTAATAAATGTAACTGTTTTTAAAATAATAATTTAATGATTATAAAATGAAATAATCAAATAAACATAAAAAAGGGCAAAAATTTGCCGCAGAATTATAATGAAATGATTTAATTAAACAAAGACAGTTATTTTAAGTTTCTTATTAATATATATTTTGTCATTTATGTTTTTAAAATAGCTTAAAAATGGCAGTGATTTGTAATATTTTTCAAATGAAGCTGATTTATAAATTTCTGAGCATAAAATAAATACATTTTTAGGTATTTTTAAGTCACATAATGTTTAGTCGATTTTTATAAGCGCGATTAGGATCATCAAACTATTAAACATACTTAATAATTAAACACAAGTAAAAGAGATACCTAAAATTTAAATTTTTACTTAGAAATAGATCAACCGGTCTAAATAATATTATGAAACTTTTTTGTCAAAATGAAGAACTGGATTATTATTTTTTTTACTTCAACTGTTCTATTTAATTCCATACTCATTTTACTTATTGATATAAAATGTTAACGTAATTAGGCCACATACCTTACTTATTTTTGACGAAAAAACATTAACAGAATGAATATTACACAATCATGTGAAAGAGCATCGTTCATATGCTTCTATAATAAGAATACAATTGTAAAAATGCAAAGTTTTAAAACTGCATTTTTTTCACTGCAATGTTTTGACTGGCACACTTGTGGCAAATTTCTTTTGAATACTTATACGCAATGTTTACGCAATCTTTGTTCTTCAAACAGAGAATTTTGCTTTACTAAGGAAATACATAACAGAAACGGTAAAATGAGAAATTTTTTGCACTTCTGTAAATTATTGTGGATAATCGGAGAGACATATTATAAGGCTAAATACCAATAACTTTCAGTCGATGAATTTATGCAAGTCTCTCTCCAGCCTCTGGGGGGTTAAATCCAAACAAAAATCGAGAATTTTTTAATATATCTATTTTTATATATAAAATGTATGGTTTATTAATTTGATTAGGAAAGAACATAGATTTTTTTCTAAGATTACGCCCTGCAACAAAACAATCATTTAGTAATTAAGAAATATGTTATTTAAAAGAATAAATGTAATGCGTACAAATACAAGAATATAATTTACAAAATTCAGAAAATATCAAAAACCGCTTTTGCTGCAGAGTCTGATAGTATGATTGCGTATTTCCTACCCTTTATTCTCTTTACGACATCGATTTGCATGGATTTAAATTCTTCAATTTACCACAGACATGCATTTCATGGTTCTTACAAAGTCTCCCAAAATAAAAAAAATTTTTTCAGAAAAGATCCAGTATTCAAATTACCTATCCATGTCATATATATGAGCTATATACGGGGAGATCTTTTGGTTCAGCTAGTGAGGAATCTTGACAAAAGCTAGAGGAGGGTTTCCCCAATTATTCAGATATAATACATGAATAGTGTCCTGGTAGGTCGCTCATCTAAAAGATGAAAAAACATTGATGGAAGTTACAACCAAGCAATAAAGGAAGCATAAGGTCATCTATTACCATTCTTCTATAAGAAACGACATACTTAATATAATGTAAGAAAGCATCATACAATAATCATGTCCACTGCCATTTCAAAATTGTTAAAATTTAGAGACGGTTTTACCAAATGTCGAATAATACTTATTTCCTAAAATATGACCTAAATATATCAAAAAGAACTATATAAAAATTTCTTACACCTTTATTAATCAAAATATTCATATAAAAATAAATGAAAATTGTAACAATTAAAATTTCATCTATTTTTTCAATAAAAAATTGTACTTATTATAACCCTTATGAGACAAACAGCTTATTAAAATTTTTATATTGTTTGATGGGAAATGTTGCTCAAGAAATTATTTAGTTCAAAACTCTGTACTTTAATAACAAAATTTATCAAATACCCATCGAAGTTCATATGAAAAATGAAAAAATTAAAAAATAAAACATGTAACAGTTTCTATTTTGAAAAAATTCAAATATAATGTTTGAAAGGATTTCATTAAGTCATTGAAAAAAAGTTATTTGCTAAGTTTTTTCATAGGATACGTAAAATGTTATTCAACGATGCACATTTGTGATCATGTATTGTTTCAGAACAGTCTGTTTAAACTCATAAAATTTGATGCTTAATGATACTAAAATATATTTGTGCTTCTTGAACATTTGTTTACGAGAGTTGTCAGCGGAAGTCAGAATTATTTAAGAATTTTTTGCCGGAAGCCAAATGTTCCTTGGCAACTTGGCATGTAAACAATTCAAGGGTTTGCATAGTTTCCAAGACGGAATGACATATACGTCACTTCAAACAGTTTGTCATCGATTGAATGCGTTTAGATTGTCCATCTTATTCATAAGACGTTTGATTAGAAGTTTTCCTGCGGGAGAAGAATTTTTATTTTTTAAAATGTTTATCACGCGCATATACATGAATATTGGAGACAGCTAGCTCTTTTTTTAATTCAATTATTTTTCAATGTAGATGAAATTATTTCATCTAATATGCCACTAGATGCTTTTATTAGGCAGATGTTAACTTCTAAAGTATTTGGTACGGTTTCAAAACCTAAAAAAATGCTTGCATTTTATAGTTTATAAATCAAAGAAAGTGATTAGATTCTCGTGTAGAGGATGGGATGCTTTACTTCTGGGAATATAAAAAAGCATTGTTTTTTTTAAAGAGATGTATAAAATAATTTATATCACTTGTATCGTATCTCTATCGCTGATGAACGTTCACAACAGTGAAGAATTCCAAACTTCCCCAACAGGATGTTAATTAACTTATACATAACTGACTCGATAAAATTATTGAATCGTAAGTTACTGTACATTTTATGTTTCTTAAGAACGAAAACAATTTCTTTTAAACCTATATTTGTAAAATACTGAGAATGAAATTATAAAAGAAAAACCAAGCTTATATTTAAATTTTTGAAAGAGCAGAAAAAAACTTTAGATATTATGTGGTAGAAGAAACAGAAATATTAAAAATTTGAGTCGTAAATTGCAAGCATTTAAGAGATAATATGATTTGACTAGTTTCTCTAATTATTGGCTCACTTTTGATAAGCATAATTTACGAGACAGTTTACAATGTATTCGTTTGCCTTTTATTCTAATTAAATGATGCGCTGAGGCCTACAAGAACAATTCAGACAGTTAAATTCATCCCACTTTCTGCAAAATATATGAAATAAAATTATTCTTTTTATAATCGACGATCCACCATTTTATATTGCAGCTTCAATGGTATCAAGATATGGATATGCAACGTCTTCCTGGCATGACATCTTTCCTAAACTAAACTTCATTTTTAGAGCAAGTTCAAATGATGTAGGTGGACCAGGTAATCATATTTGAAATATACAACTGAGATTCTTGAAGTAAAGATGAACTCAAATAACCCTAATCATGCTTCGAAACCTTGTTGAAAGAATGCTCAAAAGAGCTGGTAGTGCAATTGCAACATGTACGGAATCGTACTTCGATTAAATCAGGTATTCTTTTCCTTATTCTATCACATCTTCTTTTTCAACATATTATTGAAATGCTGTATGTTTTATTACGTTCCATATTTTGGAGCATTTTCTCTATTATCTATATAACTACAAACATATTACCATTGTGATGATTATTCAACATTTGAAGGCTATTGACTTCTAAACTAATTTTACCACTGTTTTGAATGAAATGGTGTTTTGTTTTCATTAATGTTCAATGAAGCGTATTAACGTAATATGTACTCTCATTAGTACTGAGTAATGCATCTTAAGCAGGTAGCTTATGAGAAGTTAAATAAAAATTGTATTTCTCAGTAGGAGAAACTAATTTTGCCTACTTAGAATAGAACCTATTGCTTTGATAAATTTGGGAGAAAGGAAAAAAATATTTTTATTCTTTTTCTTAACTTAAAATTTACCCCCATTTTTAGCTGAAGAATTGAGATTAAATAACATTTAGTTATGCTAAGGATATTGGCAGGAAATATATAATCTATTTAAATTTTTTGCAAGCATCATTTAAATTATTAAAACATTTTGTTCTGAAAGACATTATGGTGATATCAATGAAGAGAGTAATATACTAGGCAGACAGAATCTGGATTTTCTGTCTAAATCTCGAACATATTTATGCACGAACGAAAATATTTATGTGAATTACTTATTATATTTTTATTCAATAATTATTTATCATTTATTAAGTAACTGTCTTAAGTTTTTGAACTGAAAAAGGTCGTAACATTATAACATTTATATTGCTAAAAATTGAAGAAAAATAACATTTCTCATATTTTATTTCCCTTCGGGAATACTTGAAAAATATATGAAAGCAAGAATTATGCTATTTTTGATAAATCTGATAAAAATTTCAAAGGCATGATAGTTTCGGTTTTTTTTTATTTGACAACCTATATTTTATCATCAGTCATAATGTTTCCGAGCTAGACGGGTATGATATATTTTTTATAAGTTCAATTACTTTATTACAAAAGAGTATTTTTAGACGTTTTTTCTAATAAATATGAAAATGTTTCATTTTATTTTATAGCTTTCATTATTAAATGAATTAATTTACTCATGAGTGCATAAGTTAGTTATAATAATATTAAAAATGTAAATGCACAAATTTGAGATGGAAAAGTCAAACATTTGCAAATGATTTTTCCAAAAAAAAAATGCTCTTAATCCTAAAAAATATGTTATATAAACACTAGCCGAAATATAACGTTAGATAAAAACTGGCTAAAAATAATTTAATAAAAATTTTTTTCAGGATTTTGAAATAATGTTAAAAACAGAAAAAATAATTCTATTTCTTAAATTCGAAATCTGTGAAATATTCAGTAGTCTATTCAAATTATTAATGAAATAAATAAAGTAATTCAGATATTTTTTCACGTGCGATTCGTTGTTTGGAATATAGTGTTTGTTTCAAATTTAATTAGATTTTGCGAAAAATGATTAATTTTGGAAAAAGGGAGCCAGATTAAATTTTAAATTAAGCATTGTTTTGTTTTAGTTAAATCAATGTATTATAGAGAAGTATAATTCATAGAGCTGTACAAACACGCCTTTTTATAAAAATTGAAATATGAATTTACTCTATTTATAAACACACAGTTTATAGATTATTTTTCTACATTTTCATTTTATAAGATGATGATCCTTTGAAAAATAATTTTATATGATATAAAAAAAAATTATTTTTATAGTGGTTACACGTTCTTCATATATATTATTTTATTATTATTTGTTCATAATTTTAATAAAAAATTTTCTTCTGTCTCATTCCATAATCCAACATTTAATGCTATATTTTTTTCTCTTATCCATTGTACATGACAAATGTAAATTAATATAAGATAATAATCTCAATATATATATATATATATATATATATATATATATATATATATATATATATATATATATATATATATATATATATATATATATATATATATATATATATATATATATATATATATATATATATATATATATATATATATATATATATATATATATATACATACATATATATATATATATTGGAGTTTAAATATTTTATTCACTTAGAAATAACATGATGAATGTGTTATTTGTTCAACAAACAAAATATTCTCAGCTGAAACATTAAAATATAATCTGCTTCTTTCAGATATCTTGTGTGTTGCTTAGTAAATTAAGTAAGTGCACAAGATGGCACATTGTCAATCAGAAAAAGTATTAGAGAAATAAAAATATGTTTAGTTTTGTGTGATATAGATTAATTTCCACAAAATTTAACCTTCAAATTATAACTATTCAATAGTTAAAAAAATTAGACATTATTTATTGAAAGTATTTGAAAATACAGTTTTCTAGATACGTTTCGAGTAATTTATGATACTTTTTCAATATCTGCTAATAAACTCTTACCACCATTTTCAAAAGGTAATGAAGTGTAAAAATTGCGTTGAGGAAATAATAGTTAAAATATTTTACGTCACACATTTTTCTGTTATTATTTTCATAACTTATTACATTTAAACAAATGACATTTTATTTTTAAGAAATTAATGATAGAAATGTGATAAAATTGCATATACATGATAAATATATGTGTATGAATCAAAAGTTTGCAAGATAAATAAAAATTTTTAATGAGATTGTGTCTAAATAAATCAAGATTCATGCAAACTTGCTAAATTTTGCTGTTTATGTCATTTACACACACCTGAAAATTTATCTGAAGTAAGCAACTATATATATATATATATATATATATATATATATATATATATATATATATATATATATATATATATATATATATATATATATATATATATATATATATATATATATATATATATGTGTGTGTGTGTGTGTGTGTGTGTGTCTGTGTGTGACTAACTTTTTGTTTTGTTTCATTTTCAAATAGAAACGCAAGCAGAGTAAATTCGTATGGAAATATTTTATGAATACTTTCAAATGTGATTCTTTCAGAAAGTAAAACATTTATTGAAAAAAATTTTTTAAAGTCATTCTTTACAAAATTTATAGATGATATACACTTGTGCAAGAATCATATTTTTGTGCTATTCAGTACTAAATATTAAATATAGTAATTAAAATAATTTTATATTAATTTTAATATATATTTTACATAAAATATAAAAAAAAATTAATATTTAATAAATTCCGTGATATTTAATTAAAAAAGTGTTCTCTTTTAGTTTAAAAGAAATCAAATCTAAAGGAAGAAATCCGCATAATAAGTATATGAAAATCATGTTTTTTTTAAAAAAAAAAAAAAAAAAAAACTAAATTTGACATTTCTTAGAAATGTTTTTTTTTAAATTAAGGGTTTTATTAGTTTAAAAACATCCATCAGTTTTACAGAATAGATCGGTACTAGCAAGGTGTGGAGCATAGCATATATTTAATGCATTCTTCTAAAAAACTCCTGTTATCTCTGAGAATTTGCTTTAAATTAATTTAAATAAATTTAAAATCACAAGAAACTATGAATTATTTTAAACTATTACTAAAATAATTTGAACGCAGAAATGCTTTTTAACTCATATTATTATGTAAAACTATTGAAAAATTAATTGTAACTTATAGAGCTAATATTTTGTTATAGTTCATTCACTTAACCAGGTTCTGCGGATAATTATGATTTTCGATATTGGAAATACAATTTATAAATAAGAATGTTATTTTTAAATATTAATCTATATTGCGGAAAGTGTTATTAAAACATTTCATGTATTTTAAAGTTGAGAGAAATTGAGAATAAACTAAAGTATTAAGAAAGTATAAATCAAAAGGTATTAAAAAGCATATAAATAGGTCTAATTAGGTAAGATATATATATATATATATATATATATATATATATATATATATATATATATATATATATATATATATATATATATGTATGGACATATAATGCTCTGTAACTATTTTTAAAACTAATCAAATAAGTGGTGATTCCACGAAAGAAAACTTAATGCATGAATAAAGAAAATCCTATATCTATCTACCAATTTAGTTATTTGGTACTATGCCAAAAGTCTTCATTTAGTGGTTAAGAAATGCTTTTGTTGAGAGGGTTCTACTATTTTATCCTGCAAAGTTTATTTGTTTACTTAACAGTCCATGGAATTATTATTTTAAAGGTGGTTCTATAAACATGATTCAAGCTTAAATTTTCTTTTCAGCAAATCATTTTTGAAATTGAATTTTAATAGGATTGAACTCTCTGTTACATAATTTCATGAAAAATACAAAATATTTTTAGAAGCAAACAAAATTTTTAAAGTTTTCTGCGTGTCTAATGCAAGTAATTCTGATACAGAATATTTATTTGATATTTTAAATATCATAAAGATGTAAATATTAAAATGAATCTCATAAATTATGTCAAGAATGTGGTGGTTTTTTACAGTATTATTTCGGATAAAAAATATAAAAAAAAGAATTCTAAGACAAAAATTCATTTTTTACTCATTTTTTAATTTTGATATTTAAAAAATTTAATATTGTGGACAAATTTTAAATCTATATAACTAATTAAAAATTTCAACAAATAATCTGCTTATTACTAAACTTTAGACATTGACAAGATTATATGCATTAAATACACGAAATATCAAAAATTTATTGCAACATTTTACTATTTTAGAAATAAAAAAAAATTTAAATTAATTTTAAACTCTTACTTTTGTTATTTTACAGCTGTTTTCGTTCAAGATTAATTAAAAAATTTTTATTGAAACTTTTAATATTAATAAAATTAAAATGCTTTGTAAACCTATTTTATAATCATACTTATATACATATCAATATTCTAAGTAAAACCATAGGTATTGTACATTTAGCGATTAAATACTGTCACATTAAATATACATTATATATCTGTGAAATTAGTTAGAATTTTAAATGCAAAGATGAAATTATATATTAAATAAAAAATTTAAAAAAATTTAAACTTCAAAAATTTGTCAAATTCAAAAATATTAAGAAATAAAAATCATTTTAATGGTTGATGAAATTTCGTATTATTTAAAAATAAAATAAAACAAGTACGCATAATAATTATGTAACAACAAATGAGATGCATTATAATTTTTATTTTTAGTTTAGTATTGTATATTTATTAAAAAATAATAAGTTACATGTAAAGTAAACGTTAATATGAAAAGTGTCTGCAATCTCACTATAAGCACATAAACACTGATATCATTAAAAAACAGTTGAGTTAGTTTACTTTTAAGTAAAATAAGAAGTTACGTGAAAAAATATGCGACAACAAATATATATTTCAATATTATACAACTAAATGAATATTTATCTAAAGGACAATAGTTATCCACTCGTAAAGTAAACTCATTAGTAAAAGTTTTCTTAAACGCTCAATATTAATATATATATATATATATATATATATATATATATATATATATATATATATATAGATATAGATATATATATATATAGATATCATTAAAAACTATTAAAATTGTAAAATATTTTTAAAAAAATTATTAAAATGAATTTTAATATATTTCAGCTAAGCTGTTTTGGTTGTTGAGTGAAGATATCAATCATCTATGAGTAACATAAGCACTGACATCATTTATTAATAAGTTAATAAACATTTAGCTGATAATATTAGTTAACACATTTTTATAGGATTATTTATAAATTTTATTTGCTTAATCTTATTTATTATTTTTAAATTTTATATTTTAATCCTAAAATAAACTTGCAAAATTAAAAAAATAATGCTAAAATAAAGATAAAAATCTGCTAGATTTATATACTATAACAGCAAAAATTTGTATTATATTATTTCTTATCATGAATCTTAGAAGAAAAAGGCAAAGTACTGGTTAGTCAGTATTAAAAAGGTTTCATAATTTTTAAAATTATACCTTTTTATCTAATAAAATCTACACTAAAAAATAAATTAATTTCAGGTAGTGTACTTTTCAGTATAAAAGTTTTTTCTTATGATTGAGAAAAAGATTAAGTCAATGTATATAAGATTATGTATGTTCCTAGTTGCTAAGTTTCAAACTTTTCTGATATAAATTTCTGATATTTTGTCAATGTAAAAATATATTCTTTTTGTCATTAAAGTTAATTTTACTATGGCTAAAAACAAAACATACACGTAATTTTTAACCTCTTCTTAACAATTAAATATCACCTACCTAAAATGTGCCTACTTATATAGCTGAAGCTTCATAATATTTCATTTAGTGTATTTAACTCTTATCTGTTTTGCTGATTATGAATTTGCACTAATTAATAACGAGAAAATAAAGTATTTTATCTGTAAGAAAGCTTAAAATGGCCTGGGGCCTGAGCAGCTACCAGGTGAGTCGGCAGGTGGTGGATCACCAAACGTCCTGTAGGAATGACAGGATAGCCTTGAATATAGAATCAGAGGCCGCGAACCAGCTCCCGTAAACCCTGGTGTTATGCGACCCGTGCCTAGGGCTATTTGGCACCGTGGTAATGGTGTCTTAACGGAGCCTCTAGTTGCTTGGTGAACTTCTAGAGCTTTTTTGCCTTGCCCAGTAACTCAGGCAATGCTGAGTGGACTGTTATATTACCTGAGCTTAATAATTGTTATCTTGTGACTGAAAAGACACAAGAAACAACTAACCTTACTGCATTTGCCGGTGAAGCCTCTGAAGTAGACCTTGCTGAAAAAGACAAGGGAACTCAGAGGCAATCTAGTGAAGGGGCAGCAATGAATCCTTCACAGGAGGTAGAAATGACCTCCAAACCATCTTCTTCTGGTGAAAGTCAGGAAGCTATCGCTAGTATGACTGACTCTCTGACCAGATAGAACTGTTTCATCAAGACCCTATCTGCAGAAAATATCATACGCAAGAGGAAACGGCAAAGCATATAATTTACGAATGCGAGGCTCTTGCCCCCTCCCTAGATTAACTTCTCTAGGCATCATCCATACTAGAGAGTTACACCTAGACTCCATTAAAGGGTTATCGGACTTTATTAATAAAGTGGGTGACCCGAGCAACTGGAACTAGGAAACAATGGGTTTGGAGTTAATAGTACAAAATGCTGATAAAAAGCAGAGGTGCCCAATTACATACAAACCCAACTCTAAGAAGAAGAGGAAGAAAAAGAAGCTTAAAATGGATTCTTTTTTAATAAATGGAAGTTCTTGCAATTAAATAAACGTGTCATTTTGTCTTAAAGGTGATCCCTTTGGAATGCTTATAAGTATGCACTTAATGCACAAAATGTTACATACATCACTTAAGAAATACGTCTTGTTGTGAGACAAAAGTTAAGAAAAGCAGTTAAAATAATGAACTGTATGTTAATGTGGTTATATTATTACAAATTGGAATATGTAGAAGACACTTAATTGAGAACTCAGCAATGATAGCAGAAAGATACATAAGCAGTAGTATGTCGAAGTGTTATTGTTAATGCGATATAATCATGATGTTAATGTGGTTGACAGGATTATGATTTCCAGTTAATCTTATTAACATTTCAATCAAATCGAAAATTTTAAGTGGGAATTTAGTTATGGCAGCAGAAAGGTATAGTAAGTATTGAATTGACATCGTTAATATGTGATTAAAAAGTTAATGCAATTAATTGGACAATGTATAAGACAACTTAGTTTGAAATTTATTAATAATAGCAGAAATATACAATGCGCACATAAGTGAAAGCATAGGGATTAGAGTTATCAAAGAAAAAGAGACCAATCACTTTTGCACTAAATTAGAAGGTTTTAGAAACCGTTCGTTAAATATGAGAAAATTTGGAAGAAAGTTATTTCAGACAATTTGCTCTTTGTCTGAAATTTCAATTGAGAAGAGATTCAGTTTAAATTAAAAATTAACTAAAAGGTTTGACAATCTGAAGGGGAAGATATTTTTTTGTACAATTGTCATTGTACTACCCAAAATTGTCATATATACCATTAAGAAGGAAAACAGTTTGTCTTAAAATCAGTGGGTTAGACATCTTGTACGTTGAATTATTTTTAGTCAACAAATTTTCAGTGCATCGTTTGTAATGTTTGTTACTCATACTTTATTTTAATAGAATCATGCATAGAAGAGCTTAATTTATTAAAAACTGCTCTTGGAATGTTTTAAATTTTCAGTAAATTTTCATAAGTGTGGTTCAAAAATATAGGAAGCAAAATAAAATCAAAAATAAATTTTGAGAGGAATAATTTTTGCATTATACATACTGGAAAATCAGAAAAGTAAAGGAATGCAAATTTTCTATGGTAATACTCATGAGAAACACACATGTTACTATCATGAGAATCCTAGAATAAAGCAAATAAGTACTGTTGAAGAAGAATAGGTGAACTTGAATTAGACCCTTTTCTTAGAAAATTAATCAAAAGAGCAAGGGCGGACAGAGTTGACTCTTTAGAGGAAATAATCCCTTAAGTTATTTCAACTGCCTAACAAAGGAAGAGAATTTTCTATATGAATTACTTTGTTGAATTGAGGACATAAATTATAGTAAACTAACGTGCTCTTATTTCTATAGCAAAATTATTTTTTTTAAAATATAAATTTCGTTATTTAAACGATATTTTTATGAAAATTTTTTGAGAAGAGTCTTTTGTTATGAGCAAGTAGGTAGCATTTTATAATAAATAAGAGGTCAATTCTCTTAAAATAAAAGTACATTAGAGGATTCAAAGTGTATACTACTTAGATTATATAAATGAGTTTCAGAAAAGTATTTTTGAAACTCATTGATATAATCTAAGTAAAATATCAGAATCTGAAGAAATAAAATATCACTTATTGAACAACGACAGTTTGGAAATTAAAAGTTATTTTGCAATTAAAAACTAAATAAAAAAACTTTGTAAAATGTAAAACTAAATTACGTAATTAAACTATATATCTAAAATATATAAAATAAACTTCATATTGTAATTTATATAAATATTATGTGTTTCATAATCAAAATTAGATGACAAAAATATTTCTAACACTATTAGATTGTATATGTTACTCTATTGTTTAAAATAACATTTCTAAAATAGGAAGTAACGAATATCCCTTTAATAAATTGAGTATGAAATATACAAACAGAATATTATGTCAAATTGAAGAAATTTTGCTTTTTTGCTTTAATTAATCTATATTACAAGGAATTTTATTTCTACAATTTTAGATACTTTTCAGACGAGTTACATATGCAAAATTTCAGTATTATCTACTTTATCAACCACTGGAAGAAATAATATTATCAGCAGACATTTTTGTTGGATTCTAGACTAAGCTTAGTAGTATGAGCAAAATAAATCCTTAGTGAGTCATCACACTTCTTACAAATTTGGTAAAATATAAAATATTTATGTTACCAGAGTAGTTAGAGAAAAGAAAATAATAGTGTTGAATCATGAGATACTTTGAATCAATTAATAAAAACAGATAAAATATGTTTCCTTTTAAAATTTATCATATAACGTTGATACTTCTCTTAAAAATGTCTCAAAGATGGACAGGAAAATATTGCCAATTTTCACATCCAGTCAAAACCTTCTGTTCTCTCAGAGTTGAGTGAAATATACAAGAAAAAAGGTCATATTTTCTTTCTGCAACAGTTCTCTCGCAGCTGACATTGTCGTTATTGTATTACGCCTCTTGTCAAAAGCACTCAGATTTGGAATCTATTAATAGTGTGTATGAGAAAAAACTTGACTTTGAACATTGTATCTTGTTGACGGTCTTATTAGTAGTGATTATATTTCGGTTGATTTATTTTGCTGGATTAGAAATATATATAAGAACTTCTACCATTCTATACACACTCCTGAAAATAGTTTTTTGCATTTTGTGTAAAAAGTCTTGTGTGCTTAAGAAAATAAAAGAATGTACGCAGAGACAGAATTAATTATGCTCAGAAGAGTACAATGTCATAAATATTTGGTTTAAGAATTCTGATAAGTCTACTTGAAGAAAGTAAATACAAATTTTGATAGCATATGATATCAATAAAAGAGATTACTGGGTCATAAAACAAATATTCTGGTGAATTTTTTTCGTAAAACAACATTTAGGAAATTTTTCGTAAATCTACATTCAGAAAGTTTTTCGCAGAACTGCATTCAGAAAATATTTAGTAAAACTACATTTTGAAAATTTTTCCTTAAAATATATTTTAGTAAAGATTACTAAGCATTCTATATTGCCTTATTATGATTTCGCTGTCAATGGATACATTAGGATGGTAAATCAATTCCTTTTTTATATTATTGTGTGTGTTTGTTATTCTACATAAAACTATCTACTTCAGCTGTTGAAGTTGTAAAATTAAAGTATTGTTATTCATGAAGTAATGCTATTAAATCATGATAGCTACCACAAACTAGCAAACTGATAAATATAATTAAGATAAAAGTAATTTATGAAAACGAGATGCACTTATTATTAACTATATTTTTTAAATAAACAAAAATATAAGAGAAAGGAAGGAATACATTAGCTTAATGAGTGAAAAAAATGTCATAAATCCTAAAATATGAAAATTTATACAGTTATTCAGAGTAATTCTAAAATTTTGAAATATACTTGAATGTATATATATATATATATATATATATATATATATATATATATATATATATATATATATATATATATATATATATATATATATATATATATATATATATATATATATATATATATATATATATGTATATATATATATATATATACATAATATATTATATATATATATATATATATATAATATTATATATATATAAATTTAACATATGATAATGAATATTCTCCTTAATGAGGATAGATAAGTCAAATTAGAAGGAAAATTAATAGAAGTTTTTTTTATTTCTTAAAAAATTAATTAATTAATGATTTTTATCATTTTTTATTCATATGTTAATACAATCTTTTCTATATCAGATAAAGGGTAAAAGCGTAAATTTTAGAATAGTAAATTTTTCAGACAGCGCTATAAAATGGTATGATATATATTAAATTATTTATTTACATTAATTTAAGTAAGCTAATATATTAAAGCAAATATTATATAATATTTTTATTAATACAACGCACATACACACTCCTATCCAAAAATAAAATTCTTCACATGCCTTAAAATCCGTATTAAAAAGTCAGTTCATTGAAGAATTTAAATAAAATATTACAACTCATATAACCCTAAAACACGATTAAATAAGTATATTACCTGAAACATTTAAATTAGAATATAGAATATTAAACATTAGACTGTGAAAATCAATATCACACAATAAGAAATATTTTGCATTAAAACATTATGCGATTAATATTCACAATTTGTTTCACAGAAAATATTGCATTAAACTATTATGTTTCTGTATTGAAAACTTTTCTCATTAACATAAAGACAATTCAGAAAATTTTATGTCTCTCTTTGTTGTAGGACAAAGGATTTTGTATCTTCCACATAATGTATTTGTTGCTATTTTTTAAATTCTGTGCAAATGAACTTATACTAATGTTTTAAATTTCTAATCTTAGTAATTTAATTTCATAAATTATAAACACATTTAAATTCACATAAACTATAATATTTATTTTTTAATTCTAAAAATAAATATATATTGATCTTTGTGGTTTTTCATATGATAAAATGAATAATTTAAGCATGAAAAATGTGTATGAGCATATGGCGGAAATTGTAGGTTTTATCTAATACTTTCAATTAATGTGTAATTTCACATTTGAGATTGAAATAGTAAAAAAAAATTTACTCTTTTTAATAACCAAGTTTAAAATTTTAAAATACTTTTCTAAGTTAAATAAAGTGTTAAAAATTATTCATTAATAAATAATATATATTGAAAAATTTCGAAATCTTAAAAATGTAAAATACATATAAGCAAGAATTAGAAAAATGAAAGAAAGTGTGAAATCAAACAAATGTATTGCGTAAGTAAGCAAAAGTGTAAAATCAAGCAAAAATATTACAAAGAAAGTATTGCGATATTGAAAAATTTCAGTCGGTTATCATTGTATTAAAATTTTCTTGATGGTATTAAATATATCTAAAGTTATTGAATTATTTTATGTAATTAAAACATACTATTCTAAAAATAATCTTAAAAAAAGGATTGGTGAAAATATAATTAGATATTTAGACTCTTTACTTTTACTTTACAAAATATGTATTCATGAAAAATTAGTAAGGATGGAGTTGATAGCTTATTTGTAAATTTTTCTGATGGCGAAGCGGAATTACAACGTGATCAGGCTTTCCTTTTTGATTCATTTTCTTTGTTTTTATAAAAAATAATGGTAGGACTTGTCTTTTAGTTAATATTAATCAAAAAGACTGCATGGATATTTAAAATCTAATTCTAAGATAAGTTAAGAAACGATAAAAGAAGTATTCTATTATATTCTTCAGTTTTATTATTTATTTTACAGAATATGAATTATTGACAAATTTAAGCTTGCTGATAAAATTTGGATAATTCTAGCAATGAAATGTTATACATTTGACAAACAAGGGACATAAGTGACACTTGAGTTCATATCCTGCACTCCAGTCAACCATTACAGAGGAGAGACTGGTTTAGGCAAATTAAATATCCATATGCTCTTTTAACTCGATGATTTTTGATTGCACCGAGAAAAATTATATGATATCTAATACTAAAAAAAAAAAAATCAGTATCTCACATTTCTAATTCAGGAATTCATATGAGAATGATAAATCATAAAATATCATGTTGTAATAATATCAAGCTCTTTATAGAAAAAGGTTCCGACTTCGATCTTGTTTAATGTTAAAGTAGAGTTTTAGGAAAAATCCTGATATTCTTCTGTTGATAAAAGTGACAAGTGTCCATTATTTGTGAAGAGTTTTTGTGAATATAATAGGATGGAAATATTAAAGAAATTGTAGAACAATTATGCTTTCAATTAATTGGGCTCAAAAACTAACTTGCTCACAAATAATACTTAAATTTAATATTTTTCGGAAATGGCTTCATCAATTATTCTGCTTCATGTCAATGTTTATTAATTATTTGTTCATTAAAATTTACTTAAACATCTGCTACTTTTTAGTGTGTGTTTGTTTTTAATGAAATGATATTTATTAAGAAATGATAGGAATAAATTTGCATTTGCTAAGGCATTTAATCATATAGAAGAAACCCATAATTTATTCAAAATAGACTTTGAATAATTGCAAAGATGATTAGGAGTTGATTGGTGGAAACCCATAACCATCATATAGAAGAAACCCATAATTTATTCAAAATAGACTTTGAATAATTGCAAAGATGATTAGGAGTTGATTGGTAGAAACCCATAACCATCATATAGAAGAAACCCATAATTTATTCAAAATAGACTTTGAATAATTGCAAAGATGATTTGGAGTTGATTGGTAGAAACAACTGAACAAACGAATATATATGTAAAGGGATTCTAGTGATCAGTACAATAGACATGCAATTCAGTAGAAAGGTCATGTTTATGCAAATGTCAAGAACGAAACGTCGCAGAAGACCTGAGAGTAAGCAAAACGCAAATGATCAGTGCGAGCAAATCAAGAATCAAGTAAAAGGAAATTTAGACGTAGTTAAAGATATTCACTGCAAGTGCAAATCAATTTATTTGTGAAATATGTCTAGAAAAAATCGCATGAACGATGTCACACGTGGAAGAATAATTGGAGAATGTAGGGTGACAAGTGTAGTTTAAAGAGTTCGGAATCAACAAAAGTATTGTTTCACGAGCTTGAAAACTCTTCCAAACCAGATATACAGGCCAGAAAAAACTGCACTCCCCTCCAGAAATACAGACCACTCCATTAAAAAACCGCAGTTAATGATTGATATATCCTACATGTGAAAGCAGTCCGAAACCATTCAGCAAGCATCATTGCTCAGCAACTGTGTTCAGACAAGTGTTGAAGTTCATTGTGTCCAGACGTCTTCACAATGGTCACCCATTCTTCCACTATCCTGAAGATCCTTTGAAAGTTAGTCATCGAAGCCTTCATTCATATTGGTGAAAGGAGTACGAAATCTGTACTCATCAATGGAGTCTCTTAAAGGATGAGAGTCGTTTCAGTGTGACAAACGATTCAAAATGTAGAGAGAGGTGGGACACGGTTTCATATCAGTAACATTATAGAAAAAAACCGTTATTATGGTCTTGGAGTTGTCGTTTGGGAATGAGTTATGCTGAACGGGTGAATTGAGTTCCTAATTTTCTACAGAACTTCTGTAACCGAAAACTGTTATTGTAAAGAAGTGATCCTTCACCCAGTGCATCTGTTCTGAGGTACAGTTTGAGCAGATTTGGTTTGGTTTTTATCGATGATAATGCGCTGCCCCAGCAAACTCTTGATGCTCAGCAGCTACGAGAAAGGAAAGATGTTAGTAGAATGGATTGACAAGCGTACTTTCCCGATTTAAAATCCATAGAACATATAGGAGATGCTTCGAGAAGACATCGTGTGGTACGATTACCGCTTCTGGAGAACGAATAACAACTGAAACAGATATTGATTGAGGAATGGACACTCAAGAACTGCAGGACAACCTGCTGCTGGGTATGGATAGATAGTGAAGAATAACTATATTATTAAGAGGAGAGCATATCCCATACTAAAGAACATCTACTTATTCTTCTTCTTGGACAGAAAACTACGTAAACGATACTCTGATCTCAATAAAGTCTTTTTTTATTCAATACTATACATTGTATTTTTTTGGTCATCGTTCAACTACAAATTGCTGTCTTTTATTTCTGAATTTCAAATCTCTCAGATGATTTTTCATGTAGATATGATAAAAATTCCACTTGTTGTTTATGTTTTGCCCAGTGTATACATATACACACACATGAATTGATGCATATCGTTTCTTTTAATGTCAACCAAAAATTTGAAATGACAAGAATATTACATAAATAATCACCTGGTTCTAAAGAATACTCAAACGAAACATTTCTATACTATTAGGAGAAATAAGGCTTCAAGGAAAGGAAACAAAGTTCAATATTTTCAAATACGCCAAATTTGGGGCAAAGCAGTAAGTATTTCATTTCCTATTTAAGAATATGGATTCAAGTCTGAGGAATAAGATCATTCTTTTTTTCGGCACTGACCATATTGACAAATGCTACTGATCGGCAATATTTTTCCTACTCTTTTCTTCTTCTTTTGTTTTAGCTTTAAGCGAGAGTAAAAATATAATTTTTCTTTCTAAATTTAAGTTTGAAGTAGAATGAGAAAACAAAGTGCTCCTTAACAATCTGTGAACAAGAGATAATTTTTATGTTCCTGAGATATTTTCGAAAGATATTATCACAGAAAATACTTGAAGTACAACACGCGTTTCATCAATGTGAACCATTAACACGCTTACTCAATTTTTAGGGGGTGTATATTAATAGGATCTGTGTGTTCTCAAACCTGACAATAGAATATAAAAATGTATCAAATGTATCACAATATAATCACTTTTGAAATATGCTTGAATTTCTAAAAAATTTAGAAAAATATTCCACATTCATTTTTAAATGAATTACATTTTTATCACATGTTTTCCCCCCGAATTATTTTTCATGTCATGAAAAGAATCCAAAAATAACTTATAAAATATCGCAAATTATTTTCTTTTTTATTAATTCTTTAAATGTATTCAGAAGTATTTAAGTCTTTAAATTAAATTTTTAATTCACACGAATTCAAAGCCAACACATATGAAAAATAGCAGTATATAATTTTGTAAGAAGTAAAATATATATAATTTACCCTCAAAATACTTATGCGTAAATTACATTTTATTTCTTAGAAATATATTTTTTTAAAAAATATAATATAGTTACATTTAGTTTCAATATATAGAAAGCAAACATTTTATGGAAGACTCAAGTAACAGAAATATTTCTCAAATATTTTCTTTTGTATTATATATAATCCATAGGTTGTCCATATTTTTATTCATTCAGAATGAATACTACTAGATATCTCTTTTGAAATAAAGCTTTGTGAGATGCTATAAAATTTCTTGGAACATTTAACTTTATTTCAGAAGCTTATGGAAAAATTTTTAGTAAGACAATTTACAGAGCAGAAAGAGATAGTTTAAAGTTTCCGTTTGAAAAAGAATATTGAACAATGAAATGCTTTTAGTCTCATAGTGCATTTCTTCTTTTATCTTTAATTTTAAATCCATACAGATGTTAGATTTTTTTAGATTATACACATCATACGCATCTATATTTATCTCACTATCTATTGATATATATATATATATATATATATATATATATATATATATATATATATATATATATATATATATATATATATATATATATATATATATAATTTAAAGGGACATTATTCTACCAAATGTACACAAAATATTTTGTGTACATTTGGTGGAATTATGTCCAGTTAAAAATTCACTAATTGTATGTCATAGATATCATGAAAAAATGAAAAATTCACTTCCGGAACAAACACTTCCTGTTCAGTTTAAAGATATTTTTTACGAAGAAAACTAACCGAATATAAATTCTAAGAACGTTTATTTTGCAATTTTCCTTCCCACTCGCTTCAAAAATCTGTTTTTTCCCCCTTAAACTAATGCGAGACGAAACCTTATGTGGGACTTTCCATCACCAACAAACTGAACAGTTCTTCGCTGAAACATTTGTTTGCTTATTAACTATTGTGAGAACGAAAGTGTTACGAGAAAGTGAAGATTTGAAGCAGAAAGTTAACATTTTCTTTTGCTTTTTTAAACATTGTTAAGTAAAATGTTTTAACATTTGAGATTTTGTTGACATATTACTTCGATCATTTACATTGTTAAATGCTATTAAATAGTTAAAAGCTCTGAAACTTTTAAACAAATAAAACATGGGAAATAAAAATCAAAACAAAATTTATGTAAGGAGGGCATATTTAATTTATTAAAAATGTTCATTTTCTTTTATGGAGTATTTAGGCAAAACATAATTTTGTCTCATCAAGTTCAAACGCTTTTCATTCAAATTTAAAACAAAAGTTATTTCTATGTTTAGATATAAAGTTATGGTGCAGTTTTCCTACCATTGAATTTTAAATTTAATATAAGTATGGCTAAAATACATTTATGATTGAAATGCTCTGTCCAGTTGTAATTCACTTAGTACAAATCTCCATAAACGATGTGAAAACATTTGAGGATACATATCAATGTGGGTCAAAAATCATATATAAAATAGTTAGAGGAATATCATTATTTTACAAATAATTATTTTGCACATAACTCAGAAGAATTTAATTCCGAATAAGAGTTCATATAAAAACCCGCATATACAAAAAAGAACAGAAATTTGAGGTATATTTTCTGTAATCTCCAAAAATAATGGAAATGTTAATTAATGAAGTCTAATATTAAATAATTAAGTGGTTTCGAATCAATTTTAGGAATTTTAGAGTGTATATTTTATTGTGATTTATATATAGGGCAATTTAAAAAAAATCTTAAATATTAAGAGCAAAATTATTACTATGATATAGAATCGTTTGAACTTTCATAATCATATATGTGAGTAATTCAATATTTTAAATTGCATTTTTACCTGCAAAATTTATTAAGATTAATTCCATCAATGTCTAAAATAGATTAAGATGATATTTTATTTCTGTTATTGTGATTGAGTAAATATTAGTTGATAAATAAGCGCACATTCTAGAAAGAATATATCACCTGGCTAGAATTAATTGTAGGCGTTGTTTCAAAAACTATGACTGTCTCAATATGACACTGTGTAAAGCAATGTTCCCAAAGCAAGCACCGGATATTGCTCATGACATTGTTTCATAAATTAATTTTGACCCTCAAGATATATTAAGTTAGATAAGCATGGTAGGGAGCTATGTCTTTATTAACAATAAGTCTGCTGCTATGGAGACACGGACTCTCTTGGCCCTGTAAAGAATTACTTAGGGTAATTTTAATTAAGCTGTTGAACTGCCTTTATCGGAAAGAAGACGAATTTATTGATTTCAAATTCATATTCACTATTAAATTATGTTAAGCTTACTGCTTAGTCGATTGTTAATTGCAAATAGAATAAAACTATTTTACTCTGTTTGAGTCTTAAGACTAAGATATTTATATATATCTATATTTATCTTGATATAGAGATTTTAAATATAGAAAATAAAATTAAAAAAGAATTAGAGTACATGTAGTTAGATATAAGGTGAAAGTGTATGGTGAAATTAGTTAGAAATAGGTTCCGCAACTGACGTAACACGCAATGGTCAATATCTACAATTTCATATTGTCATTGATCTGTTTCTAATTGCCTATGGTTCTACATAGAAATTCAGAAGGTAAATTTCATTACACTATGCTATCTTAAAATTTCTTTGTATGCCACAATTCATTGAGCAGCCATTACCATTCACAGACGTTTTTAAGTTGAATTGGGTTTATATAAAGCGAAAGCAGCAGGCTCACAATGGTCTACGATTGAGCCACACGATTTAAATTTAACGGTCTCGTATTTAAGTCCAACCAAAGTTGAAAAACGTCTGATTTATGCTGTATTTCTTCATTCATGTCTATCAGGATGGTTAAAAACAAATTTTCTGGTTTTTTCCCCTTTGCTACACGGGAATATAATGTATTAATTTAAATTCTATTAGATGGTATGAGGGTTAACACATGGAAACCGCAGCTGCTGTTCAAAGGTGGCCATGGACTCCCTAGCAAAATCCGGTGGACCACTAAGGGATCCGCGGACCACACGTTAGGAAGCCCTGAGATAGGTAAATCTGTGCCATACGTAAAAGAAATAAATCATTCTAAAAAAAAAGAGATTAATGCAAAGATCAAGATAATTATCTATTCAAAACATTCGATATCTCTAGTGACAATGAATAAAATTTTCAAGTTTTATCTCGGTAATTAACTTTATAAAAGCTTCCTACTTTCTTTAAGATAATCAATTATATTAAATTTTCCTTGTAACTTTTGGCTTGCTTGTAGATATTTAATATGTAAAATTATTTTTCTAAATTTAATTTCATGTACGAGATTTATGAAATTTGAATGCGTTGGGTATCATTGCTCTTTTATTTAGTCAATTGTGTATGTGTGTGGCACCAAATACACGAGGGAAAAGTTGTACATCAAATGCAATACCCGGTTCTACTAATTAATATATGCAAATAGTTGATTTTGTCCCAGTTTTATTTAATTAGATGGAAATGAAAATTATATATTTTGAGTAAAAAGTAATTTTTGGTTTAGTTTTGTGACCATGCTTAAAGATTTAAATCCTAACTAATTTAAGTTTTTATGATTATAGGTTTAATGACTATATATTTGACTGCTTAAAATTGTTGAGTTATATTTTGTGGAAAGAAATTTCGCCGCTAATCATCAGCACAAATTACATAAAAGGGTTAGAGGAAAATAAAGCACTTGTTTTGTGAAATAAAATATAAACAAAAATTAAATTTAATGTAGAAAACGTAACTGAATAAAATTGTGAACTCTAGTTCTATAAATGAACAGCGCCAGTGCAAAATGATGTCCTTGATGTCAGCAGAAAATCAAATTTGAAATAATGTATTTAAAATAGTTAATATATTTAAGAGAAACTCTGATTAAATAATTTTACGCATAAAAAAATAAACTAATGCTTTTAAGAAAAAATAATGGAAAAATATAATCTTGTCAAATATCAACATATAGATTTTATTAATTGTTTACATTTATTGCGACTTCAAATGTTTTTTTAATGTTTTCAACTCTGCAGATTTAAAATTATTAAACTATTCTAAACAAATAGCATTATTTAAACGCTTAATTTATTATAACATTATATCATCAAAGTAATACAAACTTACGTTTAATAAATATAAATATTTTTATTAGCATTAAGTTTTATGAAAAATAAGGAAATGATATGGATAAACTGATATTAATTTATAAAGTGGAAAAATACAAATATTTATAATAAGTAAATAAATTAAAGCAAATAAATACAATTAAGTTTTAAAAGGAATTTCTTAAAATTATTGGATTTATTTATTATTCATAAAATGCTATAGGTCTAAATAAAAAATGCATACAAAACGAATGTTTCACATGCAATATATTTGCAGTTGTAAGATTTATGCTGTCAACTTATAAGCATGTTCAGTTGTTGAGAAAATATTGGCTCGTTTTTCAAGCGATATGTCAACACAAACTGTTGCAAACAAGTTGACAAATAAATGTCGATAATAACTATTTTTTGTATCAAATTTCACATTTGGATCTTATTTTTTGGTCAGAAATTATTTTCCTTATATATTAGTAAAAAAGTGAAGCAAAGTAAGTTTATACGATACATAACATGATTCAAATTTATCATTCCGAAAAATTGCCGAATTCATATATTTATGAATCATTTCAAGAACTCTTCCTCCTTGAAATGATTCATAAATATGTGAATAATTGATTCTAAGAGCTTTTATGCAATCAGTTATTTTTTATTTTAGATTAACAAACAGTTAGTGAAATGAATCTTATAAGAAAAAGTTTCTTATTTGAATTATTTCTTTCTGGTAAAAATTATTGGAACACATTTAAAAATTTAAAATTATTAAAAATTAAAAGTAAAATTTCTGTAAAAAGGCCTTTAAAAAGTGGTTTGTTTGACAACATATTTGTTTTTAATATTATTACAAAGTTTTCTTATAAAGGGATGGCTTTCATTTTAAATCATTTCTTACCATATTTCTTACTTGTCAAAATCCATAAATCTTTTCTTATTTTCCTTATTTCTACAGAAAGAATAATTATTGTTTTCTTTTTTAACTTTTGAAATCTAGAATATTTATTTCATTTTCACACATCAATTAAAAATACCAAAATTATATTTTAATACAAATTCATAATGAATTCAGAAATATCTGAATACTTCTAGAAAAGCACTTAACATATTTATACTATTTGTCACATTAAAATATTTTAAAATTTAGTACACATAATTAATAAATATTGCTATTTTTAGTTAAAATATCTTTATTGGAAAACTAATGTAAAAACTCAGGTTTCGCTCATAGTAGTATGAAGTTAAATAATTGTGCAAATATTTGGCCAAGAAGTGACAAAATGAATATATTTTTGATACATCTTAAAACATCCTGAAATGATTTCAAAAAATAAATTAAATGCAAAAATTACTCTTTGAATGCCAAATTTATTATGTTTTATTTATAAGGTGGCTCACAAGTTTTTATTAAGTAGTAGAAGAAATGATGTTTTCTTTTATATTCATATTCCCTTTTTTAGTTTGTAAACTTATTTGTAAACTTATAAAATTACTTAAACTTTAAAAAAACTTATTGTAAACTTATAAAAAAATATTAATTAACGCTGGGTCTAAAAACATAAGATAAGTTTTAAAAAGTGGTTTGACACATGAAAATAAAAAAAAAGATCTTCAAACAAATATATGATCTAAAATGGATGGCAAAGACTCTAGACTGTTCAAGATTGTAAAATGAAGGCATTAAACAGAAGTGAGTAACGTGTATATAAAAAAGCAACTTTAATGACATTGGATTACAAAGGTTTTAACTGTGCTTTTTGTGCTTCAAGTACCACATTTCAATGTTCTTTTATGATTTTTCACCACAGAGATAGCACACTACTAGAAAAGGACTTATCATTTTAAATTTTCAGTGTTGGAGTTAAAGAAAGAGTAATACAAAACTGAAAAAGAAAGATATATATCTATCGGAAAAGAACTAATGTCTCCCACATTAATATAAAAATGCGTCTTAAAATAATTTTTCTCGAAATTACATTCCATTCCCTAGGATGCCATGAAAACTATAAGCATATTTCTAAAGTTTTGTAATTCTTTTTGTGTTTTAGAGAAAATTTTCTTTATTCCTGGCATATTTTTGTATTTCTAATGTACATTTAAGAGTACGAATATTTTCGAAGTCATTATCTATTACTAACTAATTATAGCATTTAGAAGCGGATTGTATTCAAACAAGTGCTTTGACAGTGCAAAAACTACTCTTAATATAAACTGAGCTTGTACCATTAATTGCAGATACAATTTCCATTGTTAAGTAATTAAATAAATCAATATTTTTAAACATGGATTTATAAAATAATAGTTATTAAATATTTGGTCTTGTATTAAAAATAAAAAAATAAATGATTTTAATTACATCAATTGAAATAAATTGAGTCTCAGTGTAAGCTTTATCATGGGATTGTTCGTACGGCGATGTATTTAGTAATGAATTTTTAACATCATATCGACTCATTTACTTGATTCTGAAATGAAACTTAACTGATTATATAGTTCTATAAAATAATGTTGCAAGACATAAAGTCTTGTACATCATAATGTAAAACATTTATTAATATGTTTGGAAATATTATTATAAAGAACTTGGGAGGCTTTAATTAAAAATATCTATTTTCTAAGTCGATATCGTAGAATGGTGAGAAATAGTAAATCAATAAAGATTATAAATAAGATATGAAAGAAATATTGAGAGATACCAAAGTGAAATTTGAAATAGATAACAGGAAAACAACCTTATAATTACTGCGCCTCTCTCACTGTAATTTTGTAAAATATATCAATAAATAAACTTAATGATATATAGAAATAATTTCCTTGAACATTCTTTGCTATGTACTATGATAATAATTGAAAATTCCACTACACTTTATAAGCCAGAGTATTTGCTATGTTACTTCAAACTATTTAGGCATACAAAAATTTATTTTAGCTTAACAATCCAAACTATAATTTGTTATTTTAAAATTTTCTCAAATTACATTTGTTACAGGTAAGATTTTCTGCTATTAACGAAAGGGTTTCGTTTCTTAAAAGAAGATTGATTAATAGCTTCTCTCTAACATACAAAATTTACATCAAAATAAAAAAATGTAGAAATAATTTCAAGAATAAAATGCCAGAAATGAATAAAATGCCATTCTTGTATTAAGCAGTGATATATTTTGTATAATCTACATGTAATTTGATGAATTGCATGTACTTTTTACAAGACATAAAATTATTACATTTGCATTATGCAAAAAATTAAAATGCGAAAATAAATTGAAGATGAGTGGTAGGATCGATGCCTATTATTTCTCATTTCATAGCTCAAAATAAAATTTTGAAATTTGCTTGTAAAAACTGTGAATTTATATTGTTTATTAAACAAAGACTTTATTATTGCTATGAATGTCAAATCATGTTACAAATGCAAAATTTTCATGGAAAACAATTGTGCAAATGTATAAAGAAATTCAATGAGAAGTTCTTTGTGCTACAAGTAAATATAATAAAATTCTTTGTATGATAGTTTCAGATTATCTTTACAGATATGATTCTAAAGAAGACTTATTTATGCTTTTTCCTCATCTGGATTTGTTTTAAAAAATCTTCATTAAATATTTCAAACAAATAGTTAGAATATACTTGAATTATATTCTCAAAGTATGCGCCCCAAAGCAATATCGACCACCTAAAGGCTTATAGGCATCCGGTTAATAAAATTTTCAGCATTTTTTATTTCAGATTTAAATTCGTTGAAATAGAAAAGATTTCTAAGAATAAATTAATTGAAATCTTATTCAAATTTATGAATAACTTATTCTTAAATGATTAATTAAAATTTTTTAGGTTTAATTACTTAACATCATAATTTTTGTTCATTTTATTAGCAATTTTATCTCAATAACGCTAACTTGATTTCATTAAATATATACATTTCCCTCACCATGATTTGTATACCAAATAAAAGGAAAATCAAATGTAAGAGTGCTTAATAGGATGAAATATTTTATGGATTATCTTAATAATGAATGCCATGAAATATAATTTCATGATATTTATAAAATAAAATATTAAAATATTAATTAATATAATTAAAAGTATTTCCTAAAAAACAGATTCTAGATTTAAGTGTAATAGGAAAAAATGTAATGACGATGTTAACTAGTTTGAATATTTTTTCATAACAATATTAAAATTTAATAAATATCAAATAAATTCAGTTTCTAGTTCCAAGTGAATCCAATAATATTTTTATTTTTAGGTTGATATTTCTTATCATAGCATTAGGTTGATAATATCTATTAAAAGACAATTATACATCTTTAGGTTGCAATTTGCTTTGTTTACAGGAATAAAAGTCATTTCTATATGATTTGTCTTTTGAAAAATTGCATAATTTTACAACATATGTTATTATATCTATTGCATTTGGAGTTGAGAGGTGCATCAGGATGGAGACACTTGCTTTTAAACATTTCAAAAATAATATATGCAATAATTATTTGAAATGTTTTGTAACAAAAGTGGCCATGTCTTTAATTGACAACAGAGTGATCTAACATCCATGTATGTGTGTGTTTGTGTGACTCTTAATTTATCCATTCCCACCAATATGCAAATTCCCATTGAAAACTATGTACTTATTTCACATTCTTATCTGATGCAAACACTTTATGTTTATAGAAATTATTATTAACAATGAATTTAAAAAATTTGTGTGGAATACATTGACAGCTTTTGCAGAAATTATCTTACTACACTTAAATTTTATTATAGCATGAAAATTTGGTATGTCATGTACAAAATCTGTTAAGATTTGCAGTACTCTATTACTCGCATTAATATATAATTATGCAATGAAACTTACAGAATTTCTAAATTTCTCAAGTGATTTATGAAAATTAATCAGTTCTAAATGCAAAACACAATAGCGGAATATTTTGTCAAAATAATTGCTAGACATGTTATGTATTCAGGTGTCAAGAAATGCTCACAACTTTTTGAATCTTTTCAATAAATATATTTCATGGCATACTATAGCCTCTAACTAGTTTTGAACTTCTAATTTTGTTTCAGAAGAAAAATGTGTATCATTTATCTAGTTTTTGACTAAATGCTTATCGTGTGCATTAGACAAAAAGTCAAAGCAGAAGAATTTAATTCATACAATGACTTTTATAACGCATACGTTATTTAGTAATAAAAATTCTGTTATTTTTATATCACTTACTAAACTCAACGCTGTAATACCAAACTCTAACTTCTAATGAAAAATTCTGTAGTAGAGTAAAAAAATTATTATGTCAGCGCTACGTCTTTTAATAAATAAATAAATAAAATTTTTACAAATAAAGGCTTTCTAAGAGACACTTAAAATTGCGTTTCTATTCACTGAATACTTACGGAAACATCCACTAATACTCTCTGTTGCAGAAATGATAATTTATTAAGTATGAATATATCAAATTTATAACTTTTCATTTTATCAAAAATCTTTTTTTAAATTTTCACTCACACTTAGGAAGCAAAATTTGTTTGACCTCTTATTAGAAGAATTTGCATTTGAGAAAAATTAATATCTCTAGATAATTAAAAAAGTAATTAAAGAGTATCTGATGATTAAAAAAGTAAACATTATAATCACGTTTAAAAGAAAATTTTATTTCTTGCATACCTAATATTTAAGTCTGACGTTGGCTTTCTTTAGAACATAAAGAAGAAACATAAATATAGAGTTTTAAAAGAGTTTAGAGTTTTTGAATACACTTCATCAATTATCTCTTATTATTCAAAGGAAACAATGTATACTCAATTAATGAAAAATTAACCGTAGTAGTGTAACAAGGACTTAAAAGATAATGATTTGGAGGAATTAATTACTACAGTTACAAGTCTTTCATTTACTATAAAAAAGAAATTATTTCTCCTTGTTCTTACACGAAAATGAATAATTCTTGTATTTGAAAACTACAGCTTGAATTACAAAGTTATGCATTCAAAATGGTTTTTTGTATTTATTTATGCGAAGAAAGAAACGCTGAAAATTTTCACTGAAAAATATCATCATAAAACAAATATTTAACATAATGCATTTTCTGAAGACTGTTATTAATTATCTCAAAGTAAAGAGATGCTCCTATATATCAGAAGCAGATGGAGAGTAACGTTGATTGTAAAAGCTCATTGAGTGTCAGAAATTATTGAGTGCATAAAATGATTCGGTCTTTTCCATATCTTAACTAATTTTTATAAAAAAAGCTGGAATAATATAATTATTGTTTATGGTATAATAAAAATAACCACAATTTTTATATTATTTGAGCACACATCATATTTTCTCTCTACTAGTCCCTCTTATACATTATTATACTAAGTGTAAGAAGGAAGTACTGGATAATAAAAATATAAACTCTTTTATCTCATAATCCAGATATGTGCTTATTTTTATTGATTCAGCTGTAATGACTACATATTAATTAATTTTCACTAATCATTGCCTTAAAATATGTGAAAAGGTTAATTCAAGATAAATACTTTAATATTTGAGATGTAAAAGCATTGTATAAATAAAAAATATTCTTATGAATAGTGGTAGACTTCTTGAATCTCTTGTTTTTAATTAATCATTCTTTATATGAAGTGGTTAAACTACTCGTATTAAAAAGCACTATCTGAATTACTTTGATAAAAATCTTGTGTATATTTTGTAACATACTTCAGAAAAGCAGAACTAAAAATGTATAAATTATCAATAATTAAAGTGAATCATTTTTTGATTTACAGAACAAATATCACATTGAGTTTTAATGAATTTTTGTACAATGAATTTTGATTAATAAGTAAGTTAAATATTTTGAGTAATACTTTTAGCATTTATTTTAGAATTTAAATCCATAATTATTTCTTCAAAATTACCATAAACCAATTGACAAGAAAAGCTTAATCCTTTGAAGTAATACATTTCCCTCCTAATGATAAATTTAATTTTCAAGATTCATTAGCAACTTTAAAATTCTTAAGTTCTTGTATCCTATTACATTGAGATTTGGTGTAATGCCTTTTATATTTATACTTTTATTTCTTGTAAGATTTGCACAACGATTAAAGTTTTTCTGTCCCATAAGCTCAAACTTTGATGCATGTTTAAATACTGTTTAGCATAAGCAATTTGGAATAAACGTTTAACAGTCTGAAATAATTTAACCAAGCTAAAAAAAATTTAGTGTGTTTTCTTAAAACTTCCCCTTACATAGTTTCATTTATTTAACTATATTTTTTACATAAAAGGAAGAGAATGCAATATATAATCACAATAACTATATTGACATATTAATATTTATATAACAGTATAATGCAAAATTTATGTCACGATATCGATATTTATACTGTTACAATTAATTAAATATGCTGATAACAGGCACAGATGCAAGCCGTCAATGAAAATCTAAAAGAAATTATTTGTATTATTATATCATCTGAGAGAATTACACGGCTATAAATTTACTTATTTTCTTTTCAGACCTACAAATTAAGAAATTTTATCTAGAACATGAGCTAATTTCTGATTATATAAAATAGTGTCATGAATCTATGAAAGAAGACTGAAATGGTTTCAAAATATCCATTTCTTATGAAATAAATTTTAAGATGATATCTTTGCTACATTGCAATTACATTAGAACTTGCCAACGTATATGAAATTTTGAATATAAATATGGAGGTTACTTTATTAGAAAATCGAATAATATTTCATCATTCAATATAAACAGAATAATATTTCATTGTTCCTTAAAATATAATCGATGACTAAAGAAGTTAATACAAATTTTGGAAAATAAAGCTTTCAGATGAAACTATTATAGTTTTGGATGTTTCTGATAACTATTCAACAGAAAATTATTTACATGAACACTCGATTTGATTGGTTTGTTAATCGATATTTGCACCCATGAGTTAAATTCAACAGGTGTTTTTATTAAAAAGCGGATTTTGAGCTTTTAAGGGCATTCACTCTCGAGTTGAGAAATGATATTATAAAACTGGGAATTGAGAGTTTGACTGTTAACTATGAAGTTCCCAGCACAGCAATAAGCACATAGAAGGAAATGTAACGGAAATAGAGTATAAAAAATGTTTTTACTGTTGTTTTAATTATTCGTAATATTTCTTACTTTATTGTTTTTATATCTCTGTTTTTAGTTGCGTTAATTTGTGTGTGTCTTATTGCTGTCATATCTTTTGAATTTCTCTTTCAAATCTCAAACATAATATCAATCATCAATGGTGTCTGAGAAATGATTATTACTGATATGAAAAATGTGATGTTATTACGTTAGAAAATGTTACAATTTCTGGAACAGTTGTTCATGAAATAATTAATCGAACGAATGGACAGCATTAATAATGTTTTGCAGTATACAGTCTTGAGTTGTTACATCAATATATCAGGATCACTGTTGGTAAAAGAAAGCTCTGTGCAACATTTTTACCTTCAATTTGTTAGAGTTTTACGACGTTAAGGAAAATTATGGTTTTGCATCAAACTATTTGTAGACAATTATATGAAAATATTTTCATTCCAGAAAACCATTAAACCGTATAATATTACAGACTTTTAAGAGAATTATTCGGTTACAATGAGTACTAGATCTCACAAAGAGAAATTCTCAATTGTGAGACAATCTATCTTTATCTATGATAGTGACACATTTCTAATAGAGATTTTTTAGAATTAATGATTAAAAGAATATCAGAAAATTAATATTAGGTAACATATGTAACAATGTCTGCGTATTCACAGGCCTGATTGTTATATGAAACCATCAAGTAATATATTCTTCCACTTCTGAGTCTTAATTTCATTTTAGGCAACAATTCTTAAATACACAGAACTCCGACTGTTCAGAAGCACTTTCCAAAAAACACTGAATGGCACTTTCTAAGACCTTGATTAAGTTAGCCATCTCGATTTTCAGAACATTTATAAAGCCGGTTTTGGAGATACCTTTCTTGTCTAAGGAACTAAAAAATTTTATGAGGTAAGAATAAGACTTTAAAGTTATGAAAGTCTATGAATATTGATGAGGAACAGAATTTCTCTAATCCTCAGAGAAAATCTAGCTATTAAAAAACTATTACTTCGGTAGTAATGATTACATCATATACTGAATGAACTTGGTTACTTAAAAGTTTTCGCGGAACTTAGAGAAGTTACTTTGTTAAATTAGTGTGATGTTCTATTATCGTGCAACGTATTTGCCTATTTGTAGTTGTCTATTTCAGGAAACATCGGTGATGATTTCAAATTTAATGCTAAAATATTTTATTTTTTTTTCTGCAAAAGAAATTTTTGTAAAATAAATACTGTTTATATTAAATCTAATATTAAGTGATTATCATGCATAGTAAAATTTATGTCCATAAAATGAAAGAAAATTTTTATAGTTTTCATGCAATATTATTGAAATTTAGTCTTTTATTTTCATTAATCAGGGCAAAACTTGACCACGTAGAGTTACACACTTGACCATGTAGAGTTAAATTAGCCAATTTATGAATGAAAAGAGTATTTTATTATTACATCACATTAAAAGTAAATAGGAAAAGCTTAGAAATAATGAAGTAATGAAAAAACTGAATGCAGTTTAAGTGTATAAATAACAATATATTGCAAAATAAAAATGTTGATCATAACAAATATCACATTGCGTAATATTCAGGTTAATATAATAAAAATGTTTAAGTTATAATGCGCCTGTTATAAAAGAATTGCGAAATCTGTTTGCAATTTTAATATTTTTAATTAAAATTATCGTGATAATGTTATGACATTTTTAGAATAATATCTTCTATTAAGTGCTTCTACATAATCATTACAAAACACTTGATTTCAAAAATAATATATAATATGATAATGTTTTCCATCAAACACAATAAAGCATTAATTTTTCCATCATAGAAATAGTAAAATATCTTTTCTGATTCAGAAATGATTATGAAACATTTCTTAAATATATTATATGATCATATCTCTCCAAGACTACGTTGAAACTCAAATCACGTGTGAAATTCAAACTTTAAACTACTACTATTTTTTTTCAATGGATGAAAGAGAATAGTTGAAGTTCAATTTTCAATTGTTATTAATGAAGGAAATATTTCCTAAAACAACAGAAAATATAGTTTATTTTTTCATATTTAATGAAGTGTTGTAGCGAACTGTAAAAGAATCTTATATTTGGTTGGTTACCGTCTTATAAATTTTTGTTAGTATTTGATCTGTAAACATAAAAGATTTAATAGCAAATAGGAAAAGAAATGACTTCCTTTACGTCATGAAATGGGTAAGAAAAACATAAAAAGAACATTACACAGGCTAATAATAAATATCTTCTGTAATGACATTGTGAAATCCTTTGATTCGTTGGTATAATAATAGGATTCTTTGAAGATAAAAATATTTTTTCTTGAAGACTATTTTTTCTATACATTTCTTTTAGAAATTTTTTATTTTCGTTTTGTTTGATATATATATATATATATATATATATATATATATATATATATATATATATATATATATATATATATATATATATATAATCAGGGTGTCCCAAAAGGTTATGTCCAAACGGCACACATGATTGTGTCAGGTCATGAGGAAGCAGAATTACATAATAAAGGGTGGACGGAAAAGCGATCGTAATCCGCTATAGGGCCATAAGCGCGGGCAGCCAGATCATTTGAAGCTTGGACGTGGAAGAGAAAGGATGAACCAGCACAGCAATGCAGAATTAGCAGACATGCATTACGTGTATGGCGCTGTTGATAACAATGAACGAGCAGCGGTACGCATGTATCGACAACGGTTCCCGAACCGACGTGTACCTGACCATAGACTGTTCGGACAATTACATCGCCTATTGCAGGAGACAGGATCGTTCAGAATCAGCAGCCACATTGGCCGGCAACGTACAACAAGGGCACCGAACATCAGGAACGCTGTATTAGACGCAACTGCACGGAATCCACGTACAAGTATCCACGTTGTGGAACTCGACCTAGATGTCGGTCGCTTCTCCATCATGCGAATACTGCTGGAAGATCACCACCATTCGTATGACATACAACGGGTACAGGCGCTAAGCGATGTGGATTATCCCCAACGTGTGGCATTTGCAAGTTGGTATTTACCGGCAAGGATCACAGACCCATAATTTCCATCACGGATACTGTTCACCGATGAAGTTACTTTTTTCCGGAATGGTGTCCTCGACTGGCACAATATGTATGTGTGGGTGGGTGTAAATCCCCATGTCACATGGTCTTGCAGCCACCAACACCATTAACATCTGGGCTGAAATTATTGGTGACACGCTGATTGATCCATAAGTAATGCCTTGTCGCCTCGACGGGGTTCCGTACGCCATTTTTTTGTGGGGGCAATTTTGAGCACTTTCAATGAGTTGTAGCAGTTTTCGTTTCCATTTGCTACTGTTTTGTTGTAAAATAATGATTTTTCACTCTGTTTTTTATCTTTTGTTTGCGTGACGATCACGATGCTTCATTGTCATGATCGAGTTTCCAATCCCCCTTTCCTATGTAATTCTGCTTCATCATGACCTGACACAATCATGAGTGCCGTTTGGATATGACCTTTTGAGACACACTGTATATATATATGTATATATATTTGAAAAATAGCTGTTAACAAAAATAATTCTGTCTCAACTATAGAATTTCGCATAAGAATTCAAAATTTATGATTTTCAATCAATAATTTTATTTGTCGTTTAAGCATATGATATTTTCTGATTTGTTTCAAAAAGAATAAAAGCGTGACTAAAACTTAATATGAGTAGAATTTTCATGCATCATTACAATCATATTTAAAGAATGATCACAACATGAAAGATAGTCGTATGTGACAGGTCTCAGAAAGGCTGGTTGGTTATATAATAAGTATTTTCCTTAGTATTTTGGATAATGAGACATGATGATAATCCAGATATGGAATAAATTACTCAATGAAAGTATAAACAAATGTCGAAGCTTTTTGAGACAACTCCAGCCAAATGGATAGTTTTATCTGTAATTCTATTTGTTGATGAAGCCTGTGGGATTTTCTGATTTGTAAAAATTCATTAATGTCAAAGAATACCACCCTGAGAAGATTAGTGGGGCTAGTTTAATGTCTAAATAATCATTTTCTTGTGCATCTCAGACATTTCACTGAGAAAACATGGACATTTTACAGGCAATATAAATTTGTACTGAGAGATATCACTGATATCATAAACTTTGTTGCCAATACCGGCTTATAATATAAACCAGAGTAAGCAAAACGCATTATATAATTGCTATTAACTATTTAACTATTAAATAAAACAATAAATCTCGTTTGAATTACGTAAATAAATAATGTTTGTACACTAAATTGAACTTTGGTGCTTTTAATTTATTGTTATTAAGAGATGGCCGTATTGTAATAATCGAAAAATGCTTGGAAGAAAAGAAGCATACAATTACCCAAACTAGAACCATACATTAATTTAAGAAAAAAAAAATGAAAAATTTTTCTAAATATAAAAATCATTTTCTCTTACATTTATTCATAGTTTAAAAATATAAATGTGTTAAATTTAATTTATATATTCATATTGCTAAATTTAAGAAAAAAGATTTGATAGAAAAATTTTAACCTTTGCTATCAAATCTTTAATCAAATTTTAGTGTTTTTATTTTAGCATTCGCGCTGAGAAAAGGAAAACTATGATTCAAAATCCGATATATAATACAGAAAAAGAAAGTTTAATTTTTTAAATGTTGCTTTTATTTTCAAAGTAAATAAATTTCTGAATCAAAAAATCCTTTTTCACAAATCACTTTTTGGCTACAAAATATTTATAAGTTGGGATATTTTGCTTAGATTCTTTATAAAGAATAGTTTTTGCGATATACTTAAAAAAAATTGCTGTGTATACATATCTTTCAAAAATATTTCCTGTAACAAAATAAAAAATAGTAATGAAGTTAATCTGAAAACTGTAAATGCAGAACTTTTTCTTCCATAAGATAATAATTGGCTTGTTAAAAAATGGAAACTTGTAATTTTTTTTTCTCAGGTTTATATATAGGTAGTTATGATGCAATAATATTATCCCCCTCTCTCAATTAATGCGTATAAACTTTAATAATATGAAATATTTTTTTTAATCTTTAATTATTTGTGTGTGTGTATTATTATTATTTTTTTGATTTATAGCTATAAGTCCTGATAATCACTCTCATGCTTATAACGCTACATTTTATACTAGATTTGTAAAAAATATTATTTCTTAAGCTATAATGAAAAAATTTATAAAATTTCAAAAATAGGGGAAATTTTACGACATTCTCTTTAACAAGTGGAACCAACTTTAAAAAAATTAAAGCAAAATTTTATCCATATATATTCTTAATAAAAATAATTTACTTATGTTTCCTTGAAATTAATCTTTTAGGTATAACTGAATTTTTAATGTTAAAATGTCGTTGAAATTTAAAAGTAAAGGTATATATATATATATATATATATATATATATATATATATATATATATATATATATATATATATATATATATATATATATTGTGTGTGTATATTTTATACGTTTTTTAATTATTATATATTTTTTAGATTATTTTTTAAAAGATAGTATTTATTAAAATTTTATATATTACTAAGAAATTATTATTGCATTGAATTTTGACCTCTGAAACCCAGAAGTCATTTATAATGTTTATAACTTTTATTATGGAACAAATCTTTGGCATTCAAGCAAAAGTCACTAATTCTGAAATACCTATTATGAGAAATACTACATCTTCATCTTCAATTAATTCGTTATGGTTTACGGAAACTCATTAACTACATTTAATTTCGGTAATATACGAGTTACAAGCGTACAAAATATAATTTACGATTTTCCAAATTAGTTTAACAGTTTAAATTGACTTATCAGAAGACTTTCCTTTTCAACATATCAAATGTTTCTTGTAATACGATAGAAAGTTATTTTTTGAATAGCTTTTTGCTCTGGCTATAATTTATACATTATTTCTATCTGAGTGATTTATACCTGAAATAACGTATAAATTCAAATTGAAATGTAGAAAAATTGAATAGCGTATAGCAGATTATATTCGCCTTAAGCGCCTGTTCCTTCTTATGAAAAATTATTTAAAGTCCAGCAATAATATAGGCTATAAAAGTACATGTCTATTTCTGACTGAAAATGCGAACACATTTTTATTTCTCACTCTTTTCCTTAAATATTGATTGTCTTTAGAAATACTATGATAATCATATCTCTGTTTAGGGAAATAAAGAATTATAATTCAGTAAATTATTCTTATAAATTCTCTGAAGCAATTTATTAAATTTTTATTAGAAACAACGAAAACTGCTCATGTATTAAAAAAGTATATAAAATTCTAACATGTTACAATATATAAATAGAAATTCTATATACCGCTAATTATTACGTTAATACTACTAAGATAAAAAAAATATTACTGTTCACGCAATAAAACTTCAGGTAATGAATGCTGCATTATGTGAGCGATTCCTCACGTCATCAAGATGTGATTCCTGTGTGTGTGTGACATTTTCCTTGTGTCACAAGAGTTCTAGTAAAAGCTAGACTTGCTTTATTTTAAAAACATTCATTATTAATTTATGGGGTCAAGAAATTTATACTAACAAATGTAAAAATAAATATAATCTAAAATACTACATGTTAGTTCTATATTTAATTCCAAACATCGATGTTCACAGAATATATTATTTGTGTTTTTGGAAACATTAGCTAGAAAAATGATACAATGGCTAGGATATGACGATCATCAAATATTTTAGAAAGCAAACTGTTTAAAAAAATCAGAAAAACTTAATAAAATTTAATAAATTTCATGCTTCAAAGAATAAATAAAAAATGTTACATATAATGTTAAATGTAATTGAACCTTTTGATTAAATTTAATCAAATATTTTTAGTTTTGTCACCGAAGTAAGAAATTTGGTTATAATACAACATTTAATTACTTACTCTGGCAATTATTTTAATAATTATCTTATATATAACTAATCATTTATTGTCTATTACTTTAGTCCAAGAGGTACAGTGACGGCAAAAAGTATTGGCACATCTTGTTTTTTGCAAATTTTGAATTCATTAAATAAAAGAATTCATTCAATTTAGAATAAACAAAATGCTTATGATTAACTGAAACAATGTGTACTTCACAATTTTTTTTAATTTCAAATACTATATATAAATATAAAGAAATACATAAATCTGCTTGGAAAAAAGTTTTGGCACATTTTCATCATTTGAAGTTAAACAACGTTTAATTTAATTTAATACTTAGTAAAAAGTCCATTTGCTTCAATACTGGCTTGGAGACGCCTTGACATTGAGTGAATCAAGTTTTGGATCAAGTCTAAGCTTATTTTGTCCCATTCTTCAACCAAAAGTTGTTTGAAATGATTCCTTCCTGTAATGTGGTGTTTTCTCACCATCACACATCTAGAGAATGCCATAAATTTTCAAATATATTTTTATCTGATGATTGGGGAGGGGAGTGTGAAGCTGTTTTGGTACATTGTACAGTAACCATTCTTTGTCTCTGAGTGCAGTATGTTTTGGGTCGTTGTCCTGCTGAAACACTTTGAAGTCCCATTTTTGTAACACTTGCTTTCAGATTATCATGCAAAATGTTCACGTACCCTTCTGCATTCAAATTGCCTTCAATAAAAACAAGGTTTCCAACACCATTATATGAAACACATCCCCACACCATAACATGCCCACCTCCGGGCTTTACATTAACAATCACATTTTTCTTCTTTAACCCTTCGTTTTTTCTTCGCCAAATTCTCCTTTTACCATCAGAACCAAACACATTAAACTTGCTTTCGTCCGTGAAAACAACAGTTTTCCAAAAATCAAGAGGTTTGTTTATGCATTCTTTGGCAAAAGCGAGGCGTTTCTGACGATTTATTTCACTGATAAAAGGTTTTTTTCTTGGTTTTCTGCCATGTAGACCAACAGAGTGCAGTACATTTCTTATTGTTCTTTCAGAGACCTGTACTCCAGAAATTGACTCGACCAAATTAGCCAAATTTCTCGCGCTGGCATAATTATTTTTTTTCGACTTCCTTCATAACTTTTCTCACTATTCTAGCATTTAGCTTCTTTGGTCGTTCTGTGCGCTATTGGTTTTCAACCGTACCACGTTCTTCATACCTTTTACACACATTTCTCACTGAGGAAAAACTTAAATTTAAATAAGCAGCAATTTCACGATATGTTTTCTTGATTTCGCAGCAAAATTATCTTTTCACGTGTGCCTATACTAAGTTCTTTTGTTTTAGGCATAACTAGTTAATTTAAATATTTATATAAATTTATACACTTAGAAACTTTGTTCACAATTTACACTATGTATTATAGCTAAACAGTAAAACAAAACTAACTACAAAATTTAGAGAACACTAATTGTGCCAATACTTATTTCCACTTGACTTACTTAAACAAACTATTTTTTAAAATAAAATTGTATTTAAACAAAATTTTTTAAAACACATTTATATCAATTTAAATTTCTTTTTTGGTTGTGAAAAAATTATCAAAATTGTATGATTTTCTTAAGAGTTAACGTTAAAAAACATATTGTGCCAATACTTTTTGCCGCCACTGTATATTGCTCTTCCTTAGTATAAAAGCAGAAAAAAATATATGAAACTTATTTTTATATTTTAAAGCAAATTTTCAGTTAAAATCTTGTTTTTATTTAAATAACTTTAATAACATTAACTGAGTGCAATTGCATGCCATAAAATTAATTTAGAAAGTAAAGACTCTAAGAAAAATACCCAAATCTAAATTAACCAAAATTCGATTTGTATGAAAAATAGCTACTTCTGTTTTTTCTTTGGTATGGCAAAATAAATTTTTGAAGAAGGCAACTTTTAAAGAATCAGAGAAGAAATTCAAATATTGCCTCATCATGTAAAATGAAACTGGATTCCCGTTTTAAATCTTTAAGATTGAAATCCAAATCTCTCTTTAAAAATTCAAAAGAATTCTTGTCCGATTGAAAATCCCGGCATGCAATTTGCTTTTAAAGCGAAAGCTTCCTCACATTCTGCGGCACGGAGTCAATGAAGAGAACTCTTCTTTAATCTAGAAATATATCATGCTTTTGGGTAATCTATAAATATAACTAATGCAAAAATTTGATTAATAAGTAAGAATTTTGTAACTATACATAAATGCATCAGTCTGATATAAAAATTAAGAACTGTTATATTTAATAAATTAATGAATAAACAGCATTGAAAAATTAACGAATAATTATCATTGAAAAACTTTTAACAAAAAGTTTCAATGAATTTCACAGTGTATTAAATTTTTGTTTGAAATTGTTTTAATTTCATCTAACGGAGTTTTATTTAAATATTTATATTACTCCATTTTCATGAAAATATTTAAATTCAACGATAAATGAACACTTTTTCTTTTCATACTGTTTTGGAAAGAATTAAAAATTTTGAGAAGTATTGGAACTGGGTTAACTTTGAAATTGAACTAGATTCTCTTAGCTGAAATTTATGAACTTTTAATTTTGTCTTATTCTACTTGTCAACTATTTTAATGTTGTTGTTTTATCGCTGTCTTCTTCCAGTTTGGCTGACAATATGGGGTGCGCTGCTCCACTTTTCCAACAGAACCATATTTTGGTTTAGAGTTTGATTTCCTCAGTAAACACATGCCATAGGCACTCGTTCATAGGGTAGGCAACCATTCACATAATTCATACATACAAAGAAAGGACAAAGACAGGATAGACAGAGAGAGAAAGTACATCCATGCCCGAACTGGGATTCGAACCTAGGAGCTCCCTATCCACAGTCAGGCACTCTCACCACTAGACAGAGTAGGCAACAACTATTTTAATATACGGCTCATTTGAAATCAAGCAACCAAGTGTTTTTTTTTTTCCAGAAACTGAAATACTAGAGTTGCTCATATTTTCCCACGTTTCTTTAACATGAGGTTTAAAAATTTAAATTGTTAAGTATATAGACATGATTATAATAATAACATTTTTATATTTCATACTTGTTTGGCTTACCCATATGTATAAATAGTCATGAAATTCTATTATTTTCAGCAATTGCAGCTTTTATATTGCTCATCGTCTTAAAAAGATTTTTTCATTAAGAATCTTATTTCGTGAATATACTGAAACATTCCCATTTGCATTTTTAACAAATGGCAAATCTGTCGCCTAGATGATGTTTCAATTGAAAAATGACTTGTATGTGAAAGTTTCGTGACTTAATAATAAAAGGAGAAAATGCGAATAGTCATTTCGGTAGAAGAAAATGTACAAAATGCAACCAGAGAAAGAGAGAACTGAAATGTTATAACATTTTATTGCTAACACAAAAATGATCATAAAATATGAATAAATATTAACGATTTAGAGAAGACTTAACAGAAAGAAGAGTAATTCATTAGGATTAATATTTAAGATCTAAAAAGGGAAGTTTCTCATTTCATTTGGGAGAGAAATCTACCGATTTTCTTCAACCTTGGATTTACTTGTAATATAATTCCTATGCGTGCAAAAATGTAAGAGAAGTAGAACCATCTAATTCTCCAAATCACGAAGACTTAAGCTTACTAACATGCAGGTACAAAAGAATTTATTTATTCTCAATTTTGAGTTTTTTTTTCTTGAGGGAGTTATACAGTAAAACAAATCTTATTAAGTATATATTTTGGAAAGTAATGACTAGCTTGGAACTCATAATTATTGTCTTAAATGAAAGTTTTGATTTGATTTCTTCTATGCCATTTGTGTGTAAGCACATATTCGATAGTTCATAGTATAGTATTAACTAAAAAAAGAATATTTTTGAAAAATGAATATGTAAAAGAAAGTGTTTAGTTTAGTTTTACTCCAGTGAAACAAAATTCAGTTGAATTTAATGTTAATGTTCTTCTTTTCAAATGAAAACAAAAATAGCCATTTAACAATTCGTGGATATTTATACTAATCTTTCAAAAAGTATATTTTGTTTTGAAATTCATTTTTATATATAAACCAATCACTTGAAAAATAATTTGATCTCATTAAAATTTGATTTTGTAAAAGTTTGTTCTGTTAAACTTGGAAAGTAATGATTTCATTCTGTAAAATTTTGGAAAATATCTTCATAGTTTTGTAGTAAAAGTTTTGAAAAACTTTTCATCCAAAATAAAAACATTTTATTTTTTAGCAATCACTATCGTAATCACAAATTAGAATAAATTTATTCTAAGCTATTCTTATGATTACTTTCAGCTAAATTCATAGACTCTGAATCAAAACCATAAAATATGAAGAAATAAAAATGAAATTTTATCCTTACTTATTTTAGAATTTCACTACTTCAAATATTTTTTCAATCTATAGAACATCTATAAAATGTCAAAATGTTAAAATGGATAATTTAAATATTTTTAACTAAAATTAATTTTAGATATGTTAATTTCAGTAATGAAGACGGAATTATTTGTTAAAAATCTGTGTTATATTAATAATTAAATCACTAGTGCTTTACTAAGAATAAAAATTAACGGGGATTCTCCGCATGAAATAAAAGAGTATACTTACTTATATGATTCGTTGTACACTTTATTTTATTATTAAACTTTTTCAATTTTCGATCAAATTATTCAATGTAATTATAATACGGAGAAAAACATCTATAGCCTTGAATTTACCACCAAGTTCTTAGTTCAATAACTTATTAAATCAAATTTTAAAATTTTAAACAAATGTTACAATAAAACAAATATTAAAAATTAAGAAAATTATTAAGACAAATTTACAATTATTTATTAAAACAAATAAATTATATATGAAACTTGTTATTTTAAGTTCTTTCATGCTGACAAAAATGAAATCAGTAATATGACTTTCTACCAACAATATATAACAATCATATATTTATTTTGAATAAAAACTGTCTTATAAATCTGAAGATTAATAATTCATCTTTAAAATTATTATTTTCGTATAAATTGATACAGCTCTGTAAATAATCCATAAGCATCTGCGATATGTGACATCCGTAAGTATCCTAGAAAATAATTTTTTCAAAACATTAATCAATTCTCAGCTAGCATGACAAACACTTATCGATATGATGTATGCTAATGTCTTTTGTAGTATTTTGAAATTTTCATTTTTTGTTATATTAATAAATGAAATAATTAAGTACTCTTTCCTCATAAAATTGCTTTGATTTTAATAAAAATGTATCTTGAAACAGCATTTCAACGTTTCAAGTGAGACAACATAAATATCTATATGAAACAAATAGATAAATAAATAACGTAATATTTGAATTTTTTTAAAAGGACAAACAATATTTTCCAGTAAATTTTTATGTCAATTTTTCATGCAAATTGTGAAAGAATTAACAAGTAAAACAGCATTTTTTATGTACTTGATATCAGGCCATTAGAGGGATTTTTTACGAATATTATTTTAGTGTTAATAAATAGTAAAAGCATCGTATCCGAGAAATATTTTTTTTAATTTGAAAAGAATTATTTTTATTGGCTTTCCAATAAATAATTCTAATTTTTTTAATTTGGAAAAAAAATCATAATTTCTTACAAGCAGTGGTACTCATGACCAGCAGAGCCTTCAGATTATGTCCAATAAGAAAACTTACGCGCAAAGGACTGTTTATCTTACTATATTTAGGTCTACATATTATGCCGAGATAATAGCAAACTCGCCCTGTCTGGAGATAGATATGCTCAGATTAAGCTTAAACTTAGTTTTTCATCATTATAGCCTTCATTGTAACATTCATTTGGGTATAGATTTCAGGTAACTATTGTTTGTCTAAAGCTTATTTTCATTAGAAAATGTATCCCTATTTAATAGTCATTTTGATTTACTTAATTTTTACTATTTACTTATATTAATATTTGAGATGGACAGAGGAATTTTCTTTTGTTTCCAACAAATCATTTGTGCAATTTTTAATAATGTATTTAGCAAAAACATATATGCGTAAGAAAAGAGATGACATCTAAACTTTTGTAAATAAAGTTAAAAAATCTTTATATATTTCCCATGTCATTAATTTAATTACAATTCAACTTTTTGTGAGTATTTTATTTTATAGAAATTAACTAAAACAAAATTTCTCAGTTTAGTTCTTCAAATCAAAAATTTTCTTCTGAAACTTTTAACATTTTGTGTTTTCTTTTATCTCTTCATCACAAACTTTGATTGCTTTTTGGAGTGTTTTTATAAATTTTGGATGATATTCACTTGATGATAAATCTTAGAAAACTTTAAAGCAATTTCCTCTGAAAATATGTTTCTTCTTTGCTATTTTGCTATAAACTCTTTGTAATTCATTGTGATGTATGAATACATTTTATCATTTTAACAAGATTAAATAAGTAGATAAAATTGTAAATATTAAATATTTTGTTATTTTAAATTTTCGATGTATTAATGACTTTGTAATAAAATTAAGTTTCGTAAGTTAAGTGTAAAGAATTAAAAGTAGTATAAAAAGATGTTTCATATGTGCTTAAAAAATAAATGAAGTAAACTTCAAAGGCTTATAGCTTTAAGGTTTATATACTGTCAGTGTTATAAAATACTTTTCCATGTAATAAAAATTATTGTTTCTCAGGACTTTTTCATTAAAACTTAGAGATTAAGGAATTATCTCTCTCGTATACATATATATATATATATATATATATATATATATATATATATATATATATATATATATATATATATATGTATATATATATAGTTTTTTCTTTCTTTTAGTCAAGATTTTCTCTCTCCATATCAATAAATTTTCCAAGATCATATCATATTTTCTCCGCATCGTGAAATTTAAAACTACTATAAGGAGACATTTTGAAAATTTAGTATTAAAATTTTTCATCAGCGTACCAATTTTCTGATGAGCACACCACATTATTTTACAAAATTCATTTTATAAAATACACATTGTAACAATTTTCTTTACAAATGCAATGCTGTAAAAAGGACAAATATATTCCCTAAATAAATTTAAGTTTTGAAATTTATTAAACTTTTTGAAAAGTTCCAATAGCTGTATACATTTACAATTTACCAGCGAGAATGAAATCTGTACTGATTACTTAGTTACCGAGTTGGTATTCCACTAACTTATATTTACATACCAAACAACTACTTAGAAAAACATGCTTGAAGTATGTCCTTTTGGGAACTACTACAAATGAGGAGCAATTTTGAAACATTCAGCAGTAACTAAAGATGATTTTCTTTTCAGGGGATAAATTAGCAAAACGATAGGCTGATAAATATTCTAATGAAAACATATATATATATATATATATATATATATATATATATATATATATATATATATATATATATATATATATATATATATATATATATATATATATATATATATATATATATATATATATATATATATATATATATATATATATATATATATATATATATATATGTATGTATGTATGTGTATGTACTTGATATGTAAGATCCAATTAGCAAACACATGATGATACGAAAGAAGAACCACATAGTGTGATAATGAAAATAAAATATTCATTTCATTTTATCCTATTTCATTTTGATACAATCTCAATACTAAATTAGATAGAGATTACTTTTCGAATTTTATTTAAAAAATTATGTGGATGAGTGATTGTTCAAGTTTGTAACAGAAAAAGAAAACAAAAATTTGGGAATTTAGTAGGAAAGAATAAGATTATATATCAGAAAAAGATTTAGAAATATAATATTGTAATAATATTATTGTATACATTAATTAAGACATTAAATTTATTACATAATGAAATTCGAGAACTGTGTAAAAACTTGTTAAAACTGTATAAATAGTAATGAAATTTCAAAAATGTTTAGTATATTTTAACATTTTTTGTGAATCGAGTGGCAATTACACCGAAAAGATATTCATGAATTAACTTTTAATTTTATTTTACAGATATAAATATTTAAAGATGCAATGTAATATTTGCAGTTATTTATGAAATTTTAATATTTTGTAAGGTTATTCTTTCCTATTTAAAATTTTGAACTATAATTAATCAATTACAAATGTTTCCTAATTAACTTTTATACATATTAAGATAAATTTACTCTAATGATTTAAAAATATTTTAAATAGCATTTTAAGTAATCATGAAATTACGCACCGAAAAATAATTGAATTTAAGTTCTTAAAAAATGCATTTGAAGTAAATAAAAATGTTTTTTAAATAGGAATAAATTTATTTTCGAATTAATTATAACAGAAAGTATTTTTAAATAGTATGGAAACAGAAAGCTTAATTTCATTAATAGCTAAATAAATATAAATTTTCTGCAAAGCCCATAAGACTTCAGGGATTGAATGCCTGTAAAACACTATGTATAAGATCACCAGGCTTTTCATAAATGTTTTGAATATGTTATATTTTCCTAATTATAAATATATATTTCTCAATTATATAATTGTAGTAACGAAATTTTTATAAAATGTGTATTCATACTAAATACTCTCTTAATATTACTTCATTATTTTGATCATAATTATAATTTGAAGAGAAAATTTGGCATGTAACATTCTAATTGAATTTTTAGCATCATTGATGATGATAAGAGCTTTTAAAACCATTTTAAATAAAACATATTATAGTCATGTTGTATATGGAAAATTGTACTACTTTCAACAGATGCTTGAAAAAGAAGGGCCAAATAACAGTTAAAATTAAAATCTTTTACAAAATCAACTTCATTTAGCTTTCAAACTTGATGGCAATGTTAAGCTGACTGTTTATTACACGATAACGTTGAAATCTTTATTCTGTAACTGAAGGCTTAAAAAAGATGGGAGCATTTATTTACAATATTTCTTAGGAATGTTTCTTCACAGTTAAAATGATTAATAATAATGATTAATAATGATAATAATTTCTAATCATTATTATTTTGAAAACAATATAAAAGCACTTAAGATGACACTCCTTAAACATATAAAGTAAAATGTGACACAAAATGGAAGGAATTTATTAATTAATTACTATTTTATTCAACATGCATTGCATTCAGCGTTTGTGTACAAAAGGAAAAAAATATGGATATGAGACGAATTAATAAAAAGATGTTTCCTTAAAAGAAAATCGTTTTAATTAAAGGTATGTTTTCCTGGATGGCCAGCAATATTTAACATCTTCAGGCAATAGGGCAATGAGGCTATTAATGGTGGCTGGGCTAATTTGTCTTACTACTCCAGAATGGCTCTTTTTAGTTCTTAGAGATTTTTGGTGGTAGTAAGCGTCCATCAGCTAGTCTGCTTGGAATGGTCCAAACATGTTCTATTGAGTTCATATCTAGAGAACACACTGAACATTCCATTCTTATGATTCTTTCCTCAAAAAGGAAACAATTCACCATGTTAGTACAATGTGGCCAGCAATCGTTTTCCAATAAAATGAAGTAATTTTCAATTACTGCAACATAAATAAATACAATATGTCTAAAGATGTCATCTCCATATCAGCAATGTGTCAGAGTTCCATTATAAATGATATGGAAATTAGTGCGCCCATCAGTGGAGACGCCTTTATAGACCATCACTCTTCCACTGCCAAATCTGACACTTCAGTGGAGGTATGTAGGATTGTTTCTTGTGCCCCATTCTCTCCTGATGAAAACATCATCAAATATATTATCTATTATCAGGATGAAGAAAGAAACGGGACCTGTCAAAGAAAAGAAAGTGGCACCATTCATTTCTCCTCCAGTTCACATGCTCTGTTGCCCATTTCTTTAGGTAGCAACGGTGCCTTGTTGTTAACTTGACACACACCGTTGGTCGATGAGCAGATAGCCATATAGAATGAAGGCGGTCTTGCACAGTTTGTGTCGAAACTGTATTATCGAGTGAAGTTGTTGAAGAAGAGCGGTATTTATATTTCAGTGTCCCTGAGCCATTAGCATTAAATAACGGTCTTCATTGGAGGGGCGTTATTGCATGTATACAATCTTGCCCTGATTTTCGACCTGCATTTACAGTCTCCAAAAAACAATTTTTGATACTGAAAACCACACTTTGTGAAACTCTAGTGACTTCTGCTGCTTTGAAGTATATTTGACCCCCTCTAACTGCCCAACAACTCTTCAAGCCTCTGATTCGGTTAAATGACTTCGTTGAGGCACTGCACTCATCGAAACAACTCGCTTACTGAATGTCGATCAATCTTTTTCGCTTTTTCGTACATTAAGTTTAGACTTAAATATCATTCCTTGCCGCTGAAATGACGTTAAATTCAAAATTTGCTTTCTGCGAACTTTGAGAAAAAATTCGTGAGAAAATGAGAAAAATTCGTGGCTACCTCCTTTCATTTTATGCAAAACAAATTTGATTATACTGTTACTTTATACAATACTTACAATATACTTTAACAGTTTTGAAAAGTGTATATAGTTTTATAGAACCAATTTGGGGGACGCTCATAATTTAAAAATTTCAAGATTAAATTTAAAACATAAGCTAAGAGAGTGAGTGTGTGTGAGAGAGAGAGATTGAATAGAACTCATCTGTGGACTGAATTTTAGGACGCATCAAGATTAAATTATTCCCTACTAATTTGTTTTTTATCTAAACATCGTTCTTCATTAAAATTTTATTCATGTCATTTCCATAAAGACGAAGCAATGAAATATAATTTTTATAACTTTAAAATATATTACTCACAAACAAATTATTTTAAGACAACATGAAAAATATTTCGTATCGAGCATAAATTACAGATGTTATTAAAATTTTTTTAGATATGCTACTGAATTTTAGACATTTTTCGTTGTACGTAAAAATTAAAGTAAACAAGAAATTAACTCTGCTCTGCATACTTGGGTTTATTCGTGAGAATAATGAATAATAAATAATCATTAGCCTGAAATTTAGTGCTCAAACGAAATTGCTAAATACTGAATATATTTTAAAAGTGAATGGTTCACCGACGTTTAATTCTAAGCTCATACTTTTCTTTATTTGATTCAACATATTATGTTAAGAGATATATACTGCTTATGTTCACTGGGACCTACTTCTACTTATAATATTAAAAGTACAAGATTTTTAAGAAATGAAATTTTGTAGGCTTATTCTCAATACAAAAAAAGTTTAAAGGTTTTTTGTTTCTTACTTATAAATATGTCAAGTTGACTTTTGCTTAGTTTTACAATAAAATGTTTGAAAAAATAAATAATATTCACACACACACAGTATTCAGGAAAATATTTTCTGAAAGGATTGTTAAATCTTTGTAACCAAATATTCTCATCCTATTTAAGTATCTCCTTCCTTTTCTTTCAAAACGTCAAAATGCAAATATCAAAACATAATTTTCTAAAATCCTTCTCTTGATAAAATATGTAGGTTATTTACGAAAGTGCACAGTTACCGAATTTACTCAAATGTCCACGAAAAGATTTCCCGGTCGCATTTGACATGAAGGTTTGGATCATAAAATAACTCCCAATCCACTACGGATACTTACAATAAATATTTTTGGCCCCTTTCGATAACGCAAGTTAAATAGTTTCACTATTTGAGAGTTCAGGATTTGTTGCGTTGTTTACATTTCTGCAATAAGTGATAGATAATCCTAGACAATATATCCAACGTTTTAAATTTCTCGTCTAAAATTTTAAATGCGATGTTTTGTAATCCGTAAGAGAAACCTGAACTAGAAACCTTATCCTACAAGAATGATTTTAGAAAAGGAACTTTAGTAAGGTATGTCCCACACAGATTTTGAGTTTTAATATGCATATTTCATACACTTCATTTTCATAAAATGTTATGCTATTGCGAAATTAATCTTTTCTTCACAATCCCCAGACTGTCAAGCATGAGAAGTAAATTACTATAATATAAATATTGTTCCAAATGTGAATTAAATTCTTAATGGAATTTCTTTTATTATATTTTATATTGCCAGTCAATAAATACTATAGATTCATTTATGAGTAGGGAAAAAAAGTCTAAATTTAAATTGGTAAATATATAATAAGTTAGACCTGTATTAAAAAAATGAAGTAAAGACTTTTTTAGATTCACAATATATGTATATTATGTAGTAAAATATAATCAGAATATATATATATATATATATATATATATATATATATATATATATATATATATATATATATATATATATATATATATATATATATATATATATATATATATATGTCTCTTAAGTAATATACTTAAATACTTTTTTCTCCTGAATTTAAAACAAAAATAACATTTGTGTGGAGAAAAAATTTCACTTTATATATTAAGGTTATTTTTTAAATACTATTATTAAAAATGAATGAAAATACAGTTATTTACGTTAACAATGAGATTGGAAAATTATGATAATAAATAAAATTAATTCCCCATAAAGAAAGTAAAAGCGTTGAAATAACATAATTATTTCCGTGATTCTTAAAATATTATTTGTTTCATTCTGAAAACAATAATCGTTCGGATACCCTAAAGTCAAATAATTTCCCACTTAAATTCAATTGACAGGTAGTGATGACAGGTAAGATTAATTTAAGAATTTCTTTCCCAAGAAGAAATAAGGATTGTGATTAGTATTTCGAGAAATGACAATTATGTAGAAATTTGAGGAAGAATAATGAATGCTTGTGGAAACTGGAAATAATCTTTCTAAGTTAATGAATAAGAAATGTTTTATTCGAAGCAGAACGATAACCGAGAATAAATATTTCCTAAACATAGTACAAATGACGAAATAAGGTATTTATTTGATTAACACAAAAAGAATAATAAGAGGAATAATTATTTATTAGGGAAACCAAGAAGCATATTAATGTGTTTTCAATGACACAAATACTATAAAGTTAAGATTATGAATAGTTTTTAAATTAACTATTTTCGCTTAGGTATATATGTCCATCAAAAATAAGTATATTTCTCTAAGAATGTTATGAAAATTATGTTATGAATTATAAAAAGTGAATATTTTGATCGCAAAAAAATTGCTCCAAGTAAAATGTTAAAAATAGCTTTCCCATAATGTAAAACTATACGGAAGGTTTTCCCTAAATTAATCCATTAGAATATCAATATGTTAGTCCAAATGTGCATATATATATATATATATATATATATATATATATATATATATATATATATATATATATATATATATATATATATATATATATATATATATATATATATATATATATATATATATATATATATATATATATATATAATATATATATATATATATATATATATATATATATATATATATATATATATATATATATATATATAATATATATATATATATATATATATATATATATATATATATATATATATATATATATATATATATATATATATATATATATATATATATATATATATATATATATATATATATATATATATATATATATATATATATATATATATATATATATATATATATATATATATATATATATATATATATATATATATATATATATATATATATATATATATATATATATATATATATATATATATATATATATATATATATATATATATATATATATATATATATATATATATATAATATATATATATATATATATATATATATATATATATATATATATATATATATATATATATATAGATAGCTAGATAAATAGATAGATAGAAATTTTTTTAAATAAATAGAATAGATTAGTTTTCTGAAAAAAGGTTCTAAAATTATAATTAAACCATTCTTTTAAAATCAAAAACACAAAGTGGGTAAGTTAAAAACGCAAAATTTATAGAGAAACAGAGTCACTTTTTACAGATGTTAATGTCAAACGTTATCAAAAACTGTGCCACAAAACTATAATATAAAGTCTAGCAATACGCGAAAAACAGCTATATTGTCAAATGGATCATGTTCCACATTTCTACGTGATAACAACAAGCACACGTTTGGAAGACACTTGAACAAGCGTATGATTGAGGTTATTATTTTTTTTTCGAGTTGCATGTGAATATGTCTCGGTATGAATAACCGTGTCTTGATTTTCTGCTAGCCCAATCGTAATCTGGAAAGGAATGATTACCGATAAAAATAATAGGAGAATTTTAGCTGATCTGGTCCCTTTTGTGATAGAAAATTTGTTTCCTGCAGAAGAATAGAATTTTTCACAGGGTAATAATGCTCCCATTCAAGCAGTGTTTAACCATGATTTAATAATCTGAGGATGAAACGTAGCATGTATTTTTCATTCGCATTTCCTTGACTTCTATATAATGAAATCACAATAAGGTCTGTTTTAATGCATTCAATCCAGATTTTATAACTTCCATCAGTATCTCTCCCAGAACTCTTTAACAATATCCTTATCAACAAGGATACTATATTCTTCTAAGAAACTTTCAGCACTTGAATGATTTGATTATCATTCAAATTCAAGCTGTATTACATACCATAAATGGTTCATTGTCATATTAGTAAGTACATATCTATGATGTTTCCATTCTAACATTCACAAATATAGAATGATTCCTTTATTTTGATAACTACCTGTACTTTCATGGATTTATTTAAAGATTTTTAATTTTTAAAATAAAATAAAGTTTGTAAAGTTTGCTTTTATCAAGAATTAATATTTTGAATTTTAATAATCACATACATCTCTAGTGTTGTATCATTTTTCAAAAATTACCTTATAAAGGAATTTTGCTCTAAGAAAGATTAAATGTTCAGACAATGAAAGTTAGTATTTTAACCATTCTTATAAAGCTTTTTTTTCCGTAAAACAATATTTAGTAATTTTTGCGTAGCTCAATTTATTTATTCAAATTTTAAGCAACCAAATGAATAACACCTCATTATTGATTTTAATTAAATTTGCTTATCTGTATAAAAAGAAAGTTAAAAAAATAGGAAAAAAATTATTTCATACCTTTAACTAAATATTTGTTTTATATTTTGAATGAATAACAGTGATTGAAAGTGTGTTTTTTCATAAAATGTTGCTTCGTTTGGAATTAAATCTTCATTTACGGCCTAAAAGAAGGCTGATCGAAAAAAATATTAAATATCATAAAAATTAATTTAGATGAAATGAAAATTAGTTTTAAAGCATTCACACATTTTTCAGCTTCGTCTTAAGGATAATATGTTTTACTCAGACACACACACATTAATTGTATACATATGAAGTACTTAAACTGTCCTTAAAATGACCATGAAAAAATATAATGAAAATGAAAACTTTGCAATTAATATTATACTGCATACATGTGTTTTAGTACAATTCAGGATAAAAAAATATTAATTATAATATAAATGAATTATTTATATTCACACACACACGTAATTAAGCGGAGTTAATAATAACTTAATTTAAATAAACTATTTAAGTTTTATCATTAATATTTATCATAGCGCCTTTTATCATTAAATTTTTTTGAACTTATTGATTACTTTAAGGTGTTGATGAGTTTGAAAATTTAAGGAATATTTATCAAATGCCTTCTATTATGTAAAATTAATACTATATTGACTTATTCTAATCTGTTGTTGTTACTAATGACACTTGGACAATCCAAGTTCGCTATGCCCTAGGCTAGACAAATTTTAAGTCAATTGGGAGCGTCTTTCGTTTTAATCTGAGCACCATGAAGGTGAAAGTACACACGTGCCATAGGTACCTGTTTATAGGGTAGGCATCCATTCACACCTCATTCATACAAGGAAAGGACAGACAGGATAGATACAAAGAGAAAGAACATCCTTGCCCGAACCGGGATTCGAACCCAAGAACTCCTTATCCGCAGCCAGGCACGCTGACCACTAGACAAGTGGGGTGGCACATTATTCTAATCTAATAAGATAAATACTGAAACAAATGTTTGGTATATAATATTTAACAAAGTTTATCAAGCTATTTAACTGTTAAAATTTTAGTAACTATTAAAGCTCTTAACAGAATCCCATTACATAAGAGAACAAAGAAAAGTTTAAGGGTTAAATGAGAGATTTAGCATTATAAGAGTATTTAATAAATTACAAAAATATTAATTTCAGATTGTAATGTAAAGCAAAATGTATTAATTTTTGAAATGATACTCTGAAATATATACTTTCAAACAAAACAGCGTAAATTAACAGGGTTTTTAAAACGCCCTCATCCGGCATTTTATACTTAGTTTCAACACCTCTCTTTTAAAATAAATAGATTAAACCAGAGATTAAACTTAAGAAAACTTGACTTGGAAAATTTAAAAGAGTAAAAATATGCTTTATTTTAAATTATTGGATTTATCTGTAATATACTTAATTCATTAATATATTAAGTTCAGTTATAGGGAGACATAAATAGTTGTTAACGTCAAAATACTCGTATTTTAATACTACTGAATATTAGAGAAAATTCATCCAACGCAATGGACTTTCATAGTTCGCTGTCGCTCTAATTTTAGAGATTGTTAATGAATCAGGAATGGCTTAAGGCGAAATCACTATCTCTCCCATTTGCGTCGTCACAATTACTTACTTATCAGAAAATGAGACATTTATTGCGTTCTCATGTAATTGGTTTTTAAATACAGAGAGACTTTTTGGACGTGATATTAATTTTGATGTCGAAAAGTTTTTATTTTTAAAAAAGAAATAGGGGTATACATAGCAAAATGCAATGGTGGTTGTTAAAATCGACATTTAGAATGTTACAAAAATATCAAGGAAATTTGAAAACAATAAACCCATTATAATTAAATTGAAAGCATTGGAAATTTATTTTAAAAAACTATTATGTGCACCATTGTTTCAAAATTAAGTATGAAAATTATACACTTTTTAAACTGTTAATAATGAAAGAAAGTTTAGATTTCATCAAAGAAATATTTAATAGAGTATTTAACAGTAAAGGAATATTTAACAAGACAGTATTTTTTAATCAATTATTTCTATTTTTTAAAGAAAAAACTACTGTAATTAGGAAGTTTTTAATAATTTGCATTTACAATATTTTTATGTATAAAACACAAACAATATACTTTAAATATTTTTTGTTTATCGAATCCTTATTTGAATTTTCACTACGCACAGTCTTGTTTCTAACCTATTATTTCCAAAAAATAATTGCATGCGTAAGTTAAAAATATATTGATATAAATTTCTATTTTTAAAAGCATCATTTTCATAAATTATTTGAAAAGAAAATGCGCCTGATATCGTAAAACGAAATATTACTATGAATGTTTCAAAAATAACATAATAATGTGATTGTGGTTGATATATATATATCAGTCATTGTATCAATCAATTTATAAATGCATATATAAATTGACTTATAAATGCATTAATTAAAGTAAAATTGTTTTTCACTGAAATTGGATGTTTAAGGTATTTAAAAAAAGTAAAAAAAATTGAATTTTGAAAATTTAAACTACATTTTTGTTTACTTTTTAGTAGTACAGACATAAATAAATTAATACATTTATTTTATATATTTAAATATTTTAATAAAATACTTTACGCATGCATTTAAATATTTTAACACAATGGGTAGAAAAACTTTTAAAAAGTTTTACACATAATTTATTTTATCAAATTTCTACCTAAATTCTATCTACGGAATATACTATGTGTGTGTATCAATTCTTTCAGCATGCTTTGATCATATTAAAAATAACAGTTATGCATATTGGTGGAATTTCTAACCTATGACTCACATAATGATCACTTATAAAATAGCAAAGTGTCGATTCTGCATAATCCCATTTGATGTTACTTTATAAATTTGCTTTCGAAGTTTGATTCTGGCTTCGGGGATTTAATATACCCATTAAGCTGAGTTGATTCAAAATCATAGCTGACACTAAGCTTCTCCCTTTGGGTAATGACTGCATTACATTTATTGATTTAATCTAAGACTTGAAGCAAATTATTTCACACATTCAATAATTTTATAATATTTATTTGCCTTGGAAACTTTTTTTAAATAAAATTGTGTTAATATTATAGTATAATTAAAATACTTTCTTGTAATTTATAAAATGATAGTTTATTTAAAAAAATTTTATTTATTGTTGGCTAAGGATGAATGATTCTTCATCATTAGTTGTAATGTTATTTATAAAGATTTCAATTGATGAAATACTATTTACATGTTACTAAAATTATAAGTTGTGTGCTATGCGATTTCAAGGCATACATTTAATGCTCAAGAAATTTTAGAAGATGCTTTTCATATATTATGATTAGTGTAGCATGTGACTAAATGCAAATATTATAAGGAAAATGATTTTTTATTATAAGCAAATGTATACATATAATTTTAAACTTCATCGCCAAAATTAAAAATGTTCATTTAAGACAATCAGTAGCATAAATGTGACGGTAAATCCTTTTTATTGACGTATACTTTAAAATTTTATTTAAGTTTTTTCATCTTTTCAAATTGTTTGTTTCCTTATATTTGAAGAATATCTCATAGTTCTGAAAAATTTTTCCGAAAACATCTGGAAAATTTTTAAAAGTATTTATGTCCGAAGTTTACAATGAAGTGCACACCTACTGTGTAATATCATAAAATAAACCTATTTTTACATTTTCTTGCTACTGCAAATTAATAAACAACAATTTTGATCACTAAACAACCACAAATACAAGAAATTAGCTCAGAAACAAGAAAGCAAACATTAGAACGAATGCTAGCATAAAAAATAATGTTACCCAATTTCACTGACTACTATAAAACTCTATTTTCATAGTTCTGTCAATGCGAGTGAATGTGTATTTTTCTCCTAAAATTTATTTAAAATACATAACATTTAATTTTTCATTCTTAAATCTTCTTTATTCCTAAAGTTTCTGTCTTTAACAAAAAGAGTTCACAAACTTCAAATTCTTAGCGAGATTACACATATTGAATAAACATCTATCTAGAATCCAAACATTTTCAGTCAGCTTTTAACGGAGATAATGAACTTCGTTTCTTCACGGATGTTTTCATTAATGGTAGATGATGTCCATGCAGAATACTGAGAAAGCACATGTGCTAGAATCGCATTTTACTTTTTAATTATTTTGAATTTTGTAACTATACTTATAGAACTGTATTTTTGCCCTTTTAGATTTATTTTTAATCGATAAAACAGTTTCTTTTCAACTATTCACTATGGACTCACAGATTGCAAATTGCATCTCAAGTTCTCGAGAAAGTGTTTTGATATTCTTAGAACACATTTACTATGGATAATATTTCCTTCAAACTTCTTAAAAACTTTAATTTTTGTTAAATGTACAACGAAAACAGTATTTTGACTTACATTTATAATGTTTGCTATGCATTAAAATGATGAAAAATAAGCTTCTTTTAAAATAAAACGGTTAGAATGAAACATTTTTAGGTTAGAATAAAAATATTTAAAAAAAAATATTTAAAAAATTAAAATGGTTAGAATAAAAACAGTTACCAGTTTTTGCACTAAATCTTCTTAATTAACTTAATAACTCATTTAACTGAATTTTAAAGACATATTTATAAGAAAGTATGTAATAACTTTGTGTTACTATCAAATTCTAAATGTGTTATGCTCCATTTTATTCTCGATATAGGAATGCGTACATAACTTAGCTTTTTTATAAACAATAAAAAAAGAAATAAAGTATCCAAAATAAGTTAAAAGTATTTTAAGTTTTTGATACTCTGGAAAAATTAAGACTTAATATTCCCAGTAAATAGTTAGTCATTTTATATTTATCCGGGAACGCTTTACTAAAGAGCTATAAAGTAAATTTGAGTACTTTTCGAATGTTTAAAAATTATGAGCTGATTTTACCATGAAATTATTCCTGATTAAATAAAACTGAAACTACGTGTTTTACAAGCTTACCCTTAGAAGATAATTCATATTATTCATTTTGACAGAAACATCCCATGTACATCTTATTCAAACATAGTTGTGAGATGAATATTCTCCCTAATTATTTCACAAAGATAATTTTTAATTTACGTATACTTTGAGTTTTAAAAGTATGTGTGTGCTGAAGTTTAATTTTACAAATTTAATTGATTCGGGGTGAACTTCAATTAACATCATGTTATTGATTGGTTTTAAGCTGCTGTAAGCAACAAAATTTGAATATCCCAAAGATCTATGCACACAATGACTGACAATATTTAATGAACCGTTTATTCACTAATTGGAAATCTAATTTTGATTAGCCCTGCTTTTATGCTTAAGATAAAAAAAATTACACTTGTCAGTTGAGTTTGTGAAACTGTAACTAAAATAATTTTTTTTATTTATTAAGTTTAAAAAAAGTTGGAAGAATATAAATAATTTCGCAGGATTCAAAATTTGATTGTGGAGTCAAACCCTATTCAACAAAGCTATGAACGAAATATGTAAAAGAAAAATTTAAACTCCAAATTTAAAATATAATTTTAGCGTATAATTTTAGTATTTGAGGACAATTGTAAGTCTCCATAAAGAGCATTTGAAAGGCTATATTTGAATAATACGAAAGAAATTTTTGACCAAAATAATCTTCCATAATTTGTTTAAGTACGAGAAAAATTTGGGGAAATAATTATGCTATATAAGAATATGCAATGATAACCTCCTATGTTTTCACTTAAGGCTTCCTCAAATATTTTGTTTCATTTGTTATAAATTTCCTGTGTCTCTTTAATGCATTTAAATTTATAATATGTGTATTTTCATTTTAATTAATTTTTTTTCGTTTTTTGACAGCATATACTGTTCATATTGTACCAAAATAATTGAATGATTTACTATAGACAAAAATTGTAATTCAAAAATATGAATATAATATTAAAATTATTCTAAAAACATTCACAAAATTTCCTTCTAACTAAATAAATGTGATTTTCACTCAAATTTTTCACGAAAAAGACACAAATAAATGAATTGTTAAAATGCATGTGTTTGTGTATCTATCACAAATATTTAAAAAGAATAACAAATCCGGAAGTTATTGCAAAAAGTATAATTATTTCACTTCTTTATATATATTCTCTAAGTACACTTGTCACAAATAAATTTCAAAATTTATATTTCTTTAAATTAAATATTTTCAGTAAATTAGTAACTGAATGTAGATTTCAATTATATCGTTCTATGGTCATTCCCTGTTTAAAGCAACTAACTGGACTTGAATTTGAAGTTTGAAGTGGATTCTGAACTATTACTGAAAATTATGTTCAAGTACAGAGTCAAATCTAAGAAATGTTAAACATGATTATAAAGATGATTGTTCAACTGCAACTCAGCCAATTTAAATATGGATATTTGCATTCTTTCAAATTTCATGAATAAATTGAATGCAGCACTATTTTCTAAGAAATAATTTTTTTTCAACAACATAAAATAGTAATGATTCTTTACATTCAGCAGTGCTTATAAATTATAATGAACTGACAAAATAATTCTTTATTGAATATCATCATTGATAGAAAATAATATTAACTTACCGTTATAGTTTTTATGTATTCAAATATACTAATAGTTTATTTTTACAAAATTTTTTTTAAATTTTTATTTTTTACAAAATTTATCGAAATTCTACAAAAACGCATTTCATAAATAAATATTCTTTATTATCTATAGAATCAAAGTATCTATTGAATAACATTTCATATCGGGTAAGCCAGAAACTGGCTCAATTTTTTCTTCTATGTGATCAACGAATAAGGGAAAAATCAAATCATTTACTGATAAAGTGCTTTCACTTGTTAAATTGCGAACTCACTGACTTATAAATAAAACTTTATATATATATATATATATATATATATATATATATATATATATATATATATATATATATATATATATATATATATATATATATATATATATATATATATATATATATATATATATATATATATATATATATATATATTGATCTCTAAAGTTAACTATCAATGCAGAATTTTTGATATTACACAAATTATCGTAATCTTTATTCATTAAAATAAATGATCAACGGTTAAATTTGGTTTATTGTTAATATTGTACACCACAAGATTATGTTTGTTCATGTAGTTGGCTTATGATTCCAAGTTATGCTGATTTAGATATATGAAAATATTTATTTTCAATGTTCAAGAACCATACGCTTTAGAACCGTTTTTACCAGAAAATATTAATTTTAATGCGCTTGTTTTCCCATCCTATTCAACATTTACTCACAACGCATAGATCTCATTTCAAATGCAAAACGGACTTCAATTATTTTTTCATATTCTTCTGTTTGACAGAAATGAAAGGGTGAAGAATGAATAATATTTGAAATATATTTAAATGGAAAAGAATATTTAATATCACCTTGACATAACTAATGCCTTTTTGGAGAATTTTGTAATGCATGTATCCGTAATCGTTCTTAAAATGCTTAAAATAATTTAAATAAATACCATGCTTTAAAAGGAAAGTTTCGCTTATTTTTATATATTAGCTGTAAATTTTTATTATTCCTTCAAAAATATAAATAATTTTTTTTTAACTGAATTTTTATGAATTTCTTTTCCTTAAAGCTAGATAAGGATAGATTAAAATATTTTGAATGAATATTCCCTTTGTGATAAGAAAACAAATGTTTTTGTATGTAAGTAAATATCAAAACATTTTTCAATACATAACACTCCTAGATGAATGTACTATAATTCTGGTAAATGACTAATACATAAGTATAATTGTGACAAAATCATAAAATTTATCTAAATATAAATTTGATGATCAGAGTTTCATCCAGATTTTTAACATTAAACATGCTCAATATAAATTTCTTACCTAGATATGTGCTAAAGATGAAATATTTTCTCGAAATACTTTGCATTCTTCAAGTTCAATACAGTTTTCCATGAAGAAGTATAATCTAAAAGGAAACAAATATTAAACACTGTATTTTTTAATAGAACTCATTTAATAGAAAACATTTTAAATTCATAAAAAACGCATTTAGCTCAAGATAAAATAATAATCCTCCTGAGCAAACATGTCTGAAAGTGGAGAGTATTTAATCATTAAGGATTTACATTATTTACTATCTACAATCTTTTCTTCAAGAATACGCATATGTTTTCCTTGTATTAAAAATTTAAATAGTTCAATTTTTTTCTAATTTAAATTTATATTTTAACTCACACTAAGATTCTGAAATTAATGATAAAATTGTATTATTAGAATGCTGAGAACTTTTCAATGAAACTATGCAGATTTTGAAGTTAAAATATAAACTATTTGATGTTTCAGTTACTGATGTGAAAAGTTTGTAACCTATAAAATTGTATATTATTTTACTTCAAATGGTGATTTTTTAAAAAAATATAAGTGATAGACATGAGCTATATCATGCATCCATAATGAAATATGCTTAAAACTTTTTCATGAAAACGTATTTATATTTGAAACTTAGAATTTGATATTCTTGCAAAAAAATGTCTTAATTCATAGAGTTAATAAGTCTTTTTTAAAGAAAACGCGTTGCTTTCCTTAATTTTTACTAAGAAGTTTTCCAGAGTAAGAATGATAGTAAATGCATATCGGTGGTATCCTTACAAAATGTGATTCAATCCTGATGAATAATATCTTGTGCAAGTTTTGTCTTAAGAGAATAAATATCTTATGTGAAATATTATGAAAGTTCTATTAAAATGTTATCACAGATTGGCTCAAAATTCAGGATGATTAAAAGACAAAAACATTGTGGCCCTGATCAGGCTTCCAGCTCACAGAAACAGACAAAATCATCACATTATATGTAAAACAGTATTTTTGCATTAATATAAATTGATCAACTAAACTTAACCACAAAATTTATTGTATTCATGCTAATCAAGGAATAAATGATTGCATTAAAGTAAACTTCAATCTTACCATATCTTTCAAGATATCATTCCAAATGTAATCCATTGTGATTATTTATACCAGAAAACGTAATTATTATATTCAGAATAAAGAAATAACTTTTTAAAATTATACTACCAAAAACTGAGATCTGCAATGATGTTACAACTCCCCTCTCATCAATTATTTCTATGGTGGTCAAATAAATTTAATTACTATGTACTATCTTATTTATGAAAAACACCAAAGGCTACTATTTGATCATTATGGTAAGTATTGTATATATATATATATATATATATATATATATATATATATATATATATATATATATATATATATATATATATATATATATATATATATATATATATATATATTTATCATATTTTTGGATTTAAATATATTTATTGATAACTTAGCATTTGAAATATTTTTAGTGAGGTTTCCAAACCTTTATAAAATGGTTGATTGGAAATAAAACATTAAATGAATGTATATTTAATTTTTAGAATCAAAAATACTTTTATGAAGCTCTAGATGATATTCACTTTAGAGTAAAGGAGATTAAGTACTATTTAAGCATCTAAAACACATATTTTCCTTTATATGGATCAAAATACCAGTGATGTTTCTTTGAACATTTTTTAAAATTTTTAGGAAATTGGACTCCTTAAATTAATTGCTTAAAGCACCTGAAATGTTTTAATTTTTCTCGCACCTCTGTCGTAACATATTCATGAGAGACAATTAATCAATTCAAATATGATTAACAGTTTAAGTACCGACTTGGTCTCCCCCCTCACTCTCTCTTTCTCTCTCTCTCACACACACACACACACACACACACACACACACACACACACACACACACACACACACACACACACACACACACACACACACACACACACACACACACACACACACACACACATATATATATATATTTATATATATATATTTTAGATGCAATTCTTTTTTGATTCACTTTTAAATGAAGTAAGGAAAAAAAGAACCTACTTTATTAATGCATTTTTTAAAAGAAATACTTGAATATCAGGAAAGGGAAATAAGAACTACCATGCACCTTTGCTCTACAAAGAGAATTTCATTGGAAAGTTTATAAGCTGTATGTAACCAATAGCTATGTGAGACTAAATCATTCTAGATTCTTACCTAATTTTGGATGGGGATGTTTGTTGTAGCTCGGAATCTTCGTTAAACCGTATGTTCCTGAAGGATTATAGACTTCGTAGCAAAAAGTAAACGTTGAGCTTAAACCAAATGAATTATTCGACCTATGTTTCACATTCTTATATGGCGTACAATGGTTGATTAAAATAGAACTCAGCTATTACGACTCCGTAAAACTTTCAGCGAATTCATCCTTTTATTTTCTGTCGAAATATTAAATGTTTTTAATTAGTTTATTAAAATGAAAAGAACGAGTAGTTACTACCTGCACATTTTTATAAGAGCTATTCATATTCTTCAATGTAAACTTATCGGAGCTGAACTTTTAATTATGTTTCCCGCTCACTGGTTTCCTATTTTTTCAGATGTCAAAATTATCAACAGTTTAAGAAATCTGAGAAATTTATCCGAAGAACATTTACTTTTGTAAAACTAGCAATTATTCCCTCTAATGTTTTATTATTTAAAAATGTAAGCTACCATTTTAATATTAAACATTATAAAGGAAAAGTCTGAAGTATTTACATCAAGCTAATTGCAAGATACGTTAATTTTATCAATAAAAAGAAAAAATGTAGACATTAGAAATTGTATTTATTTTAATTGATGATTTCGAAGAAACCTTTAGTTCTTTTTGGTTCTTAATATTTTTATGCTGAAGATTTTATTTATTATGAGCAAAATTTTAAAATTGACTGATGTTATGCATTATTATTATATGTATTATACATATGAAAATATCATTTATAAAAAATATTGTCGAGGTATAGGGAATATACTGGCTTCCAAATGTTAAGGAACAACCATTTTTTTGCACTTAATTTGAAAATGAATGAATGTAGAAAAACAGAATTGGGATGACATGTGCAAAAAGCTGGTATGTATTGAATGCAACACAGAAGTTTAAGCAAGAAAAATACATAAATGATTTACAACAAAAAAAATGTAATCTCGCTGGAAAAGTCCATTTTTAGGAAAAAAAGAATAATCACATTTTTATGCGGTAAAATGTCATAGAAACATAACCAAAAAGAATTTTAATAAAAATTATGACTACTGCTAGTTTGAATGCATTAGCGGCATCGATTTTCCATGCTGCCTACATTTATTCTTTCTATTTTCCTTGCTACATTGTGGTCTGCAAGAAGTTGTACAAAAATTATTCGTCATCTGCGAGTCGAAAAAGCTATAAAATGGTCATTTGTAGGTGTTGTAGCTTGTGGTATGCCACAGAACTTCTATTTGATATTAATTCCAGACACGGTGGACCACACTGCAAGACACATTAAGATGCCTACAGAATCAGTCAGTGGCATTCTCATTTCCATCCATGTGACTGCCTGTTACCTTAACGAATCAGGCAAACAATTTCTCTCATACACTGCCGGAAACAACTGACTATTGTCAGTGAATTACTAACAAAAGTTAGAAGCATAATTACGAAAGCTTGATGTTTGCATATTTTTCTCTCGCTCATATATACCTGTTCCATTTTATCAGAAAAAATAGTGGTAGTTTTTCATACAGATTTAATAAGTACATAAATTTACACAAGTTCGCTTTTATCATTATATAAACTATAAATATTATTGTTAGTAACATTTTATAATGAGCTTCATAAAGAATGTAGTCCTTTAGCTTTCAGACGCCAATGTAATACAATTAATTTATAAACTTTAAACCTAAAAATAGAGGTTAATCCATTTGCAGCCCATACAAACGCTTCATAATTTTCTGATATTAAGATACACTCGTATTTTTCATCACACATGTGCATGAAATTTAGAAATTTCAAATGTTGCGCTGGATTAAAAGATATACCAAACCGTTAGCTAAAATATTGTTGCATTAAAAAGCCGCAACATAATTAGCTTAAATGAAAATGAAGTAAACAAAATAAATACATTTTTCATGGGTTGGAATTTTGGCTGTTGCTAAGAAAGATTCAATTTTGATCAAATCCCAAAATTCATTTTAGGTTTCATTTTCTTTTGAAAAAAGAATAATATTAGAGCAAACGAGCCTCAGAAATAAAGTTTCACAATTTTAATACGCTTATATAGATATGTATGCAAAACTTGTTTAATGGTCTATGATGTACAGCAATTTAACAAAAATTAATTTAATTAGCTTCTATGAAATATCCTTTGAGAATTTTTCAAATATTTTGATTTTTTTAAACTCAGCAAAAATTTCTATATCAAGGAATGTTAAAACAATGCCGAAAATACAAGGTCAGTCAATATCCTGCTGAAATCCCTGTGTTTTTCAGGGATTGAATAGAAAGTAAAACTATGATATTTAACAAAAAAATATAACGATCACTGTTCAGAGTGTGATCATTACAAACAAGACGTCTCTAAGACATGTATCTATAAACATCCCATACCATTTCTTATGGTCATGGACCAATATATTTATGTCAAATGCGCGTTGACTGTGTGTTCTCCAACTGTCGCTGAAGAAAGATACAACAATCAAATTATTGTAAAAAGAACTGAGATTCATCAGAAAATACAGTCACATCATTCCAGGAAGCAGGTTTGTTATTGATCACATCAATGACATCATTGAAACCACTCCTGTCTATAATGTATCAACAAGGATGGAAGAAGCCATAGTTACTAATCTTACAGCGCATGCATCTAAAAACATCTTCAAAGTAAGCAGATATTTATTGTTTTGAGAACGATCAAATCCTCAGACTCAGTGTTCATTACGTGGCTGTAGGATCCATTAAGATATTGCAAATTTCATGCCTGTTTTCTTGGCTATAAATAATAAAGGGCCGCTGAAATACCAAAATATTCCGTATGACCGCCTGGAACACATGGATTTTATATTAAGCACACAGTTAGGGGACCAATGTTAATTTAAGGACTAATGACAACAAGGCTGTGATGTGATAAACTATAACCCCGTTAGGTTACATTTTGACTTTTGTGAAAATTAGAACCATGCGAATTTGTTTTTTCTGAACGAAGCATCACAAAGATTTATTACCAAGGAAAAACATTCAAATTAAAACTGTCATATTATAAAATATTGCCTAAGGATTTTTGGTCTGTGGAAAAAGTTGAAGGACACCTGCAAAAATATTCTCATTTTGGAGTCTGTGGCAGTTTAATATGTTGAAAAAATTTTTTTAAGCTGTCTCTTTCAAAATATGTATTTTGTTGAAAAATCCTCAATTTTTGTTCAGTTAAAATGGTTAGTGAGAAACTTTTAAGTGAATTTCAAGAAGGCAAAATTGTGTCCTGAAAAATGTGGGCAAAGGCTTAAGAGAAATTGCAAGGCACCTACTCATCAATCCAAACGCTGTTTCTAACTTCGTGAAAAATCCAAAGAGTCAGAGGAAAGCAAAAACTGGCTGACAAAAAATTTACATTACGTGATCAACGAAAAGTCCTTAAGGAACTTACGAAAATGTGTAGAAGTATTGGAAATGCACAATACCAATCTGGAACGACACATGTAACCAGAAGAATACTTTATAACTACATAAAAAATGTTCATAAAAAAAGTTTATATTCAAGAAAAGAAAGTGTCATTTTAAAGGGAACAAAAAGCACATTTAGCACCTCTGCCATGGGTCAAAGAACACATGACTTGGAACTTCGAATGGATTTCAGTTATTTTTTCTGAGGGAAAATAAATACAATTTAGATAGCCCAGATATGTATGTACATATATATATATATATATATATATATATATATATATATATATATATATATATATATATATATATATATATATATATATATATATATATTATATATATATGTATGTATATATATATATATATATATATATATATATATATATATATATATATATGTATATATATATATATGTATATATATATATATATATATATATATATATATATATATATATATATATATATATATATATATATATATATATATATATATATATGTATGTATATATATATATATATATATATATATATATATATATATATATATATATATATATATATATATATATATAAACTTTCTCCACAAAATAATCATTATCATTATCTTCAGATTTATGTGAAACATTGCTGCGTTTAGCAGTGAAATATCAGCTGCGTTCAGCAGTGCTACGCGTAGCTAGAAATATATCATTATAGCATCTAATCCTTACTAATATATATATATATATATATAATCACACTTATTTCTCGTCAATTACTTAAATAAAACTCATCTATGTAATATGAAAATTAGGAAATGTCTAGAAATTGAAATAATTAAGTTATTAGGATTTTAAATTCCAGATTTTTTTCATTTTATTTTTAATGAAAATATTTAAATTAATGACAAAACGAGCATGACACAGTTTAAGTAAAAATCAAATAAATTGCTTTCAAAACATGAATTTCTTCAATTGCATCTGAAGTCTTGAAAGAATGAATTAAATTTTAATTTTTCTCTCAAATATTGAAATTTAATTCATAGTTAATATTAATTGCAATTTATTAACTATATATCATTTATTAATACAATTTAGTTATATTAAATATTTTAAAATAAGTGACATATTTGTTTAGGAAAATTACAACGTTCTAATAATATTTTTTCAAAACAGAAAATATTTTTGTTTTTACCTAATATCCAAAGTGTTATCATAGATATAGGCTAAAATAAATTTCATATTTTTTACAAATATTTCGCAAACAACGAGAATAATTCTATAATCCTATGATTTACAAATTAGATTTCGTGTTTATGAACAATATTATTATTTTCGAAAAACAAACCCATTATTATTTTGTGAAAAAAATTTAATGTACTTCAATGTATTTTACAATTACAAAAACATTTTGTATAATCCAATAACATAATGGACATTCACAATATATAATTTTGTTTTCTGAAGAATATTGTGATCAGGCCAACTATTGCCGATTATCATTATTATTTTTCCAATAAAAATATAAGTAATATTAAATAATTGAATTTTTATTTCATCCAGATAGCAATCATGAAAACATAGCAAACGAATTTTAATATGTGTTGCATATAAGCAAGTTTTTGCACTGTTTCTCACTTAGTTGGGATATCTATAATTGAATATTAGCAAAGAATGTGTAATGCTGTGCACTTTTTATTCGTAAGGTTCTTTATAGTTTTTTATTGTCTAAAAAAGTGTATCAATAAATAGGCTTCGTATAAAAAATCGATAAATTTCTTGTATGTCAGTATATTCAAACAATTACATACACCAGAAATGATAGATTAAATAAAGTATGTTATATATTTTTTTGCATAGTGTTTTTATATCTGGCTCACAACTGGGACTTTTTTTGCTTGACTTAGATATTTTTTGCCTGTTCTAGTCCTACTTCCTATAATAATGTTCTTGTTACCATAGAAACGGATATTGTTAGTTACGTATAACATGGGGACTTGAGATTATAAATGGTAAATGCTTCGTTTTTATACCTGAGAAAAAGGGAAAGATATTTAAAAAAAATAGAACACATTTTGCATAATATGTTAAGAAAAAATCTGAAAAAAATTACATGCCATTTCTGAGTAAAGTTATTGTAATCACTTAATTAATCTTGAGTGTTGTTATACTACATTATATATGCTGTTATACATTTTTTTCTTATTTTAGCTTTCACATCTTAAACATGAGCTCTCAGAATTCTGTTAGTTGGGTCAAACAATCTTATTCTATTGTATCAACATACTTAACCCAAGCAGATATTTGTGTATTTTTATTTTGAAGCAATCTGATTACGTAAAAAATTAGGAAGGTTTCATATGATTTTTAAATATTTTTTATTGGTGTAATATTGTTGAAAGTTTGTAAATTGAAGTAATGGACTGATAATTTGATACAAGTTCATTACTTCAATTTGAAAACTGAAATTTAAACTGAAGTAATGGACTGATAATCTTAAATATTTTAGTTATTCTATATTACTATATCTAAAATCCCTGATAATTTGATTATTTCTATAATTCGTAGTACCTTTGAAAAATATTTAAGTAATGTAATTATTATAGATCTATTAAAATTTGTTTTCAAAGTACTTTTCTCTGGTAACTTAATTATCTGCTCTCTGGTCTTAAGTTAAATGACAACAAAATTAACAAGAAATTTACAAGGAAATAAGCAGTTTGGATAACTTATTAAAAATTTAACTTAAAAAAATTGCAACAATTTGCAAATAACTGGCAATTGAAATGTTTACACACACATATATAATTATATATATATATATATATATATATATATATATATATATATATATATATATATATATATATATATATATATATATATATATATATATATATATATATATATATATATATATATATATATATATATATATTATATATATATATATATATATATATATATATATATATATATATATATATATATATATATATATATATATATATATATATATATATATATATATATATATATAATTATATATATATAATTATATATATATTTTATACTTAAGTGCTGACGAAAGCATTGTTCCTCAAGAAAAATAGAATGTATATAGTATGGAATCAAATATAAAAAAGCTGTATTGATCTCCTATTATCGTCACACATGTTTGTTGGTCCAAGAACAACTAAAATGGGTTACTTCTCGTCATATCTCCATAATTTGCTTCAAATTACCCAACAGTTTTTGAAGTAAGAGAACCAATTTTTAAATAAGCATCTGTGTCAGTTGTTGGATGTTTCACAGAGGATGTTTTCATGCCACAAGGCATCTCCACAAATCATCCCACGCATGTTCTATTTGATTTAAATTACAAGAGTGCACTGATCAATCCATTCGCGTGATATCTTCATTTTCCAGTAGCTGCTGAACAACAGGAATCCAGTGTGGTCGACTCCAATGACACCTCAGAACAGACGTACGTGGGGTCTGCTGGACAAATTGTAACTCTGAAAGAAATAATCACTGGTAAGAAGTATAAGGACAATTTAGTTGATGATGTCCATTATATGATGAAAACTTTGTTACTAAGAAAGTAGGAATTTTATAGGATGTTCCACCTATCCATTCTCTGAGATTTGTTAAATCATTGTTTGATGAATATTAGGATAAAGTTAAAAATGTACCTTTACGCACACAATCACCAATTTTAATACAACTGAACTATTATTGTCTACTTTAGGGAATTTAGAGCAGAATCGATTTACTTCACCACCATCTCTCCCACTACTTTCACAATCTCTCCAAATTATATCCCTCTCAACACTATTTAGAAATTATATGAATCAATTGCTATGGAAATTCCATCCATATTACGGGCTGAGAACTGTCCTATAATATCTAATAAAGAATTCTTTATAAATCTAAGGTGTTTCCATTATTTTGCTAATCATCTTTATATATATTATCTAATTATAATATTATCTAATCATTCCAATACAATTAAATTACTAAATGTAATTTTAATATCTTTTGTAATCCTTAGTTAAATTTAAATTTTCACACACGTATTTACTTTATTATTTGAACAAGATAATAAATTGTCGCAATAAATAATAAATCCAAGAGTACTTGTAATTAATTGTTACAATATGATATAATTTATTTAGAAATATCAGAATTTTTTTTTTTGTAATTCCGTATTTTATAAATAATTAACTTTCTTTAATTAATAAAATTAATTAAAGTTATTAATTTATTAAATGGAAAATATATAAATAAATATATAAAATAAATAAAAGAAATTATTAAATGAAAAATAAATGGAATAATTGTTCCGAGAGAGAAATATAAAAGTAGTATGAAAATAAAGATAGGTATATGTAGGTGCTTTGTTTATATTCTTTTCTTCATTGGCCTGATAGTCCTAGATGGGCCCAGCCTTCTTCAAAAAACGTCTCTAAAAATCTCTATTTTTGGCAAGAGTTTCCCAATACTTAATTTTAAGAATTCTTAGTTCTTTTTCAACACAGTTAATTTATTTCAGCGATTGTCTTCCTTGAGAGATATTTCCTATGGGCATTGCCAAGATTTTTAAAGCAACAATCATTATGCTTTCTGTCCAAATAACCAGTCCATTCAAGTTTCTGTTTTAAACTGTTAAGATTTAATAAAACTTCATGCTCAATTAATATTTCATGCTACACATTTTTAATGGTGTAATTCATTACTTAACAAAATTGTTTTAAAAAAAATTTGAAATTTTTGAGTCTATCAGTAGTTAAATGGCTAGTTCTGTCCCATACGCCTAGTTTATGAGCTTATTTTAGATTAGTTAGTTTCATTTCCTTAATGATTTTTATCATACAATAGTATACATTTGTGAAAAATCATTCTTAAAATGATGTGTTATCAAAAAACTTTATTACATTTTTCATCCTTTAATTATTTGTGAAATTTTACTTAAATTTTCACTTGTTCTTATATATTGTTAGATATTCACTAAGTAATTATCATTTATACATAATTGTTACTAGTCATCCTACACGTGTAATCACAATTTTGTTTCTTGTTTAAGAATTATTCTCTTCAAAAATGTTCTACAAACAAAACTAAATAGAGCAAGAAATTTTCTCCTACACAGCAAATTCCGCAAGGTACAATAATTATTCATAAAATAAATTGTCTAAAATCAGAAAAGAAAAGAAAATGGTGCTAATGCACTTATAAAAATAGTTTTACAGACGTGCTGTTTCGGAGTTGTAGTTAATTAAAAGTATTTGTTGGTAAAATTTTAACGTAGGTATTTAAACAAAATCAAAACTTTTAATCTAAAATCATGCAGTTCTTAGTTTAAATTCTGAATAGCGAATCTGTTTGGAATCAATCTGAAAAAGAAATTACAGATTTTTGTGTATTATTCCATTCAATATTATACTGGATTAATTAAGCTGAAACATATAATTATTTATTAATTTCATCATATTAAATCCCATAAAGTAAATAGAGTCTTAATAAGTACATAAGCTAACACTGAGAACTCGACAAAATACTGAGTACCATTTTTTCAATTTTCTATTTTTTCTTTCTCTCCCTGTAGACTTTCAGCTTCTCAATTTTCCATACATAGAATTTATTAAGCTCTATCTTCTAGGAAATTCAGGCATTAAATATTTTAAGAGTCCTCACTAAGTACTCACTAAGACGAAATTAGAAATTCTAAAGAGTCTCTATATCGTCAGTTAGTCTTGTAAAGCTGGAAGAAAATTATTAGTTATTTTAAACTCAAATTCAAATGAAATTCTTATAAACTTATGAGAAGGGTACACTATATTCGTCTCATTTAAATCTTAATGGAGAAAGTACACACATTGAAAAATAGCTTAGTTATTTAAAGTTTGCATACTCTTACATTAAATCCCCGTGATCAATACGTTCCTTCTTACAGTTATTATTCAACAAAAATGAAAATACTCCATATATTTCACACATTAAACAATCCTGAATAAAATCACTATTCTTAGAAATGCAAAGCCTGATGTGTTTCATTTAACTTGCCATTTTACCGTCATTTTCTGTACAAAACTTTGATTCAAGCAGGAGTTAATATTTAAAGTGAATTCTGAATTACTATAAACATACTCGATGCCTTAGTCGAATCAATGCACAGTTGAATTCTTAGTAAATCTTAGTAAAAAATCTTAGTAAATCTTAGTAAAAAAAACAATAAATTGAATTCTTAGGGTTGACTCTTCAGTTTTCAAGACAAGAAAAATAATCACATTTCGAATGCTATGAAAAAAAGCGCCAATCAATCTTCAGCATAATCAACTTGTTTCTACATGCAGTTTAATAGAAATTATCAAACAGCTTATCTGTTATACATATTTTACATAATATTTTTGTTAATAAGTTTGACATATTGGCAAGAAAATATGCTTTTAAACAAAAATGATTCAATTTGGCACACAATATTAAAAAATAGGTAAATTATTCAATATAGAAAATTCTTTCTTTTAATGCCCTTAATTAAACTTATAATTTGGAACATTAACAGATTTTATATAATATCTGTATTTTTTCACTGGTTTTTAAAAAAAAATTAAAATCATAAATCAAATTAAACGCAGCTGATTTTCTCGAAATATTTATAACAAAAATGTAAATAATACACATATATTGATGTAAGGGTAAAACATTTGAAGAAACTTTTAAATATTATTTTGTCATTATTCCATACAGTATTTTAATAATGGGATCGGTGTTAAATAAGAAAAACTTAGAAATAAATAATAATATATTTTTATAATCATATGTTTGTCTTCAAATTCTATATTAGTAGCAGCCGGTGACTTGGGCAGATTTTGTTAAATCAAAAATAGAAAATATATTTTATTCCCAAAGTAATCTGAAAAGGTATACCGAATCTAGCCCTGCAAAATGTGAATGTAGCGTGTGTAATATCAAATTGCACCATAAAAGTTTTGATCATGCTTGGGATTCTCTGTATCAGAGTAGTAAGAAATATTCCCAAGACTTTATATTATAATTTTTTTTAGAAACATTTTATATGAAAATTCTATTCTACATCGAATTGCACCATAAAAGTTTTGATTGTGCTTGGGATTCTCTGCATCAGAATAATAAGAAATATATCCAAGATTTTATATTATAATTTTTCAGGAATTTTTAATATGAAAATTCTATTACTTTTCATGAAGATTCTTGGAATGCATGCGCGTAAATTGAAACTGATATTTTCAGAATTGATTTAGATATAAAAATCAAACATTAAAAGTTTGCTTTCTTAATCAGAAGAATTATTTTTGCCTCAACAAAATTCTGAACGAGGAATTCAAAATAAATTTCTGTTACAGGATAATCAAACTAAAGTATCATTCTTCAATATATTGGATATTTCAGGAGTTATTTTTAACGTAATAGTTCTTGGTAACATGTTTCATGGGCAAATTTTAATACCATTAATATTGAATACAAATGATATGCGATTTAAAGTTTCGATATTGTATTTAAATTTATTTCAAGTAGAACACATACATTATACAATTATTTTATTTTAAATAATTAAAAGCTAAGCTCTCTATATTAGCTTATATATATATATATATATATATATATATATATATATATATATATATATATATATATATATATATATATATATATATATATATAGATAGATAGATAGATAGATAGATAGATAGATTGTAAGATAATTTCTATTTATTTTTACAGAAAACAGTAATTTATCTTCTGCAAATTAAGAAAGATATACAATCTTTAATTTTTGCTTGAAGAAATGTTATCATTCATGAAAATGCTTTAGATTGAGAACCAATCTTGGATTATTAGTTCGTGGGACAATTTTAAATTTGCACAACAAATAATCTTATATTATATTTATAAAAAAGACATGTTTTATGTGCTTTCATGTTTATTCTCAATTCCATACAAATTATTTTGCAATAAGGAATTCCATTCCATAATTTGCCTAATCAGAAATCAGATTTATTTGATAAACAATAAATCTAATTTACAGACAAAACCAACAAGTAATACAATTTAATAGGCTAGAAAGAAATCTTTTCTATTGCGTGAAATATTTTTGGCTTGATTTATTCGGTAGAAATATGGTATCTGACAAAATCTTAAAATAGAAGTATAATCTTTAAAATCCCAGTTATTGTTGGCTAGTCAAAGTAAAGAAGTGGGTACTAAGATAGAACAGGAATGAAATCTCATACCACTTTCAGCGATTACACTATATGCAATAGCTGTTTAACGGTGCTTAAGACTTATTCTGTAGAAATATGGTATCTGACAAAATCTTAAAATAGAAGTATAGTCTTTAAAATCCCAGTTATTGTTGGCTAGCCAAAGTAAAGGAAGAGTGTACTAAGACAGAGCAGGAATGAAATCTCATGCCACTTTCAGCAATTACATTATATGCAATAGCTGTTTAACGGTGGTTAAGATTTATTCTGTAGAAATATGGTATCTGACAAAATCTTAAAATAGAGTTATAGTCTTTAAAATCACAGTTAATGTTTAATAGCTTTTTAGTACAGTGTCTGAAAATAATAATTAGAGCCTTTTGTGTAGCAAGCTAAAGTATGATTCTTCTTTAAATGCAATTGTATAACATTACGGTCCCTTTGCTAGGGACTTTGATTTAAAATAAAAGGTAGTCGAACCAATAGGGACTCATGGATATTTTATTAAGTTACAATCGATGCTGTATGATTCGTGCTGTTGATGAATGTTTTGCCATAGACAATATTTGTTGTGATATGGTTGTGGATGTAGTGGATTGCTGCGTTATTGTCACGCTCACAATATACCTGTTTTCACATGCAATGGTGTCACGAGATGGTTACAATTATTCCCATCATTCAAACGTCCCCTTCTGCATCCACAGATTCCATGTTTGCATGACGCTATTTGATTGCATTCAACGCGATGACCAGTTTCTCGGAATATTTTTCAGAAAGAGATTCATTCGTAATCACTTAGGCAACGATTTTTCTCTGTCGAACTCAGAAACATACTCGAATAACACTTGTTTTGTTTCATGAATCATACTGAAACTGCACACGCAACAAATAATATCTATAAATAATTCAGGTAGCTGTGTGGAAACGAGAATCACTACATAGAAAATATATATTTCTTATCAGCAAATATCCACGACGTGCATATGTGTTGAAGTTGTAATAATTTTAAATTCTTTTCACTGTATAGGATTGGTGAAATTTCACACATTTTATTTATTGTTATTTCAGAATTATATGACATGATTTCATAAGAACATTTTCTGTCTTGAAGCTGTCGATAGCAAACAGTGTAAACACTTAAAACCTTTAATTTATTTAATGCTTTGATTATATCTCTCTTTTATTTTAGTCTTACAGATATTGAAATATTTTTGCATTATGTAAGTCCTATTCTAAAAAATACATATTTTGTCAAAATTATAAATTTTTGCGTTTTATTGAAGGAATAATAACAAGTCAATTTGTACAGAAACTGCTTAATAGAATTTAATTTCCTGTATAATAAGTGTTTCTTTCAACATTATTACAAAATTCAAAATAGAAACTAAATTTAAAATAGCTTCATAAGTAATTTGTCATTGTCTAAATGGGCTTAGGTAGATTTAAAAATCGCATTTTAAGAGAACTCTGAAAAGTATAATAAAAATAATTTTTTCCTGAAAATTACTTCTTCGCGTTCCACATATCCACATGTACATTTGGAAAACTTTAATACTAAAATATTGTAAGGAAATATAAATTAGTAAAAGTGACATGTTAATATATTCAACAAAACATTATTTACTTAGATTACAATAGAATGTACAAAAAATATATAACAGGTAGAAAGGAAACTGTTTGGCAAATGAATTATCAAAAAATCTCCATTTGTCTTTTATTACAAGTATAATATTTGTATTCACACAAATAATTTCGGTGTATTAGACGTAGTTTATTTTAATTATTCTGAGAGAAAAAGTGCCGTTTCTGACGTTACTTTAGCTTTCCTTAAAATTGTTTCTTATGATTCATAATCACTTACAGTACTTTTTCTTAATGACAATCAGCAAAGAGATTTGACTCTCTTAAACTCCGAGAGAAAATTTCGAAACACTATCTGAAATTAAGGTAGCAAGTTCTAATCGATTGCGGAATGAATTTTATTCCATTTCCGACTGAATGAAGGTAACAAAGAAATAAAAATCTATTCTCATTAATGAATTTTCTTCATTTTCTGATGAATAATTGTTCGTTTTTTTAATATCTATAAATTTTTTAAAGTAAATTTAAAACTTTATTTATGAAGTTTATGTATCTATTCAAATAATTATAACTAGTTAGACTTTTATCAAACCGGGAGATTTTTAAGAAACATTTTAAAGGAAATTAATTGTATAACATCTGTGAGCTCGTTCGAATCAAGAAACTTTTATTGAATTAAAGTGGAAGTGAGTTCTTTGGAAAGCTCTTATGCTCTTCTCAACATTTAGAAGGATTTGACTCAGAAAGTGGAGCATATCGTTGAATCATTAAGGAAAGCACTTAAGATTTAATGAAAACTTATTTTAAGAAAAAATACTTGAATCTTTTTCCCATGCTAAGGATGTTCTATTCTTTTATAAACAATTTAAAATTGTTGTCACTTAAATTGATTAAATTTTGTATGGGTAAATTTAATCAACATACATAAATATTTTGATACATAGATTTTTACAATTAATTTAAAAATCTATGACATTAGAACGAAGATTGTTTCTGTTCTCAAATATTCTCAATCATGCACTTATATTTTAAATTAGATAATACAATTTCTTTTAAAAGAACTACAACGAAGCTTTATATATATATATATATATATATATATATATATATATATATATATATATATATATATATATATATATATATATATATATATATATATATATATATATATATATATATATATATATATATATATATATATATATATATATATATATATATATAAATATATATATGTATATATATATATATTTATATATATATATATAATATATATATATATATATATTTATATATATATATATAATATATATATATATATATATATATATATATATATATATATATATATATATATATATATATATATATATATATATATATATATATATATATATATATATATAATATGTATATATTACAAAATTAAAAATGGAAAATATTTGTGAAAAACACTTATTAATAGTTTAGAGAGTTTTGTACTAATATAACTTCTGATGAATAACGTTGGACTTTATATTATACGTAAAAGTATTCTACTTAATTGTTCTTTTTTGATTTTAAAATATTTTTTGAAATTTTATAAAATTTTACACATTTGAAACTAAGCCAACATTTCATGACGTAATTCTAAATAAAGTATCATATTTACTATTTTTATTACTTAAATAAGAATGATATTTCAAAGCTATTTTTTTAAATATTTAACTAGCATATTATCTAAAAGTGGAAGAATATAATTATTTCAAATCCTGAATTTTTATAAAGAATTTTATCACAAAATATTTAACTATCTAAAGAGATTAGTTAATCAAAATCACTTATATATAGGCTTATATAGGAAATTATATGTCAAAGATGCAAAATTTGATTACATTAATTCTGCTTTATTTTGTCATTTTACATAGAAATTTAACTGTGAGAAATAATTTTTTTAACTTTTTATAAACTATTACTTTTTCAGGAACCATAAAACTGAATCCGCTTTTGTTCAAATGAAACTTTTATAAGGTGTTCAGCTTTATCTACAAGAGAATAAGATAGTAATTTCACTGAAAAGGTACTTTTAAGCTTGGGGTGAATTTTCAGAGAAGCCCCAATCCATAGAAAGATTTTCTGAATAACATACGGGGCAGACATTTCAAAGTATTAATATAGTCTCTTCCATATGTCTCTAAGCTTACGTCAAAAATCAAGTCAAATTTAATGCAAAATCAAATATTGAGTGTATATTCTTTTAACATAGTGTTTCATTTTTGAAGCATTACATTTTTCATTTATTTTATCAGTTTTATAAGGTAATAAAATTAAAACACGTGTGTAAAGTTTATTATTCCAATAAGTTAATTTCTTATTTGCTCATATAATTTATATTTTTCCAAATTTCTATACATGTTATACAAAATGCTAGAAATTTGAATTTGATGGGTATATTTTAAGTAAAGAAATGCAATTTTAATATTTTTATTTAGTTTCTAGTACTGTATTCTTTCTCCCTAAAGTAACATGTAAGTTGTGATATTTTAATCAAGATTTTATATGTAATATTGATTAATAACATAATTTTTGCATACATTAAGGTGTTTAATGATAGAGAACACACACACACACACACAACGTTTTTAGAATGAACATAAAATATGATGTGAAAACATTTGAAAAATTAATAACTAAACAAAAAAAATTAATAACTTTTTTCAAAAAATTTAAGTAAATCTAACAAAAAATAATTAAAATGCACGCTTTACTTTTATAATAATTATAAATGTGTTTTTTATATAAATAAATTAGTATTTTTAAAAATTACTATTACTTTTTTAATTTAATAGTTAAATTAAGCTCATTCATTTAGATGTTATTTTTCAGATAACTTAATTTATTCATTAAAATTAATATTTGCGATAAGTTTACACTTTGTTTTAATTGTATCCATACATTATATTTAAATGAGTTTTACTCAGTTTAGTTACGTACTCATTACACCTCACACATTGCATTAAAATTTTATACGTTCATATATAGTGATAAAATGTATATAATATTCAGAAAGGAAACATTTTTAATTAAAAAAAATTTGTTTCTATAAATAGGGATAAAATAAGTCTTTTTCTTAACAACTCAACTTCTTTACAAATCTGAATATATTTGAATAAAGAAAAAGAGAGGATGAAGAGATATCCACGTCTTACATAAATCTAATAAAAGGAGAATCGTTTAACAATTCAAAAAGAGTTGTTTTTAAATAGGAATTTAAAAGTTCTAAATGCATGAAGTCATAAATTATTTTCCATGCCTACTAAAGATACCTGCTGATGAGACAAATCGTTTAATGAATATCTGTTGAAGTTCTTTTACAATGATTTCCAATAAAATATTTATTAAAATACGAGGATTTGCGTATTACATATGCAGTAAATATCATTAGGAAAATTATTCACTTTTAAGAATGCTTCTTAATGAAACAAAGGTAAATAATGTTGTGAGATATTGTTATATTCTATTCATGTAATTTTTCATAGAAAATCTGAATTTGCAAAACTAATGCAAATTTATGTTTATGTATTTCTGTATTCTGTCAGTAAATTATAATAGCAGAATCAGTAAATTGTAACACCTAAAATCATGTTAATCAGATTATTTTAAAATGACTTCTATTTATCAAAAGAATGTAAAATAAAAACACATAAATTTACAGTTATAAGGGTATAAAACTTCACATTATGTTTTAAAATTATAAGACCAACCAAACTATCATTCTTTTAAATAATAATCTACATAAAATGCTTAATTTTATGAGAATAAGGCAATTACAATGCGTTATATTTTTTCAAAATCATTAAATAAAACAAATTCGGTTATTTTCGCACCACAAAATTTTTTAACTTTTTAGTTTTGCTAAGACCATTTACTTTTGCATTCAAAACTATTAAAGTTTTCGAACAATTATAGTTTTTTTTTTCAAAATCATTAATTAACCGTAACTTGGCATAATAAAAAAATTGCAAACAATAATATGAAGAAAAATTCAAATTGAATTCATTAATTTTATAAAAGAGTTCACAATAACTTATGTAGTAGAATTACCTGAGATAGAAGTTTGAAAAATTTGTGTGTGTGTGTGTGTGATTTTATTAAGCTTCTGGAAAACTTGAGAAAGGAAATTAGCAAAATTCTTAAACGTTCTAAAACTGCTATTCATAATGCTTAAAGCCAAAAAATAAAATATTATGTAAAATATACAAGATTTGGGAGTGAGAGTAAATTATCAGTTCGAAGTATTGCACAAATTTACACGATTGTAATAAAATAGAACCTATCTATTCGTAAAATATCTTCACAGACAGTTAAAATTTTCTTACTTGCAACAATCTGGCTCCCTTAAAGAGAGAATTTATATAGATTGAATATTAAAGATTGAATTATATAGATTGCAGATTCATGAAATTTATGCAGATCAATGTGATTCTGCGTATCAATTATTGGTAGCTATCATGGATAAATGGCATAAATTTCCGAAAACATAATCCACAATTTTGATTAATTTAATGAAAACTTTATGGATATGAAGTTATCTAGAAAATAATGAATAACAAAATCTTTTAGAATGGAAAAATTTGTTTTATGTAGTGATCTTACAATTTTGCAGCACATATTTAAGTGGAAAATATTTTAAATTATTTACAAAATATTTAATATAATTAAATATTTTTTATAAAATATTTATGTACATTTCATATATCTATATCAACTTAGTTTAATTTTAAAAAATATTAATTTAAATTGTATATTCTAGGAAAACAATTCCTTCTCATAAAATAAAATTGAACTTTAATATGAAATATTTTTATTGATTGTTAAAGAAATTGTATAACTACTATAGACGCCAAAGACGATATGAAAATCTCTATGCCGACTTAGCAAAGGCATATAATTTGTTTCCATGTGAACAAAACAGCCGTTTCAAATGTTAGATACTATCTTGGGAAAAGAAGTTAAAAGTACAGTGAATGCTTTTTTAAGGTATATATATACTGAAATGAAACATTTTAAAGATAATGATTTATATTTTCTAACTGTACTCATTTTTTTTATCAGACTACGAAATTTTTATTTCTCTTGTAGTCATGTAATGAGACTTTAATGTTCTTCTTCTTTTATATCTTCTAATTGAACAGAAAAACCATTTCTTTCAAATGAAATAAAGAATTCCTAATGTTGTTAGTAAAATCTGTTTTTGATGGAATAACATCCTCAAATAAATTTAAAGAGATTTACTGTTATTTTATTTATTCAAATGAAATACTTCCCAAGATTGCATTGTAAAATTTTGTCAACATAAAAAAAAATTTAAAATATTTTTTAAAAAAATTATTGTGAGAAAAAGCGTTTCATTCTGGTGAAGAAATTATGAAAATGTGGTGAAAAAACATGTAATATTATTATTCCTCTTTTATGTATTTATGAAATAAATATTGTGATAGAATAAATACATGCAAAGTAGAAACTATAAAAAATTATTCTTAAATACTTCTTAAATATTTTAGTACTATAATTTGCTTTTTAGACACATTAAATCTTGCTTTCGATAGTAAAAGAAATAAAACGCTGGAACTTTAATCTAATTCATAAAGGACACAAAAATAAAAGCTTTAAAAGTTTAAAAAATTTTACAAACTACCTTTATACTGATTTTAATAGGAATTTAATTCAAATTATACTGATTTTAATTGGATTTAATTGGAAAATGCAAAGATGACTTTCAAAATCTTGTTGCGTAATGGAAGTTTTATGTCCAATTTATACAATTCCAAAACCTAATTTTGGTTTTTAGTTTGTTATTGAAATTATAACTTAAAATGTATATATATTTATTGGTAATTGTATTATCATCCGTATATATTTATAATTTTTTTAATAATAATATATGTAACAAAGTGAATACACTAATTGAGATATTTTAACTTTTTAAAAATGTAGGCTTTAACAAAAGAGAGAACTTTCGTTTCTCTAAACAAAAACTTCTCACCAGAAAAAATACATTTGACGAAACATTCAAGACTCAAAGTACAGTTGCATAAAAGTGATCAAAAATAAATTATAATTTATTGATTTTTACTGGATAATTTACTGATTTGTTTACATGATTAAATTCAAATTTCATAAAAATAAAATGTTTCATTGCGTTGAATTTTCCAGTTCTTGTTAACGTATATATATTTTTTATTTTTTAGAATTCTAGATAAATGAGAACACAACAGTTTAGAGTCTTTAGATTTAGTTACCTACATAAAAAGGGATGAGAATAGTTTATGACATCTATACAAGTTTTCTAAGATTATTTTAGATTTACATTATCAATATAGCCTCCTCTCATGCAAGAACTTTTTATAAGAAACAAATTTTACAGTAAATAATAAGCAATAGAAGTAGAGTTAATTGTAATTTGAAAAAAAAAACTTAAAAAAATTACTTTGATTCTAAAATGTATAATATTTACTCGATACTGTCAGTTATCTAAAAAATAAACTAATAATAAAAAATTATTGTTTACATCATGTGAAAATTTATCATTATGGGAAAATGATTTCACGTTAAAAAATTATATTCTTTCTAAATTCACACAATATATTTTACTCTATTTTTTCCTTAAATAGAAATTTTCATTTTTTAAATTCAAGAATAGCGTTTATAAATGCTGACTACACAAGGTGGAATCCTATGATGTGATCATCATCTATTAAAGCAATTAAACCATTTCATAAAAAAGGTGATCATTAGAGAGTGACATTATTACGGTAATTAGACTTTTTATTAACTGTTATCGTGTTGCTGTTATTAAATTGTAGTTTGGTTGAAGCAATAACATAAGCATTGATTGCAAGTTGTTGGAAATAGAATCATGCTTGTGGTATTGTTTGAGGATTGACCAAAGAACTAAATTTGTTCAGTTAACAAGTCAAATGAACTAAGAAACTCTAAACTTATTTCTAAAACAATAGTACAATGAATATTATGACTTATGGATTATAAGAAGGCGTAAGTATAATCATAATAACATGACTTTCTGTACTATTTCATCTGAAAATGCATAAATAGATATAAACTGTCAGGTAATAAATTTAATGGAAGAATATTCAAAAACGTTTACAAGAAGTTGTCGGCAAACTGACAAAGTTTTTCAGTTTTCTTAAATTTACTATTGATAAGAACTTTTCTTTAAAATATTTCAATCCGATAAAATTGAAAATAATACTTTAAATATGTTACATGTTTCAGCTATCAAAATAATGATAACAGATCCTTAAATTTTTTTATAAAATAAATACTTATTTTATTGAAATTATTTAATAAGGATATTGTCTTTAGAATTAAAGTTATGATAAGCATAATCTACAATTACATGATATTTTTCATCTGAAAAGTACAAAATATCAAACAGCTTAAAACTTATAATGCAAAGTATCAAGCGTCATTAAGCTTATCGTACATTTTAATCACAGAAAAGAAATATAATGTGCAAAGGCAGTGATAAATGAAACACCTAATTCTGCAAACTTTACATATTTTACACTTTCATAATTGTTCAGATATTTTTAGCAAATAAAAAAAAACACTTGAAATATTACATTGCGAGAGAGAGAATTAAGTATTTTAAACATGCTTATAAATTAGGGAAATAAATTAATCCAGCCAACAATAGTTTTTTCACATTAGATCTAGGAGCCAAAAATATTCATAATTATACAGAAATACTCAATTATTTATTTTCATAAAATCTGCAGTGATTTTAAATAAAAGTAATTAATAAAGAATAATTTCAAAATAAAATTTCCTCTATGTTAATAGGCAAAACTTGATTTAATTTAATAATGAAAATAGATAGTCTTATTTTTTTACGTAAACGTTGTTGCTCATTACAATTCGATAAAACATACAAAATCAAGCAAAATCTCAAAATGCTTTATATTTTATTCTTTTTATCAAGTTTAAAGCGCGTAAACATACTGAGTAAAATGAAATTCCCCTTAAGGTGTTTTTACTTTTTTCAACTTTTTAAGCTGATAAGCCATGTTTAGCGTGATGATAAATCTTTGGTGTAATCAAGCTTCAGAGTTTCATAATTCGAGGCTTTCCGGTGTGTAAGTATGACGCAACATAAACCTGAAAAATTCCGCTAAATATTTTAAAAAAACATAGGAAAGAAATAAAAATATGTCTTAAAGTTTGATGATTGAGGAAATGCGATACATTTGTATACATAATGTATTAGCCAAAAAACTTATCAACGCGTTTGACACTCCAAAATTTGACTTTCATGAAAAATGCCACCATGGAAAAAGTTAAATGCTAAATATTCTTATCCAAGCCTCATAAGTAATTTTGATGAGAAGAACTTTACTGAAAATTTTGCTTGTAAAGAACAATTTTTGATAAACTGTGAAAAATGTGAAGTATTTTTTATGTACAATACCCAATACATATATATATATATATATATATATATATATATACACACACACACACATATATATATATATATATATATACATATATATATATATATATATCAACTTAAAATTATCATTTGTACAATATTGCTAGACTGTACCAGAGGAAACAGACAATTTTTTATGGGTAAGGAAACACACACACATGTTAATGTACGCATTACAATTACAAAATATTTATTAACAAATATTTATATAGAGTTGATGCAAAAAACATTCTTAGTAATTATAATATGTTAGAAGTTGAGAATAATTCTTTAGTTACAATTATATATAAATAAAACAATAATCTTGTTTATATTCAAGCTTTATTTAAAAATTTATTTCTATTAGAAATTATTTCGCTATGTTTGAGTTTATTTATCTATTTCTTGTTGGTATAAATTTATATATTTCTCTTTTTATTTAAAATTTATGTATTATATATATATATATATATATATATATATATATATATATATATATATATATATATATGTGTGTGTGTGTGTGTGTGTGTGTGTGTGTGTGAGTGTGTGAGTGTGTGAGTGTGTGTGTGTGTGTATGTGTTTGAAAAGGAGTGCATATTAACAAAGAACTCTTAATAGTAAAGTTAAGTCAATTAAATGATTTGCTTCATGCTAATGAATTCATGTATACTGAAATTTGAAAGCAGCAACAAAAATATACATTTTTACAAATATTTTTATACACTGAGTAACAAAACGGCTACATGTGTTTCAGTATAAAAATGTGTTTTATAAAATAGAACACTTTAAGTTTTAAAAGAACAAAACAACAAGAGCCGTTTTTCATTATACTCACTTTAAACTTATCAGTGTCTATCATTTGACATTTCTGAAGTCTTTATTAAATTGATGCTTCCACTGCAACATCATCCCGAGTTTAATATGAAAACTCATTACAAATTGAATTTGAGTCTGTTCAGAAGTCAAGAGAAATGAAATAGAAATTAAGCTAAGTGAAATTTAGTTACGATTTATTAAATGTTTTATTTTAAGTATTGTGAAATTTGTTCACCTCTTGCTTCTTTTCTATTAATATCTAAACTCCTTTATTTATTCTTATACCTAAACTCCTTTGTTTTTTATATTTAAGTTTCCTCATACAAAAGTTTAACTACGATTCTTATGAATATTTTGGTAGACAAAAATTATTTGTAAAAAATGAGAAACGATAGAAATAGAAAACTTGTCCTTTGTCAAAATAAGAGCCAGGAACAAGAGGAATAAGTTTTGAATTCATTTGTGTGAAGATTTTAAGGACTTAGTAATACACAAATAAACCATTTTTAACCCTTTTGAAAGAATAAATACCAATTAAATATAAAAACATAAAAGAAAGATAAAATACGAAAAGATATATAAGCATACCTTGTGGTGTACAGTGTTTAAAAATTTTACAAATATATGACAATGTTTTTAATCAATGCAAATTTTATTACATGGAATAACTATAAGGATTAGAACTAGACGAAAAAAGAATTGAAAGAAGAAACGAAATTGAATCTTAACTTCCTAAGAGATGCTGAGAAAGCAAAGTTAAGCTGTTCTCATGAAGGAAAGAACAAAATAAAACAAAGAGCTGTTGTTAAAATATTGAAGTCAGTAATATCTTAAGGGTAAATTTAGAGTTAAAAGTGAAAAGGGAAAATTTATAAAGTGGTTAAAATATTATAGGACAAAATATGATGAAACAAAGGGTTTTAAATTATTAAACTATAAAACATTTCTGTAAGTTTAATAAGAAGAACAATTAAAATGCTTTTAGAACTTGTTGAAAACAATACAAGAAAAGAAAAAAAATAGTTAAAAAATAACTAAATCTGTAAAAAAATTAAGAAATACACTTATATAATTTCTAAAAACCCTAATAATATTTCTGTAATCACTGAATCAAAAAAGGCTAATATCAAAATTTGAATGAACATTGGTAACAAAATTTCATTGGGTTTTCTGAATCAAAATTTTTTAATCGGCGTAGAAATTCAGAAATTAATTAGTATAATATAATAAATTTGTTCTAGTGCAAAAACATGGCTTATTTCCTTAACCAAAACTAACAGCATTGACAAATAAAATCTAGCAATTAAAAAATCTCAGCAATTAAATTTATGCTCAATGGGAGTATTGTGATTTTTCTTTGCCTTTTGGAATCAAATTTTTATTCAATTGAAACTCTTGGGAAATTTTTAAGTAAATATTTTCAGAGACAACAAATTTCAACAGTTTATTTATACTTTCCATATTAAATTTCCTTTGCTTCTAACAATTTACGTTTTTTCTAACAATTAGAACGTACTTTTTCACATGTATATTTGTGATGTATGTAGAAAGAATTACGAAGTGTTTGATATCAGCTTTCTGTATTTAACTAAAGATGTTTCATTTTTTAAATCTTATATTTTAAACATTTCATTTAGGACAAAAAGTATACCTATGGAACCAAGAAATAAATAACATCTGTATAACAGATAAAATTACACCTAACTTTAAATTTGTTAAGTTTGAATGTTCATTTTATTAGATATTTCTTCGAAGAAATATTGTTAATTTCAGATATTTTCTTACCTTTTAGAGTACACAAACATACAAAATAAAATTGCATATTTATAAATAAAACTTAAGTAGGAAACAATTTTAATGTAAATTTAATATTAAGTAATACTATACAGAGTCTTAAACAAGATTTTTCATTTTATATTAAATTTTTTTTTATTTAAACTGAGAAAATAATATATAAATCTGAATTAGCTATACATAATAATTCTCAGGTAAGATATTTGAAAATATGTTGAAATATTAATTACATAAACATATCAAAAATGCACATAAATCATAAGTTGCTACAAGTAACTCTTAAATATTTTTTCATTTTTTTATCTATCCGAAATTTGAAATATAAGAGACCGTTACAATTACCTTCATTTTAGTAGAAAATCTATTCACTATGTAGGCCAATATAGTTTTGGATATTGTCACATTGTTGCATACAAAATTGCATACAATTGCACTAATATTTCATCTTTTGTAAAATATTTATTCAAAATGGATAGATAAACATTTGAATAATTTTTTCAGATTATTTATTAGTTAATAACCTACAAAAAGTGAGAAATTTTAGGAATTTTTTTGTAAATATACGGGCTTAATATAGCCTTATCAGAGAACTGCGCTTTTTGGAATAGGAGCTCACAGGTTCAACCACTGCGGAGTAGATCACAGTTAAACAACATCAGATGTAAAAATTTGTTTCTGTTTTCAGATTGTACACCTATCGGGGGCTTCTTGGGAATTTTCCATGTTTCCTATCTGGTGAATAGAGAATATGGCTTATATTCTATGACAAGAGAGAGAGAGAGAGTTATTCCGAAAAAAACATGCTGTGAATGTGCACTTGCGTTACAATGGATTGAAACCAATAGATTACTGGTTTTGTGGTGTCAAGTATAAATATTTGAATAGATAGATATTTTATATATAGAGATGATGATACACAGAATCACACTAAACATTTACAAACCACTTTGGCTTCTATATATACTTTCAATATAAAATTAGTTATTTACGGATTAAATTTTACAAGTGATAAATTTCAAATGCAAAAATACATGTTTAAAGAAATATAAAGTTTCACATTTTTTACAGTTTCAGGTTTTATAGAGCCATAAAGAAATTTTTTTCAGAAAGTATGGAAAAAGTAATCTTAAAAATGATCATTCCTATACTTGTAACGTTATCAAATAAATATTAATACTTTTGATTTAAGACACATTGTCAGACCTATGAATAAGCTTATTACACCACTTTTTAAAGTACTGAATATAATAAATTTAAAGACATGGACACAGACCAGTTTTATTTTTTACACAGTCCTGTTTTATTATTAGTCGAGTCACATCAATAAACATGGTTTATACCTGTACATTGTTACAATATTATAACATAATAAATTATAGTGCAAGAGCTATAATTTGATTGATTCAGTGACTATTTAATGTTTAAGTTGTACACAATTTCCACAAATCTGTACAAGGCACATTTATTATCTTGCTTTATTTCAAGAAGTGAAATTTCCCATATGATTTTTCAATGAATTTCAATTTAATGAACACAAGCACCTGAGAAATCTCGATAAGTTATTTTTAAAGGAAAAATGTATGATCATTGTGACAGATATATACAATATTTATTTTTGATGAACATATGTAATATACGACATTATTTTCAATATAAATAAAAATTAAATTTATTTTTTATAAAAGAAATTATGTATACATTAATATTCAATATATTTTACATATAATATTGATTTTAAATAAATATAAAATTTAATTTCTTAATGAAAGCTTTGTCTTAATAATATATTTGAGTAGATGAACTATATTTTGTAATTAAATATGAAAAGAAAATTATTTTTAATATTACAGTAGGAGATTAATCTTTAAGACTGAAAAAATATATTCAAATGAAAATTTGTCTTCTGATGGAAGTTTACTAGTAAGAAATAATTTTCTTAATAGAAACATTATATGGAGCACTTTAGAAAATATAATTGCCTATTAACTTTTCTGAGAATCGCACAAGTTTATTTAAATATGTATTGGAAACAGATAAAAAACAAAGGAAAGAATTCAACAAAATTGACTTTAATTACTCATTTGCAAGGATACAAAATATGTCTTTTAAAAAATTATCAAACTTTTATAAAAGTTATAAAACTGTATAAAATAACTTCTACTTTATACTAAAATATTTTCTATGCAGGATATACAATTTGGTGAAAAATAACGCATTCCCCATATTAAAGCTAATTTACTTTAACCTTAAAAAATTAATAATGTACAGATTTTTTGTACGGTAAGTAAAATGCATTAATTACAGAAATTGCATGTTTCTTAAAAAATTTATAAATGCCTCGTATGCAACAATTTCTCTTTTGTGAAGTTAATTATATTGTAATTCCATAAAAGAATTATTTGATAACTACAGGAAAGCAATGAGAATTAGGAAAATAATGTTTATTTGGCTATTCAATATCCTATTATCAAGTAAAAATGCATAAATATGCACAAAAGTTAATTACTCTCATAAATATAAGTAATGTAGTAAATACACATAATGTAAATTTGAAAGTTTATTCAAATTTCTCTATCTATACATACGGACAAACTGAATATATTACAGATATCTGCAAATGAAGCAATATGTGATACAAAATAACAAACATTTTTTAGTTTTTAATTGTATTTGGAACAATATGAAAAACAGGTCCTAATCAAATTTTATATAGACTTTCTAATTTGTTAATATTGAGTACAATTAGTGAATATGATTAATAGATTTGAAAATAGGGACTTATCCATATTTTTTCATATTAATTTACTCACGAGTTTCTTAAACATGTTTATAAATTATTTTGAATAAATTATATTGTATTTTTCTATTCTTTTTCATAATTGTTATAACATTCTCTCTTTCTGATTTATACATAATTCCAATTGAAATGATCAAAGGATTTTTTAGATTAAAGTCCCTTATTATTTTTGCTAAAGGTATTTGTTAACAGTTTATGAATTTATTTTACCATGTGATGTGCGGAGTTTACGTCAGCTAGTGAGATTTATTGTTTATTATTTGGTAGTACCCACAAATCTTCGTACAACTGCATCACTCCCTCCATTCTATAATAAATGACACATTTATTGATTTCTTTCCTGATGAAAAAAATTATACTCTGAAGATTCATTTCTATTGTTGTATCGAAAAAAACTCTGATGTTATTATAATTATAACAGTCTTGTTAATATTTCAAAGTAAATGAAATTATTAGTATTTTTTGTGAGGGATTACGAAAACGTAGAAATATTTATTGGCATATCTATTTGATCTTAATGGACAAAAGAATTGTAGGAAATTATTTCATATATTTACTTGCATACATCTATTTTCTTCATACAGAATACGTAATTAGAATCTTAAATTAATGAATAATAGACTCACCATATCTTGTCTTATTTTCATAAAAAAGGAATACTAGATTTCCACAATAGAATATTCATGTGTTGACATGAGAACAGCATGAAGAAGAAAAAAGGCTTTTAGAAACCTACAATAATAAAAAAACATATAATGCAAAATTTAAACTTGGTTTTCTATTTATTAATAAAAATCAAAAATATAAAACCTTAATATTTCTATCACGCAGAAATTAAACATGGTACAGCATGGAGTAATATAATTTAAAATTAATGATTGAATTAAGTAAAATAGCAATATATATATATATATAATATATACATGAATATATATATACATACATATATATACATACATATATATACATACATATATATACATACATACATATACATACATACATACATATACATACATACATACATACACACACATACATACATACATACATACACATACATACATAGACACACATACATACATACACATACACACATACATACATACATACATACACACACACACACACACACACACATACATACATACATACATACATACATACATACATACATACATATATATATATATACATATATATATATATATATATATATATATATATATATATATATATATATATATATATATATATATATATATATGTATATATATATATATATATATATATATATATATATATATATATATATATATATATATATATATATATATATATATATATATATATATATATATATATATATATATATATAATTTATTCACAAATTGAGTAACTAAACAACTTACAAAATGCTTAATACATTCGTTTTATGAAAACAAAAGTTAAGTTGTTATATATATAATGTATACACATAACTAATAAAATAATTACGTAATGCTAGTAATATATTTATAAAAATTTTCTGATTTATAACGTTCCTTAATAAAATTCTTCTTTAGTATTTAAGTTAATTATTAATCTTTGTTATTAATTATTTAAGTTAGGTATTAGGAATTTTATAAATTTTACCTGAATTTTAATGCTAAAAACAGCTGTATTATAATATGTGTATAGAATTATTGAAAAATAGAACTTCTAAATACTTTTGAAAGTCGCATTGTGATTGGTGTGACTTATAAGGAAAAAATTTTATTATGTTATGTACTTCTTTTTGGGAATGTAATTTTAATGTGTGCTCCATGTAAATATAAACTCAATTTTAATTTTAATTTAGAACCGTATATAGATTATTTTTTCAAGATAATCAACTGAAAGGCCTGAAAAACCATACGTCCTTACTCAAATTTACAGAACACTCTTAGAACAATCAGGGAAGAACATTTGTAATTCTCATTGGATTTATGAGAACATTCTATAGCCTGAAAATAACGTTGTTTTATGGTGAGACCAATTGCTACCAGAAAAAGGCAAAGATTGGCTTATTACCATTATAAAATCCCGGTGTGAAGACTGCATGTTTGTGTAATAAACTATTACAAACAAAACCATTTTTTCAATTCTATAATCGTTCTCTCCTATATTCAAGCTAAAAGGAAGATTATGCATAATCATGCATTTTTATTATAGCTGTTGAATCATTATTTTTTGATAAATCTAATTATATTTAAGCAAAAATTTCACTAAATCTACTCAATAGCTCTATAAATAATCAATCAAATTTTAAAATACTTTGTTTTGAATATCAATGATTGATTGTAGATAGATCAAATAGATGAAGTAAATTAACAATTAAAGGACATAAATAATGAGTAGGATTTTAAAAATAAAATATTAATGGGAAAATTACTTTAGTAAATCTAGTTTTATAGAGAGAAAAAAAAATGTGTTTTTAACTTTATTATGTTTTGCATAGCTGATTCTTAAAATAAATCAATAAATTTCTATCATTTAATTTTTTACTGTAACAAATGATATGTATGCAAAATATTAAAAGTTTGGAGTATATATGTGCAAAATACTTTTTCATTTAGTTTTTAGATATCCGAGCAATATAAAACAGTTTTTAAGTTCGATATAAAAGAATAAAAAATTATGAAAGAAGGGATGTTTTATACTTTTGTATTTTATATGCTCTCTGCAGAAAATTGTGATTATTTAACACACATGAAAAATGAAATTAGAAGATATGATATTATGTAATATTAATGTCTTCTAATTTCATTTTTCATTAATACATTGGATTAATTTTGGGGTTTTAAATTTTTGTTCTATTTGCAATAGTTTCGATGTCTTTTATCTAAAATTTTATTTTATTTATAAAAATGTCAATTTAATTTAGTACCGGATAATATCGTCTTTTTTACCTTATAGTATATACATTCAAAAACAAAATAAACCGCTGCTCGTGAACCCTGTAAAATTTTCTTAAGAAAATCATAATGGATTTCTCAAAAGCAAAAGAGAAAATAAGGGTAGTTTAATCTACAAAAGCTGGAAATATTTTTAAAAACAGAATTATGGATATCATGTAGACAAAATTGACAACTGGACACAAAAAATATTTCAATATATTATTTGAATGGCTGAAATTTATTATAAACACTAATGAATCAAATTATGAAACGGGGAAAATATTTCTGCTCAAGAAAACAAAAAGTCAAAAGTTTGTAAAACAAAAATTTTATTTTTCAATAAACAAAAATTGTTATTCAAAAATAATTGAACTAAATCAAGAAATAATTGAAAATAACAAACGAATGTTACTTTGATAATAGTTATATAAGGAAACAATAATATTACAAACATGAGATGTAATTTCCATTAGAATCAATAATTTTTGTAAATCAATAGATTATGATAATTCAGTTTCATAATTTTAAAATTCTCTTGTTATGCACATAGTCAATTCTCTCACTCACTCTCTCCCATAAAAAACATTCTAGAAAATACATTTCAACAAAAGTATCTTGGTTAAAGATCCAAAAAATACTTTAAGCTAAGAAAACCGTATCTATAGCTTGTATTAAATGCACTGAACCTAACTGCAAATTTACCTAAAATAGGACTTTATAGTGTTTGGTCTGTTTTCAACGTGTATAATCTGTTGTAAAGCATTCATTACTTTTCTTTTATGGAGTAATAATTTCTCCAGAAGTGCATTTATACTACATTATATAGGAGAGCATTGGAAAAGAACTCCGATTTTTCTTATGTTACTATGGTTACACTAGTACCAAGTTAGGGGAAAAAGAAAAATGTTAAGCAAATAGACCTTCCGAAGCCTAGTGATAAAAGAAAAAATAGACACAGAGCCAAAATGGACTTGAAATGGTGTATCGTAACACAAATAAAAGGAAGAACCCTCTTTTCAATACAGAAAAACATAAAAAACAAAAGAAAAAAGTTCAAAAAGTTTGTTTTTAAAATATTTTTAGTGAATAATGCAATGTAAAAAACCTGAAATGCTGAAATGTTTTCATGCCTACAGTTTGGTGACGCTTACATTACATAAACACAAGTTTGAAGAATTTAAATATTTTGTTAAAGAGAAATATATATGTTTATAGTATTCAAATATAACAATAGGAGGCTTAAAAATGTCTGTCATTTTTCCGAAGTCATTTATAAGAACAAAAAATACTCTCTAGTAAAAACAATACCGCAATAGATTAATCGTAAAATGAAATTTTTGACTACCTAAGTTCGTAACTAAAATATTTTCTTTATTACTGTTAAAATATTCATATTCAAAATAATCTATTGTCTAAAATATAATGCCCAGTAAATCTAACCATTCTGTATAAAAATGTCTTGGATATGTTACCCATAAAAATATTCACACATTATTTTGGTTCAATTAGCAACATTGTTAAATAAATAGTAAATGAAAATTTGTGAATTATATATTTTTATAAAAAGTACTTCAACAGCAAGATTTAATTCACTATGAAATTTTCCAGTAATAAAAAAAGCTAGATGAGTTTTCCTTTTACTTTCTCTCTCTACCAATAACTTAGCTATTTTAATTAAAATTCTAGAAATCTGGAACAAGTCTTTTAATAAAAGAAGAAAACTTTTCCTTTTTTCATAGGTATTGCTTTGAAGTGATAGATAAATGCACTCCAATGCATTTCTACAGCAGTAATGTGAAACAGTTTCTTTTACGTAATTTTAACTTTTTTTTATTTTTACTTAACATTATACTGCCTTCGAAGCAGCTAATGTTTTTTTAATCGCAGATATTTCTATTTCTTCATTTCTCATATTTTAATAAAATGTAAAAAAAGAATCATAATTATGATGCAAGTGTTATAAAAGTGTAAAATTGTCATAATGTGTTATATAAGTGTAAAATAAAATATGTACGCTACACAAAATGTTTAATTGTGCAACATAAGTGATAATTTAATTGATTATTACATTTAAAAATGTCATTATTTAATATTTATTAAAAAACGACAACTTTTTTTGAGAAAGCAAATAAATAGGGGTTATTTAACCATAAAGTGTATAAAATGGAAGGTTTGTGGAGCTATATATATATATATCAGGAGTTTATTTGAAGAAGAAATTATATAAGACAAATTCACACATTGTAAAGAGCCGAATGCAGTTTAAAACAAATCTGCTTTTAGTCCAATTAAATAAAGATGGTTTGATTTGAAGAAGAGGTACATCAAAGAATTCAAGTATGTGATAGCAATTGAACAATTGTTGAATTTTTGAATTCCGAATATGGCAAAATTGTTCACTACCGGAATGTCTACAGGTCTTAAAATTTTATGCGATATAAATTTGTACAAGGTTTTGTCTCACAAAATGCCAAAAACAAGTTTACAAGAATCAATCAAATGTACTTTTCACTTCAATGTAACGATCACTTCACTTTAATCTCACGCAATGTAACGATAAAGGTAAATTTCTTCATTGAAACATAGCAACTAGAAATGATATTTAGACTTCCAAATTAATTCTAGAAAAAATACCTGAATATCGTATAAAAACTTGAAAATTTCCAATTTTTTCAAAATGAGTCAAATTTTTTTAAAACATCTTCTCACAAAATTGTAATTTTTGACTATTTGACGGAAAATTTACTTTGTATGATTACGAAGAAAAACACATCACCATTAATATTGAAAAGTCTGAAAAAAACGTTTTAAAAATTCCATGTAATTATTAAAAAGAAAAGATTTCTGAGATTAAAGAAAATAGTTAAGCTTATACCAAACGGAACAAAACCTCTGCATTGAAATTAAAGTAAGCCATGGTTAATATTGTGAATAAAATCTTTGCAACAACTTCCCTGTTTTTTTAAATGCAGCCTCCTGAAATTTATTTTCATTTGGATTTCAAAGTGTTTTTACGAAAAATAGTAATACTGGTCAGTAAGATACCAATTCTGAGAATCTTAAGTAAACGTGGAGTAATGTAGAGAATCTTAAGTGAAACAGCAGTATCATGAAAATGTGATTAACTTAATACCGGCTGGGTTAAAATTTTTAATGATTATAAGATTATGTTGTGAAAAAAGATAAGTGATTTTTAAGGTACATGTCTAATATTTTTCCAATAATATATATTGGTGTAATGTTGCTTTGTAGCTTTATAACTGAATATCTTCATGTGTATAGGACTATGTAAAAAGACACTCTGAAACACACATATTTCTTTGAAACGTATAATATTTAATTTTACTCTCACCAATCATCAATATACTGATTTGGTTAATAAATATAAACTTTTGGGCGCTAAATCAATATATTGGTATAATATATACTCATGATTTTATGCTGCATTGAATATGCTTTATCTGAACATGATAAAAACTGATAAAGATTGTACAGATTGATTAATTCTGTTAATGAAGCTTACATTTTAAGATTTTGTGTGAGTGTGTGTTTTAGTTATCAAAAATTATTATTAAAATTATAAGCTATGAAAGATAAATTGCCTAATAATGCATAACCCTTAAAGAGAATAAATGCAATAAGATGAATATATTAATAATATAAAAAAGTTACTATAAAATTCTTCCATAATAAGTAGCTCTTTTTCTAACAGAAATATATTAAAAGTACAAATAATAAATTTGCACATATTTTAGATTTAAATTAATTAACTTATGATAAATTATTAATTATTATAATTATCATGTTTTGCATATCTCACCAACTCTTTCATTTAAAATTATGCGGAAACTGTAGATAAAATACATTTTTAGCTTCTATATATTTTAAACTGAAAACTCGCGAGATCAAAAAATCATCACAAATTATGATCACAATAATTATATTCATGGAAACTAGTCTCTAGTGGTTTTTATAATTCAACAAAGGTATCCAATCAACTTCAAGCCTTAAGTAGGATATAATTAAATTTTAAAGGTATCTCTAAAAATAACGAATAGACCTTATTATTTGTGTTATAGGAAAATGGGCACTGTATTACTCTTAGAGATTTGATGACTTTGTGTTAATTTTAGGAATGAAAGTTGCACTTAGATCATGTAAAAAATTTGATTAATTATAGAGACGTAAGAAATTACCTAGATTTAAACATGTTTTTGGAATCAGAAATAACGTACCTACGGACCAGTTATGAATGTAATAAGTGAATAAACTACTTACCCTGATTCCGGATACCTTAAATATAGAAGTTAAAAAATATATACGAAATAACCAGTGGTATACTTTTAAAAAATTAATGCTTTTGTACGGAATATTACATAGCATCTAAAGTATAAAATATTAATCCAAGTAATGCAGGTTGTATCCTTAGCTAAAGATAATGTGAAGAAATAATGGGGTAAGCACAATTTTTATTTAGGATTTATAGTTTCAAATACAAATATATTTGAATGTATCTTGAAAACTATACTAACGAGTTAGGTTGCTATCTCCAGATGTAACGCATCTTTCGGTTCTAATAACAATTGGCGATTCCCTAATGAACCTAGTCTGAGTGCGCCATTTGGCGACCTCGCATGCTATTCATATGCAATATTCCAGCTCATTATGCGCCATCGTATCATTAATATCACAGCAGCACTACATCAATCGACATTTTAAACCAATTATGTTTCATGTCATATGATGTCTGTCGCATTGTTAATCGCCAGTATTATCTTCGATCCACTCATTTTTAGTGTGCTTTATTGTGACCTTAAGCATATATATATATATATATATATATATATATATATATATATATATATATATATATATATATATATACGTTTTTCTATATTTTGCAACTTTTATGAACTGTATACATAATGCATCTTTTCAAATAAATGCACTATAGTACATATTTTCTAATGCGTGTCACCCAAAACATAATCTCGTAGAAAGAATATTAAATATGGGATTTCACATTTTCAGATAATATTCTTATATGCATCTTCAAGTAAAAATCTTTGGTCATATGTTAGAGGTTATAACTGAAATTTACCAGATGGCATGATTATTTTCCACTTTCCATATATTCATGAGTTTTCACGCATTATTGTAACCTCCAAAACTTAATTCAAATTTGCACTGATACTCGAAACTGAACATCCAGCTGAGAAACCTTAGCTAGTGTAATACATGGGAAAAAGAACAGAGAACTAATTTTGGCCTATAGAAAACAATATTCTATTTTAGAGTGCTAATTTTACATAAATTATATTTTAATCAATTATTGATATATCAAAAATTGTTTATTGATGGATTCTGGCATAGCCTTTGAGGAAATTTATGATGTGTGTGTGTGAATCATTATTTAACAAACTTATATACTTTATTTTCAAAAATAACTACAAAGTTTACAATTTAAAAACTCTTAAGAAATAATTCGCTTATAGTAATTCAATTTAAATGTGGAAGTACTTTACTATCTAAAGCGTTTTTAATAATTCTTAATAATTTTCTTTAATTACACAGTTTCAGTACTTCCCCAGTCATCATGTTGAAAAGAAACTATTCGCATTCTCTTATAATATACATGAATTTACTGAGTTTAATTTATAATATTATTTATATTTTAAAGTAAATGGCTCTAAGCATGCAAATTTTTACAAAATGCTGGTATTTATTTCAGAGAAGGTTCTTTATTATTTGTGAAAAATAATATTATTGAAATTTAATATGCTTTTTTTGATATTTTCAATACCATGCAAAACTATATATATATACAGGGTGATCATAATTAAACTGCAAATTTAAAAACGCTGTAAAAAAAGAACCACTGGTCAGAAAGACCTGAAATTTCACCAGAATGTACTTCAAGCAGGGGGATTTTGTTTGGCGTGGGAAAAAATTAGGAAAAAAAGTGGCCAATAGATGGCGCTGCACAGGCGGCTGTAGGTTAATTACATGAATTCTGACATGAACGATAATCAATTGTGGCTGTAAGCTGAACGTTAAACCAGTTGTGCTATTGTAAGTCAGGCAGATGTTGTGGCACTCTTGGTGTAAAGCCTATTCAGAGCGACAAGGTGGTGCCACATCGAATAGGAAAAAATCGGTTTTTAATTGCCCTGCGGCCAAAAACCGTAGAAAAAGCCAACAATAATTCGGTTTTTAACTGTCCTTAGTCTTCTTCAAGAAATTTTCAATATGGTGTCCACCATTTTCTGTTAGAAGGTGTAAACGTAAAACGGTATTTTCCACAGCAGCTTGGAGTGTATCAGTGCTGATGTTGTTAACGTGCTGAGTAATGCGGCATTTCAAATCCGCTAAGGTGTCTAGTGGAGCACTGTACACAACATTTTTCAGAAATCTCCAGAGCCAAAAGTCACAGGGAGTGATGTCCGGTGATCGTGGCGGCCAGGGAGTTGGAAAATGTCGGCTGATAATACGGTCATTTCCGAAATGGCGTTGCATCACCATCGACAATTAACGAGAATTCAAGCTACTCAGCATTTTATACAAGACGTTAATTTGCATATAACCACCTGTGCAGCGCCATCTATAGGCCACTTTTTTTCCTAATTTTTTTCCCACGCCAAACAAAATCCTCCTGTTTGAAGTACATTCTGGTGAAATTTCAGGTCTTTCTGACCAGTGGTTCTTTTTTCACAGTGTTTTTAAATTTGCAGTTTAATTATGATCACCCTGTATATATACTTAAAATAATTTTAAATATCCGGACTGATTCAGATTGAGAAGGAAGACAATTCTATTTGAATAGGAGATTTGATTTCTTTAATGGGAACTTAACATTCTATAAATTGAATTCGGTCCTCAGTATAAAATTAGTTAGAAGTTCCAAAATCTTTTCGACACATTCTGCATATTTTGATTTCAAATAGGAGATATTTCATTATTTTACGGAGCAAATTGTCATCTTCTCTCAAACAAATAAATCCTCGATTTTGAAAGTATAACTAGTTTTCTTAATTTCGTTTTAATTTTGGACAGTTTCTACATTCGTATATTAATAGATAAAACTAAAACAATTAAAATGTTTTTTAATCTTTCATGATGGAATTATTTTTAATTTCATCTAAGATTTCAATAATTTGAATTTATCTCTGTGATAGGAATTTGAAAGATAAATTTTATAATATCATACTATTTTTTCTTGTAATTGCAATAAATAATGATATTTGAATAGAGGGCTAACAAATACATATGTCATTTTCTATAATATAAATGCTCGATAATACTCTAATACATCTTCCAATTGTCCTGGTAGTTATTATGCTACAAAACTAAAGCTATTATTACAAAAATTTTATCTTTTAGTTACATTAAAATTTGATTACTTTTTACAAATATTAATCACCAGCCACTAGGAATTATCACATTTGTCATATTGATTAAAAAATATAGAAATGATTTATTTTGAATAAGGCTTGTTTTTTATACTTAGGAAAAGGTTAATTCTAATAATGTATATCCAATAACTACTGGGAAAATTGTCAGTTTGCCAGAATTTTATGTTAAAAAATTTTTATTTTTTATCATGAAAAACAAAAGTTTCATTGATAAAAGTTGCTAGTATTAAGGACTCATTTAGAAAAAAAAAGGTTTTTTACGTGGAATTTTGTACGCACCTTCGAAAGAAAGTAACAAAGTGTGATATTTAAAAACATTTGAGTTGTCAGATAACTTAATATATTTATTAGTAAGTAATAAATCTAGTTTAAAACCAGCATTAAAATATTAAATAGATAGAAAAATTCCAGTGTGAAGACCTGTTTAGTAAATGTTAGTTTAAAAATCAAAGCATAAGTGCAAGAAAACTGAAGTTTTAACTATTTCAATTGTATTTATATTTCTTATCCTTCAGGAAATTTAGTATAATCATAACAAATAAGTATGAAATTTGCGTATGTCTAACAATACTAAAATTTGTACAAAAGACATAAATTTTTAATAAGATATATATCATAACAATCATAAAAATGTACATCGATGTAAGCAATTCACGAGAAAAACTTTATTAAGGAGGTTATTGGTTTGGATAATCGCTATATTTTCATATTTTATTCGATCAGGAGCTACATTTTGAGTGAAAGTTTTAACCACAATCACATCTATGCCTGATATGGGAATCACAAAACCATTAATTGTTGAGCTGTAAACCAGAAAGCTAAATTTTCAGTCTTTAGATTACCAAAGAGCTTACTGGCACACTCTGAATATAGTTTTATCTATAAAGTATAAGTGCATAAAAATGCAAAATTAAATGTATACAATTTATTTTAGATGCATGTTTGACTTTCAATAGGTTATTATTTTTCCAAAAATATTTATAAAGAATAAAGTATTGTTAATGTAAAAACGCTTTTCGTTATTTAGTAAAAAAAGAAGCTCTGAACTGTGGTAAAATTAATACAATTTTACTAATCACAATCGATTTAAAAAAGCGATACAATTTTTAAAGGGATTTCGTATGATACTTAACAATTTAAACTTTTTTATAATAAAAAGGAATATTACAAAATGAAAATTTGATTCTTATCTCTTAACATTCCGATTCTTATTGAAAGTTTAGCAACCAGCCGTCCTTTGAAGAAGCTTTTCACAATTCGTAAGAGTAACTTTAAATAAATTCAAAAGATGAGTGGAAATTTTAACCTCTGAGTCAATATTCCATTTATAAAAATGAAGCCCGAACAAAATTTTACTCCCCCTTCAGCTTTAAGGGGGTGTATTTCTTCAAGAATTATTCTTTGGCTCTTGTCCAGCTGTTCTTACTACTTCTCGCAACTCAGATCACTTTAAACATTTAATCTATTACAAGCTTTGAAGAACACTATTTTATTTCGTTTTCTATATAGAATATTTTAAAGCTTTTTTTCGCTAAACTTAACGTTTTGCAATGTAATGCTTCTCATCACAGAACATTACATGCCCAAAATATCGACAACCGAATCTGTCGCTTCTTTTAACTAAAACTCAATATTTGATGGGAATAAATTTATTTTCGTACACCTTATAAATAATATATATATATATATATATATATATATATATATATATATATATATATATATTCTAACGATGGTCACTTGGGTGACGAACCCTATGCCACAACAAGACCAGAAACTGCAACTCATTTGTCGTAACCCAGCGGGCACCTGTGGACCAAGTCACGGAGGCGAGTAGCGTTGCTCGCGCCATACCACCACAAACCCGTTTATAGGGTGAACCACATTCATACATCATCACAGAAGAAAGGGCAGAAAAACACAGAGAAGGAATGTAACATCCATGCCCGAACCGGAATTCAAACCCGGGACCAACAGCTCAGGAATCAGGAGCGCTAACCACTCAGCCATCGATCGGCAGTATGTATGTACGTATGCATATATATATATATATATATATATATATATATATAATATTTCTTACGCTATTTGAAAAAAGAAAATTTTATCACTTATAAGATAATTTTAATAAAAAATGCATTTTTCTACAGCCTTTTTTCTATATTTATACAACTGTCTCTGCTTGTGGTATTAAGGTGCCCTCATACACACATACAATTAGAATTTATAATATTATTTATTAATTTGTTTTGATGAATTAGTTATTGTGGTCAATGTAAAATGGAAAAATTCTGAATATTTATATATATATATATATATATATATATATATATATATATATATATATATATATATATATATATATATATATATATATACATATATATATATATTTGCTCTCTGATGGCATATTTATATATATTGGGCGAAAGACTCTCTACCCAGAATCCTATTACAAATTTGTATTAATACAACGAACATTTCTTTTGAACGTTATTCGTGCATTTAGATTAATTTCATCTGTTGCTCTTAAAAAAGTTAGAGAGATTCTCTCTCATCTTACTTAAATTTAGAAACAGATGCACACTTTGTCAAATTAATCACAGCTGTTATAAAACTGGAAGTAAAGGAGCTAATTCTTAATCTAAACCAAGTGGAAATGAAGATTTCAAGAAAAATTATTACTCAGGTTCAATTGTTTGCACAAATAAAAATATACATCAGTACAATAGCAACATAAATACTTACATAGATTATTCAAAAATGGAAAAGAGAAAATAAATGCTTATGTAGCCTTTGTTTTATTTATTCCCTATCACTCACTTGTTGCCTGAAATTAGCTACTGAAAACACTGCATTTTACATAAAACATTATACCCTGAACAATCCAATTCAATATGCTATCAGTACAAATATTGTTTGTTCTCTCTAAACAGATACTTAAAATTTTCTAAAAACAATAAAAAAATTTGTTTAACGTAAGTCCATTAATGCATAACATTCAAACATTTCTTCAACACGCAAACAACATTAAACTTGGTATCGCGCATACAAGAATAAACATGAAAAAGATGATAATGTAAAGTTAGATTGTATTCCATAATTTTATTCATTTCAAAATCATTCAGAAAAAGAATTTTAAATGTTGGATTTTAACAGCTTAGCAAACTGAGTGGGGTAATGCTACTAAGAGATGAAACGTATATAATAAATAATACCCAAAATGAAATGGCAAATACTTAACTGGATTTCTCATATAATCTTTCTTTCACTGCCAAGGACCTTTTCCAGCTTATTTTTACCAATTCAATATTTCTGTTTCAAAAGAATACAATTCAGCTTAGGAAGCACTGTATTATTTCACCATTTTTCTAGTGACAGCTTCTTGGCATCTTGCCGTAACAAGCGATAAATGAAAAACAGTATGGCAAAGGAGTGTAATCGCAAGCAAAACATCTAGAAATATACTTAATAATTTAATGGATTTCTTGGTGAAGAATGAAATGCTCACACTTGCTGGCATTGAATTCAGAACTAACTTACTAAAAAAGTTTTACTCCAAAAAAAAAACATGTTCCAGTAAAAGATTTTAATGCCATTGATTGTCCTTTTATATATTTGTAAATTTTCAACACAAATTTAATATTTTCAACAGCAAAATTTACATGTCTCATAAAATATTTCATTTCATTGAACCCATTCTTTTCATTACACTGACATAAGATACAGACTATTTTTGTACGAGCGTCAACTTCAAATTTCAATCAAGAGAAAACATTAACTTTGCACTATTTCTAACTTCTCTTTTACTCATATTTTACACACAAGTAAAATATTTTTATAATCAATTAATTTTTTAATTACAACTTTTTTATTTTACACTTATTTAAATGTAAATTCTATCGTTCATAAATTATCCTTTAACTTTTACTATTTGTATTATTATATTGGAAAATCTGAGTTGTTATTTCATTTCTTTTGTATTGCCATTTTCTAAATTTTAATTTTGGATTATTCTAATATGGCATATGAAAAATATTTTTTTACTTTATATTCTATACCATCAATATTAATATAGTATTTTAGAGAAAGACAGACATAATATTTATTTTAATGAAATAAATATTATGTTTCTCAGACTTTCTCTAAAATAAAGTAGAATATTATCCACTTTTTTAATGCATTTCCTTTTCCAAATTTTCTACCATTTCAATAAAACTATTGCTTACATATTTTTTTCATTCCTTTATTATGTAACTCCTGATTCCAGACGCTATTCAAATATAACCTGTATTTTCCCATTCCTATACTGTTGAAACGTGTACACAATATTGTTTTCATTTTTAATAATAGTTAAACATGTGTTTTTTGTATTTCTTACATGTATTTTTCACACTATTCTATACCCTCAATATTAATATAGTATTTTAGAGAAAGACAGACATAATATTTATTTTAATGAAATAAATATTATGTTTCTCAGACTTTCTCTAAAATAAAGTAGAATATTATCCACTTTTTTAATGCATTTCCTTTTCCAAATTTTCTACCATTTCAATAAAACTATTGCTTACATATTTTTTTCATTCCTTTATTATGTAACTCCTGATTCCAGACGCTATTCAAATATAACCTGTATTTTCCCATTCCTATACTGTTGTAAATATTTTCATTTTTAATAATAGTTAAACATGTGTTTTTTGTATTTCTCACATGTATTTTTCACACTAGCATTTTATGTGTAGAAATTTTGTTTAATGACTTCTCGTTAGCACCTCTTTCCTATTTATTTAAAATTATTTTGCAACATTAAATTATTCACTTAAAATAATTTGCAGCTTCAATGTAATATAAATTTTTATGTTATAAACTCTCCATTGACTTCCAAACAAACCGATAAAACTTCTCTGTAAATCGATTCAAAAAAACATGATGGTGTCCATTCTACTCCCTAGAACATAGTTTCCCAAAGTGGTCCAGGTGGACCCCCAGGGGTCCATAGGAGACCACACGGGGTCCACAAAGAAAACAGGGGTTCATAAGTTTAAGTGAGGGTCCAGGAAAAATTTTCTGGTTTTCATAAGAAAGAACAAACATTTTGGCTTGGATTTACCTATCAACGTAGGCAGGTAGCATCATTCACTAGGTAGGTACTGAAAAATATTCGAGACTCAGTTCAAACACAGAACTGAATTGAACAATACATGATAGTACAAGTGTACACCACATGTCGAGACTTGCAAAGTGCGGATCGTACGCCATCTCATTAAAAGTATGACTATTTTTCATTGTTGATTTACATTTCAGAGTTCATTGTTAATTGTTTGCAATAATAAATGTTTAAAATTTTGTATAACCACAAGTATTATTTTAAAAAATAGGACACAAGAAAATGCGCTACTTTCTTTTTCCTTCTTAACACCTCCAATTTAGGGTGATATCTTTTAGGAGTTTTGGGAATATAGTAGAAATGCAGCGGCAGGGGGTCTACCAAAAATAGTAAAACTTTGTAAGTGGTCCACAAGAAAAAAGAGTTTGGGAAACCACATACCCTAGAAGACGTTATCGGTATGTTGAACAACCAGCACTATTTTTCGGGGAGTTTGCTGCATCTTCTCATTTGTCCTCTTTAAATTATGCTTATAGTCATATTTCAATCGAATAATACACAACTGTATAATACACACTCATTTCATCTTTACTTACTAAATTCCTTTGTTTCTGTGACCTTTCTGTTCTGCAGGGCAATCACTCATCAAATACTTGGTCACTAATTAAGGACTGAATAGACAATATTACAGTATCTGTTGATAAACTTAATTAATTCTAGTTATGCGAAGTGAAATTGTATGCGCTGGGATTTCCCAACAATACGCCTCAAGTTTCTTAAATTTAAATCTACAATGTGCAACAGTCGTTATTTTGCAACATGGGATGAACATTAATTATTAATGTTATCTTTTCTTTACTTCACAGTATTATATATTGTTAGTCAATTAAAATTGATATTGTAGGCAATCCCTGAAATAAATTTGACATTGCTATATATTTTATATTTTTAATGGTGCACATTTGGTGGCCAATAGTTATTTCATTTTGCCAAACAGATAAAAATATTAGATAAAATGTAAGCGTACTTCATACAAAATATTCGATACAATGACGCTAAATGAATTGTACTGTAATTAAAACACCTAAATACACTATTCAGTCACATTAATGTGGCCACCTTTCAAAAGCCAAAATAACCATCTTTTTTTTTCAGAGCGGACAGCAGCGAAACGTTCCGGAAAAGAGTCAATTAGGTTTCTGAAGATGTTCTTTGGGATGCTGAGCCATGCCGACTCCAGTGCCGTGGTCAGCAGTGCTAAATTACGTGGGTGATGATCTATACTGCTAACAATCCGACAGCGATGGTACCGCAGATTCTCAATTGAGTTTTAGTCAGATGAATTTGCCAGCCAGAGGAGAATGGTAAACTCATCCTCATGCTCTTAGAATCACGTACATATACTGCAAGCAACATGACACCTCGCATTGTCCTGCTAGTTGATGCTCTCATCCTGAGGAAAAGCTTTGTTCATATGAGGGGATATGGTCCGCAAACACAGATGCATTATTATATTGATACATCATGCCTTTTATAATGATGCGTGAACCCAGAGAATGGCAGAGAAGCACTTCCCAAACAATAACGCTCCTACTTTAACCATTCTGGCATTGGTTGCAGGTTATTTGCTTTCAGAAATTTCACGTCTTATACGCCAACGTCCATCTGTCCGATGGAACATAAAACGTGATTACTCTGAAAAAGTACCTGTCGTTAGTCAGTAGACTTCCAATTTCGATACTCATGTGCAAATTCCAGACTTCATCGCCAATGAACAGCAGTTATCAATGGCTCATGAACAATGTGTTCTTCAAGGGATCAGATGGGGCAACGCTCACTGAAGAGTAGTCTGGGAAACACTGTTATTAATCCCTTAGTTTATCTTGGTGGTCAGATGTTCAACGGTAGCATGTCTATTTGCCCAAACACATCTCCGCAACTATCGTTCACATCTGTAATGTATAGTTCATGGTGCACCACATTTGGTTCTCTCTGATTTTAGACAATCCCATTTTGCCATGCACGGCATACTTTTACCAAGGCGGTATGTTAACATTTCCTAAATTTAGCCATTTCAGAAATGCTTCCACACTTGGCCCGAAAGTCAATGATCAAACTTTTTTGGACTTCGGATATATCTCTCCCTTTCTGTATCACGCCAATGAGTGCAATATTTTCCCGAAGCCCTCACACACTTTTATATAAACGCAGTTGCATTGTGCTGCCATCTTTCTTCTGTGATTGGTTATTTAAATTCGAAAGTACGTGGCATATGTCCCGGTTTGGTTGTCAGTTTAACGCGAGACTCCAGAGTTAAGTTCCCAAGCATATTTAGTTCCTAATAACTCAGATTTATCCACCCATTGAAGAGATGAAAGGCTGGGTCAAACTCGCCCAGCTCGAGGATTGAAACTTGGACCCGTGAGTTGGGAGTGAGTTTATGTATAACGTGGTGAAAAAATTAATTTGAAAACTAGGTCGAAAATCATAATTTTAATGAAAATTGCATGATGATAATGTTAAAAATAGAATTTTATGATATTACAATTCTACTTGACTTAATCTCGCAAATGTATAAAAAAGATATTTTAAAATAGGAAAAGAAATATTGCATCAAAATGAAGGATATCCAAATATAATAAAGCTTTATAATACACATGAATATGTTATTCTAAGAACTTATATTCATGTATACAAGTCAATGAGTAACTGAAATAAATTGTTCTAATAAAAATAAATTATGTCCACTGTGCACACAGTATTTACTTGAAAGAGCAGTATCATAATTCTAGATTTACATGTTCGTTACTTAATTGGAGGACCCTTTAAGTGAATTTCTGAAAAATCATTAGTGTTGAGAAAGAAAAAGTCGGCTTGTATGATGGCACATTAATGAGCAGATGAACAGTGATAAGCTTAAGTAGGTAAACACATCTCTGGAAAAATTAAAGTTTCTGTATTGCGGTAGTTTACCAGGTGAATATTTTGCGGATATTAAGCAAATCGTGCAACTTATAGTAAAAAATGCCTAGTGAGATAAATGAATGATCTCTGAAAAGTGCACAACTTCACAAGGTTTTTTGCTTAATTTTTATCATTAAAATTATTAACAATGAACATTAATTCTACGTATAGGTAGGTACAATGATTTTTAGTTTTATTTATTAATAAACACGTTGAAAAAAATGTCCAGTTTTTTTCCCGTTTTTAACTCTAAAAAAAAGAATGTATAGAAGATTGTTCTTTTTTATCTTATATATTTCGTATTTTAACGGCAAATGATGACTATCCTTGAACATTATTAAACTTTGACAATTTCATCATACTTTTACATGTCCAACGAAAGTTTAATAATTATTTTTATAAGCTTAAAATTTTATGGAATTCTCTTTTAAGAAAAATGAAAATACAGCATGAATTGTGTTCAGTTAATGATGATAAAAATACTATTAAGAACAATAGAAAATTATATACTTTTTTATCCTTTAGTATTTTTCTTGCTTTTTTGTGTAATTTAATTTTATTTAAAAGGACAATGAAATATACATTTAAATTCGTTTCTTTAGAAGAAATTTTAAATTTAACTCTTCTTACACAGTTTATTATGCAAAAAGTTTGCTGTATAACTTGAAAAACTAGTTTACATTGACTTATTTTTAATTGTTATATTTTTTCATTGCTTCGTTATCGTAATTAAAAACATACGAGCTTTAATTTACTTGTTAGACTATACTTAAATAATGGCAGGGAAGTAGTTATATCTTTCTCCCACAAACTAGAATTTCTGCTTAGAACCATATTGTAAATCTTTACCATGACTCAAAAATTTATTAAGTTATTTTTAGTAACAAAAACAAATCTATATGCTATTTATTGTAGTAAATGTAAAACTCGTTTTTCAAACTTATTAACGACAGTAGACACTTATTTTTTGTTTATCAAACTATTAAAGACATAACTAAAGAGAAGAATGTTATTTCCAAAGAATTTTCATAACTATACTCCTGTGATTAAATTATTCAACTGCACAAATACTTAGAAGTATTATAATACGTGAACTTTTTTCAAGCTAAAGTATTTTACTCATATCTTCATGGCTTGAAATATCTTCAATTTTCCAAAGATTAATTTTGCTCGTTTAAATGAATATAAACTAGAAGATTTTAAAAATAAATAGTCATTTAAAAATGTTAAATATATTAAAAGAATCTAAAAATGTATTATTTGATTGATTCTTTTAGTGCTTGTGAATACGGACAATATAATTACCATATAAAATAAAAAATATTTTTCAAGTTCTGATTCTCTAAAAGTATAAAAGTTACCAGTGGTTATAGATACCTTTTAATTCAGTTTTAAAAAAATAACATGAAGCAGATAAAGAAGTAAAAATTCAATATATTGCCTAGTTAAAAATTTTTACTGTCAAACTTATATGAGCTATTAAAGTAGGAAATATTTTGAGCATAAATTAATATATTTTAAATCATCAGATTTGATTTTTAGAATTTAAATGTTGTAACACGTCTTTACATTATTGTTTTTATTATCATATATTTTCAGTTTTATATTCCTTTTTTATCGTAAGTGATCTTAAATTGATTATATATGATCTTAAATATTATACCACAGTTTCATTACAAGATTAAAAAGAAATTGAAGTTTGATTTCTTATATATTGACTCCATATTAAGGGGATATTTATAGCAGGAAACTCAGTAAGATTTTTTAACAACAGTTTATTGCCTTCCAAAAAACTTCTTAACGTGATAAAAATTCTTCTTCTATATCGCATATCAGAAGGCCGAGTTGGCAGCCAAATGGTTAGCACTCTTGCCTCCTGTTCAACAGTTCGTGGGTTCGAATCCCAACTTGGGCATGAATGTTTGTAGTGGTTCGGAATCCACTTTAAACCGTAGGTCCCGATCTAATTAGCCCTCGTGTGCAAAAATGATCGTTGAGCGACAAACAAACCGTATATCAGAAGAAAAGATGGAAAGTTTTCAAGCACCCAAGTAAGAAGATATCCTTATATATATGAAGTATCCACTTTGCCACATCACAATCTATTGCCACATTATCAATTTTTAATTGTTCAATAATGACAAGATCCAAAATTAAAAACATCTGAAAAATTTATATAGTCTTAACATTAAACCACAATAGTTCCCATGCTTCAAGATTATCAAGAAATCAACATGCAATTTATAATTTATATTTCTGAATAATATAGTTTTCAATATTTTTTTCAGAAATTTTACGTGGTCGAAATTTGTGCTAGCATTATTGCTCAATATACTATAGTATGAACTTTTAAGGAAATCAGAAATTGCTACATATTTAACAGCAGCTTGGATCCATATGTCTTTATATTTGTTAAAATATTGATAATGATTGTTCTATAATTTGCTTATCATTGTTTTATATTTTATACATTATATTTTTAAAAAAATAGTTGATAAAAGGAAATTAAAAAAAAAGATAAAAAAAAGATAATTCATGATTGGATTCTGAATTTGTGAGTAATGCTCTTTATATTTCAATTTGGGAATGATATACATATGGTAAAGGCATTTTGTAATAATTAATTGTGACAGGTAGTAGAAAAGCATTGATGTATCGAACTTCTGGTACGATTAAGCTCGGATGTGCTACGACAGGTGGCATCATAAGCGGAACCTCATTTCTCAACGAATACGATCGATATGACAACATTATGATCTAAGAGGATTTTCTTGATGCAACAATACTCAGAATTCGATACCTCTGAGTCGTATCTAGTTTTCAAATTACATACGTTAAATCAACTTCTTTTGATCAATTTGTAAGAAATTTACCAGAGAAATAATTCTTTGGATAAGTTTGGTAATATAAGACATTATTATGATAGCATGTTTAATAATCTTTGAAAAGCTTTTGCCATACATAATATGATCATATGTGGCAATTTTGAAAACGTTGTTTGGAGGATATTCTATGTAGAATAATATATTATTTACTAAAGTAACACTACTAAGTAAATAATATATTATTTACTTAGCAGCGTTACTTTACCTAGGATAATGCAAATGAAACACTCCAACATTTTTAACAAGGAAAAAATATTCATATAAATTAGCCTTTATTATAAAAATAAAAATATATATTTTTTTATTTTCAAAGTCTTATATTCTGATTTATTAACCAATATAAATAACTTTATAAAAATTCCATATTATACACATCATACATGCTTACATACATACATACATTTATATATATTATATATATATACATTGTTCAAAAATGTGAACAATACAGATAATTACATTATTTTTCATCCATTATGAGAAGTGTATACTATTGTTATATTGAATTAATTTTGCATGTAAATTTTTCTTTCTGATGAAAAATTTTTTTCAGCACCTGAATTCTTTCTATACTTACAGAAATAATTCTGAAAAGAATACATGCTTAGAGATAAATTAAAACAATATTAAATTTTCGAATCTATATACATTCAATAAAATTCATATTTTACGAATATCATTCGAGTTTTGAGCTAGATTATAATTATTAATATTTCATAGTAAATCTTTTAAAATTTTAAAAATATTATTGCATGTTATATAGAGTAATATAATTTTCATGAAGAATTATTTAAGGGCAGCATTTTTAATATACTTTCAATGAAATAAAAATTTATGCGAATAATATTTAATCTGAAATTTTGATATATAGTTGGGTTTGAAACAATATATGTATAGCTACGTTATGACTCTTAATGTTTTTTTTTCAATTGCATAAAATTAAAAATAATTAATTAAAAGAACAAGAAAATAAAATATTCTACTCTTGTATAAGCTTAGTAGTAAATTATAAGTTATTTATTTTTCCCTCCCTTACATTTGCATTAATTATTTACTTTGATATAAATATATGCAACAGAAAATATAACAAGGTAATATTTTTATTAAAACTCATACTTCTTCAAATTAAATTGTAAAAAATGTTCTCATATATGAATTTATTACAGTGGTCACTTGGTTGAAAATGGAATTGGAAGATGAAAATTTTAACTTTTTCTGGACTAACGGTATTTATCAGGTCTATATGCATTAAAGAGTAAATTTTTAGTGTTTCTTCATTTATGTGTAATTGGATTTTCAAGAGGATAGTACTAAATTGAGTCTCGACTTTTTAATTTGATTCTAATTTCGAAATATCAATGTGTTTCTTAGAATAAACCCCCTATCACCGTCATTAGAGCATTCAATTGTTCTGGTACAATGTCAATGCACAAAAACACATATTTCAATTTTTATATAAAACTAATTTTTTTTAATGAAATGAAAATTGTTGAAATGTTCTTTAAAAAAAAGTATTCAGTTGAAGAAAGCGATTTTTTACTGAATTGTTTCATCAAAGAAAAATGTTAGTAATGCCTTGGATTCATTAATAAAAGTTTATATTTTAAACAGTATAAGAATAAACAATGAATTAACTGGAACGTAATCTAACAAACTTAAAAAAATAAGCATTGAGAATCTAATTTTATTTGCAAGCAAAATTGTCTCGATACATATGTTAATGCCCTGAATCTTTTAAAGAAAAGAATAACGAGAAAAAATGTAGACAAACTGAACTAGAAAAAAATTGGTATGTAGGACTTTTATTACCTCGATTTAACAAAACGAAGGAATCTTCTCACTGAAAATTACTTCTTAAAAGAAATGTGCATTTTATTTGTCGGAGACAGTTTACGGGAAAAAGAAAATGTACGTATTTCAAGCCAAAACACAGTTAATGGAATATAATTGAGAAATCTTTTTAATTTAAAAATTCTTGTTAGTTGTAAGAATAGTTTCTTTTGGGCAAAATTCTAATTTCAGGAATACCATGTTATTGTGATATCAGCATCAATTACCATCTATATTAGGCACAATAATTTAATGAATCAATATTTGCTTACTAAAAGATAAAATTTGTATTTTAATTAAAAATAATTTACAAAACTATTATTAAAGATATAGTAAAAACGCTTGAGCAATAAAGTAATAATATTACTTAATTTCTTTTGTACATTAATTAATTGATTTGAATTTGCTGAACTAAAAGTTTCTGTTGAAGCTCTTGGATTTCACATTGATTTGTTATCAAGAGTTATGCTTTTATGGAGAAATTTTCTTATTCGGAAAGATGAATATTCTTATTTCCTCAAGAAAATGTGTACAATATAAATTTGAATTTGATTTAAGAATTAAGAGTTTTATAATTACTGAGACAAGAGCTACTTTCCTTATTCCGTTGACAAAACAGACCGCATCAAAGGAAAAATTATATTTGCTGCCTATAAACCCACAATAAGAAACATGATTAGAAGTAACTTTGACAAGTGCTTCTCGTGTATAATTACAAAGTGTGTGCATCAATGCAAAGATAGACATTAAATAATTTCGCCAATAATTCCGAATTCAGAGGGAAGGGAATTCTGAATTCACAACTGTCAATCAGAAATTTATGATTCTTGACAGTATCTGAATATATGTTTAACTTCCTGATAGTCTGGAATAATCCCGAATATATTTAAATTTATGGTCGATTTAATAAAATATTGAAAAATATTATTTCTATTTCGATGTTTGGGGTATTTTGATGCATCGGTTTCTACTAGGTGAAAGCTTGGTTGCAGTAAACTAAGTAAAGTACTATATGTCATGTGTACTAATCAACTGTGTTGAAACAATGAAATAAATAATGTTTTTTAAAAGTACAATTGAATTAACTCCCGTTATCATGTTAAAAAGAGCAACTCGTAATATACTATATTGGATCCTAACTACTATGAAGACGCTTATAACATGTTTCTAGAAATTATATGGTTCATAAGTTCTGAAAGTTTGTATTCCATTTTTCAAAAGAATTTTTCACAAACACTATGTGTTATAGCAATATTTTTATAAATTTTTATACTTCTTAGAAACCTCAAAACATATCAATTACTTTAATATGTTTTGAGATTGATTTTTAATGAAATTAAAAATGTGAACAATAAAACAGTAATCTTTCTTTAGTTTTCAGGCCATGGATTCACTAGTTTCATACACTTATCTAGAAGGAATAATAACATATAAATTAAATTTTATATTTCCATATAGTTTCTCAAAACTTAAATACATAGCTATGAAACTGAATTCACTGAAAATCATTTATTTGAAATAAATAACAAATAATGCAACATATTATAAAATTACAATGATATTTTGCATAAAAGCATGTGTAATAAGTTTTGTATATTTGTATAATAAACTGATGAATTTTAAATAGATTTTTATAAATTTATTTCAAGAAATGTTTGTTAATATTGCAATTAAACTATGTTTTCCATTCCTTGGTACTCAAACAAGTTTTTAAAGCAAACTAAATTTTATAGATTGCAGAGGTATATAGCATTAAGTAAGATCCATTAATTTCTTGGCATTGCACTGTTTTATCATTTTAAATTTTCCTTTATTTCGAGCATTCGTTTTTTTCCTTCATTGTATTGTTTCAAAAAATGTGTATATTTAGGAAAAGCCTTTAGAAATTAAAATGCATGCAAGTATGTAAGCCCCAATCATTCTTTTTAAGGTAGTCCAATGTAATTAGAAATGAAAAATTAATTAAAAATGTTTCATTTTGTTATTTTATTGCATAACCATCATACTCCATTATTTCTTCTGGGGTATAAATGCTAAATCATTACATGAAAGTAGTAGCTACAAATAAAAATAAAATCTCAATTATTATTTTATGCTGTTTCAGTAAGATATTTTATGGCACTGTAGACAAAAATTTACAAGTACGCAGTTGTTGTTGTCGTGTGCCAGCTAGGCTGGCAATATGGGGTGCGCTGCTCCACTTTTCCAACTGAACCATATTTTGGTGTGGAGTCCGACTTCCTCAGTACACACATGCCATAGGTACCCGTTTATAGGGTAGGCAACCATTCACAACCCATTCATACAAGGAAAGGACAAAGACAGGATAGATAGAGAGAGAAAGTACATCCATGCCCGAACCAGGATTTGAACCCAGGACATCCTTGTCCGCAGTCAGGTACGCTGACAACTAGACAAGTTGGGCAGCACAAGTACGCAGTAATGAGGTGAAATAGTTATTCAGAGTGCTTTCACAAAGAACTCTCTTCTAATTATAGATTACAAAAATATGATGAAAGGGATATGCGTCAATGAAATACACCAACTGTGTCTGTAAAAATCTTCTTTTGTCTGAAAGGAATAATCATCTAGTGGTTGCTATTCCAATGTATTTATTTAGGATTGTGTTATATTTCTTGTACAATATTGGAATCGATATGTTTTAAAACTTTGATAATCCTGCCCTATCACTCCTTCTTACTCTTGTATTTGTGTTTTGATTATGTGTAAGTAATTAGCATAATTACATTTAATATTTATAACTAACTTCATCGCTTATTTCAGTTTATATTTCTTTATTCACTTGAAATTTTTAATTTTAAGAGATTTCCGAACATCATTTTAAATTTTAAAATACAATACTTTTAAGAAATTCTGGGTGGGAAGATTTTTTAAGGTGACTCATTGATATACACAAAAAGGGAAATTCTTGATGTTAGATTAACATTTTCTAATTTTTATACATTACCTTTGTATTTTTAAATTATTTTTTTAGAAGTTTTCGTTCCCTTAAAACTTATTTTGAGCAAGCAATAAAGTATTTCAATAATGCTTGAAGTAATGAGTTTGATGTAAAGTTTTCATTTTACTGTGGCAAGTGCAGAAAATAAATTTAGTGTAAAACCTCAATCATTCCCCCTTAAAGTTAATTTTATTATTTTGTAAGCTATGTGATAAATTAGAGTTTATCATATTTTTACCTCAATGATTTGTTCTAATCGAACCACTTGAATCCCCGATTATCCACTTAATTGATTAGCGTAATGACAAAATTAGATTCATAGCATGAATCTAATTATGTCACTTATAATATGCCCTTACTTTCAGAATGAATTATAAATTTAAATGTGCCTTGAGCAAAATTTGCACGCATGTTTTTGTCATTTGAATGCAACAAGGAATAATTACACGAAAAAAAGGGACTTGTAGATTAAATATACAATTTTATGTCAAATTTCCGCATATTAGAATTATATTTCCTACGCTTCTTATTACAGACAAAAATATTTTGAAACCTCTCCTGTATTGCGATCATTGAAATAATCTAAAGGGTTGATCTTAAAACTGAATAGCCTTTACTGAAGGTGAAATAAAAAATAACAATATCTTAGGCTTTAAAAGAAATCTATGATAAAAAATATTTAAATGTCATGTAAATGCTTTAAATATTTCACAGTTTTTACTTATTTTTTGTTTTACTTAATTTCTTAAATTAGACACGTTTGTAATCAAAAATCCATTTTTTTATTTTAAGTTAAATAAGAATAACTTTTTACAACACACAGTAAATCATATTGATTTTATTATTTATGAAATAGCATTATTTCAATAAATATCCTATGTCATAGTGTTAAATTAAATAAACTTTTTTCATGCTATTTATTTCCCTTTTCTTCCCAATTCCAAAACATTCTATTTCAAACTTAGATAAACATATATAACATCTCCAGCAAATTGCGAAAAATGAATACTGTACTCTTAGATTTATTTCGTGATAAAAATCATTTGTTGCTTTTTATGGATATGGTTAATATATCCTGATACCAATTTTTATCTGCAGTAAGACAAAAAGTACTAAATCTAAGCATTGTTTAAATTTATCTATTGTTTAAATTTGTCACTATATCTATTTGATTGCTCAATAAATCTAAACCTGATTTCTTTGAAAATTATCAATTTAACCATCCACATTAATTCCTTTTGTAAACCAAGTAATCGTGAATTATCATAGTACGAACATTTTGTACACAATAATGTAGTTACATCCGCATGAATGAAACAAATTTCTCTCTATAACCATGATACACATGTAATATTAAATGAATAAAATGCTTCTATATCTGACCTTTTTCAAAACTTTTGGATGCATAAGTTTATGAATTATATTATGTATATTGAGAGCTATAAGTAGCTATTTACCAATACTATCACTAGAAATATCGTGAACTAACTTGTAAAGTAAAACAAACATACTGTTTTGAACGACAGTCAAGTTATGTTTCGTGTACTCAATTATCTTTATAATCTCTGAGTTTAACATCTGAGACTTTCTATAGAGTGTTACATTTTTATTTACTCTTGTAAGTTCTTGTATTAATGTGTGAGCCAAGAATAAGCTTTTACTGATCTTATTCTTCATACAACTACTTTTAAACTACTTTATAGGCTAACATTTTAAGCCTTACTGCCATATTTATGCTTTTGAAACTTACATGAGATTCTCCTATTAGCCAATTTTTAACAGCTACTATGATTTTCATATCCTAAAAATAAACCGAAATTTATTGGAGCTATTTAGGTCAATTTCCTTTATATAATAATATAATTATGTAATATAAAGGTAATTTAAAGCAAGGTACCTCCATCCTTTAATGTGGATGGTGTTTCTAATGTCTTCCACTATGCTTTGTTTTACAATAGCATTGATCAATTACATAATAGTGATATCAAATTTGACACTTTATTTATTTTAATAATATCTAATAAATATATCATTGTCGTTATTCATATTAATTAGATTATGTCATCTGTTTTCCAGAATAATTTTCGAATGTCATGTCATGTGAACATACATTACTTTTTTTAACAAATTGAAGATGAGTTTAAATACTTATTAGATTATATATTTAAACAGAAAATTTCCCAAATAAGTATAATCTCCAATTACATTATTGATTAATTTTAATATCACATAATTCATAAAACTATTTATTTGAAATTATTTGTTACAAGCATGTATATGGAAGTCAAACAATTGTTGATAAATTTTATCGAAGAAATAATTTAAGCGTATATATATATATATATATATATATATATATATATATATATATATATATATATATATATATATAATATATAATATATATATATATATTATATATATATATATATATATATATATATATATATATATATATATATATATATATATATATATATATATATATATATATATATATATATATATATATATATATATATATATATATATATATATGAATCAGATAATAAATGTGGATTCAGATAAGGTTGAATAAATTTATTTGAAAATTTCTTGCTAATAATTCAAGATTTATAAAGGTTTACGAAAAATATTTAATATAAGTAAATATAAGAAAATTAAAAGTTTAGTAAGACCATAACTCACACACTGTATGAGATCATTTGGTATTTTGCTTAATTAAAATATAGATTTATTCTCTGTGTGGAAAAAATAATTATTTTAAAGTGATAATTTTAAACTGTGAAATATTTTGTTTGTGGAAAACTATAAAGAAATCTGTGATTTTCTAATATATTTTGTTGAATAAAAATACATGCTATGTATGAAGATATATTGCAGGACACTGAATTAATTAAAGAATTACAATAAAATGTATGCAATACATGTTGGGTAAGAAAATACATTTATCGCGATGTATAACTTCAACGAAGGAACAAAAAAATATTATTTTGCGACATAAGCATTCATATATAACTATAAGAAAAATAATTAAAGGAATTATATATTTATTATTTGTTAAGAATCTAAGAAAATTTCTGGGACATAACAAATTAAAATATATAATCTGACTTCATTTAAATTTATAATTCCATATCTCGGTAGCAATTAATAAATCACTATTAATGATGCTTCAAAAATACAGAACTTATTAAAGAATTATAGGTAATTTTTCATTGAGTTGAAAAATTGTTGATGCATATAAAAGTTTTCTGTAGTTAGTACGTAATAAATTCAAATCCATCTAAAAAGAATCATCAGAATGTTTTATGCACAGATACGTTTTAGAAAATTATTTCACTTTATATCATAGGTTGTCATTGAGACTCTCTAGCTTATATTTCATTAGTTTTAATGTCTATTACAATCAAGTCAATTTTGAACGTTAAATAGAGGAAACACTAATCAATTTAAGCACAGATTTAAGTAACTTCCGATTTTGCAAAAGCTCAACAAACCGTGGAAGAACATCTATCAAGTTTCAAATCTGTTGTATAATAATTTGAGGTGAAAATTAATAATATGATGAGGGATTTAATTTTGTAATACGAAACAACATAGCTACATGTGGTGACAGAATTTCAAGATTCATTATAAAGATAGGCTTATTTGGAAGCTTAATTATATGCTTGTTTTCTCATGCAGCTAGTTAAATGAAAAAATCTGTTTCAAAAGATATAAGAGGAGATTGTGTATCAGTAGGAAGGATGTGTTTGATTCTGATATTATAGGAATTATATTTTTTTTTCATAAAAAATTTATTTTGTGGGATTTTGTTAAAATTATTTATAGTTTAATAAATACTATATTATATTTTTGTGGATATTATTATTTTATATATGTCTTCTAAAAATATAAATTTACTTATACATAAACATAAAATATTTATACCAACTTAAAAAATATTTATTGTTTTCTATCTGAAGAATATAGCAATCCCGGAATAAATAATTCAAATTAATAAAATTTCTTTTAATGAATTAATTAAGAGTTTGACTGAAATATAAAATTGTCTCTACCAAGTCTAAAACAAAATAATCAACATATATTATTTATATACCGTTTACATAAGACTTTTTAAGCAATCCTGAGGAATTTTCTCAGTTGATTTAATTCTAAAATCTGAATATCACAAAACACAATATTTCCTATGAATCTTCTATCAATGTGATAAATTTATAGAAAGAGCAAGAAAAAACACATTATTTAGATTGGAAAATTTCATTAAAATGCATGGAAAACACACAACTAATATTGATAGCAAAAATACCTTTAATAAAACGAAAATTTGCTATGACAAATGAGAAATTTGTAACTTTCAAATAAAGGCTCGTGATAAATTTTCATAGAACTGGAACTGTCCTCATTTCATAAAAAATAGTTATGCTATTTTTTATTCATTTACTTTATTTAATGAATATTTTTACCTGTATTGACAAATTAAAAGAAGAAAGTAATGATAATTTCACGATTAATCACTATATATATATATATATATATATATATATATATATATATATATATATATATATATATATATATATATATATATATATATATATATATATACAATAACTTGAATGATGCCAGTACGTAAATTTGATGGATGAAAAGTTTTTGAAAAATTAAACCTTTGTAAAATTGAAAGACTCTTGAAAAAAATTAGGCAGAACTATTTAGTTGAACAAGCCAACCGATGGCTGAGTGGTTAGCGCTCCTGACTCCTGAGCTGTGGGTCCCGGGTTCGAATCCCGGTTCGGGCACGGATGTTACATTCATTCACTGTTTTCTCTGTGTTTCTCCGTCCTTTCTTTCGTGATGATGTATGAATAAGGCCCACCCTATGAACGGGTTTGTGGTGGTATGGCACCGGCAATGCTACTCACCTCCGTGACTTGGTTCACAAATGCCCGATGGGAAACAACAAATGAGTAGCAGTTTCTGTCCTTGTTGTGGCTTAGGGTTCGTCACCCAAGTGATCAACGTTGGAAAATAAATTCATTTAAACATTAGTGACATATAGTGATAAAAATTAGAGCAGCACAAAGACAATACCCTAATATCAAAATTAAAATTTGTCAAGGAAAATAAAACATATTAATGTTAAATATTACACTTAAATTAAATAAAAAAATTGAGAAATAAAACACTTTTGTGATACATTATGTGTTAATTTTTATTTTTTGAAAGTGAAAAAAGATAATTGTAAAAGATTATGACATTTCATTATCAAGTCAATTCAATTTCTGCACATTTCTCTTATTGATTGTAAGCAATATTTTCTTTCATTTATATTCAGAATGTGAATGATAAAAGTTATACAATATCTTTCCACTGAAAATTCCAATCTCTGTGCTTGAAATGAATGTAAATATTTGACACACAAATACTATTTTTCTCTACATTTTTTATTTTTAAGTCAAACTGAAAAATAAACTTTTGCAGTCTATTGCATTTAATGCTATTAATCACAGAGAAGTTACTTTTTACATGAATATTTTTGCCACATTTGAAATAAATTTGATTTTTACAAATCCTGTTCACGTATATAAATTAAGTTATATAAAAACATTTAATATAAAAGTAAGATTTTTTAATACAAATTGTTTTTTAATCTTTCTACCAATTAATGAATCACATTAAGAATATTTTCATATTATTATCAAAACTTCAGTCTATATAATGTACATCTGATTATTTAAGAAAATAAATTTCAATGTACGGTATTTCAGCATAATTCAGTGCATTTAATTATTATATTTAAGTGATAAACATATGAAACTGAGAAAAAAATTAGTTTAAATCTCCATCTCTCTGTAAAATTTGGCTTACAACCTTGGTACATTACATTCACATTATAAAATCCCACCTCCAATTTGAATAACGGCTCTGACTCTCAACTTTGCATTTGGGTGCATGCTATGATCAGGTGCTTCTTATTGATTTCGCCTATGACCTTTTCAATGAAAGAATTCAGTAACTCTTTGATGTATATGAAAATGTTTTATCCGTTTCTCTCAACTACGTTTCCTGAATAAAACTTTGTCATTCAAAATGTGAAAAATAGGATTGTGTGTTGAAGTCAAAGTTATAATTTTCGCTCAATCGTTTCAGATTAGCATGTGTCTGGTGAAAGATGCATTGTTTCTTTCCGCTGCACAAAAGTGGAAACATACTACGGAAATGCCTTACAAGTTCTGTTAAAAAATTGCTTATGTAGTTGGCTTTCATTTTGTCTAAACATCTGTAACTTTCTAAAGTAGTAATTTGATGTATATTAGCATATAAAAACTATCAATGAAAAATAAGCGCATCTTTTATATACGCTTGTTATTTTTATTTATTAATATTTTATCTTTACTGACTAGTGTTGGACACTATACTCTAATAGACTTGGTAGTCAACTAGCAAATTGTTTCTTAAGCATTTTTAAGAAAAATTGTTCCCTAGATAATGACGGCTTTATTTTCAGCTTGTGTAAATTTCAATTTAGAGCATCTTAGAAAATTTAAAGATCATAAATTTAAAATATTTAACTTTATATATGAATAATTAAAAATACTGAGAGCTTTGTCACTATTATTCAAATCTGTAAGTAATAAAATCTATATTTGATCTAAAAACAAAATATTTACTGATTTTTTAAGAAAACAATTATAATTCATTTATTCTCTGCTTGTTTTGAATATAATTGTTATTAAATTATTGATAGATTGAAATATTATCTATTACAAAACAGAGGTTTTCCTTCTTTTTACAAAACAAAACAAAGTAATAACAATTAGTTTATATTTTATTTTATTAAATATTTTTTAAAAGTAAAATCTGTAAATTTAGTAAATGTTAGAATAATTAACAAATGAAAATACTGTAAAATAATTTACTGATATAATTGCACACCTTTTATAAGTATTTAAGTAAGTTAAACTGTTATTATACTGATGTAATTTTTCCTAAATTTTAGAAGCAATGATAATTAAAATTTAAATTTGAAATGTGGGAAGTAATAAAGTTTTGAAAAAGATAAACATTTGCTAATCATTTCATTAAATCCAATGAATATGGTTTGATGATTTTCCTTTAAAAATCTCCTTTCAGAAAATTATATGATAAAAAAGGAAAATAGTGTAATATTTTGTAACAAATTCATAATAAAAATAGAGCTGGTTATACTTTGTAGTCTTTGGAAATAAATTGACTCAAGATTTATTACTACATCAATCATTAGTATTGTCACAGATATTTGATAGTGTAAGGGAAGGTCCAGAAGTAAAACAATGTTTATCCACTATAGAGTTCTCATTTACTGAATGTGGAGATAAGTTCTCCTAAAAATAAGTAAACATTTAAGTAGATGTAATAGCTGAAGTAGATTTCCATATTATGAATTGTTTAACTGATGTAAAAAGTTATTTAATGTAATTATTCATTAAAGATATTTGAATGTCAAATTAAATTTTATCATCATTTAGATAAATTGCAGATAATTTTTGGTTATTATTAAAGAGTAAATATAATGTGTTTTATGAACGGATGAAGTAAGAATGGATGAAGTACCACACAAAAAGATGTAAATTTTCAAATTAATATATCACTATTATTGATTCCTAACTAAGAATGGTAAGAATGAATGAATTTAATATACATGCTATAATATTTTAGTTGGCATATTTTATGTTCATTGGAAAAAATTTAACCTTTTTATAAGCCAAAGAAATTCCTTGATGAAAATATCTCCACATAAAACATATGAATCTAGTTTCTCATATTAGTGGTGGTGACCATTTAATCTTTAACTCAGAGATACAGAAATTTTAATCACTAGAATATGATGAATCTAAATATTACAACTAAACTCAATATAAAACATATTATAATTTCAAACCGAAATGCTGCGTGATAATTTCAATAGGAAACTTAAATTGTATGAATATAAAAATCTAGTATTATTTTATTTAAAAAGTTATATTTATATTTTTTATTCAATTTATTTTGTTTGAAAGCTATATTTAAATATCAATGATACAAGTATAAATTTCTATTCGAAGAACTAAAATCTTAATACTCATAGAAAGATGGTTATATTCTAGCTGCATTATTTATACCATATTACTCTTTTGCGCCTTGAACTTAAACGCTTTTTCTCTTAGAATTGATTTATTTAAATATCATTAAAGATAATACTTTGCACATAATTTATGATAACTAATCGTATTAAAATTTCCTATGACACGATCTCAGTTTCATATGAGTGTGGTTAGGAATTAAACTATTTAATTTATAAATAATTGTTAATAATGTAAAACTAATTAAAATACATCACTGAGCATCGAAAATGCTACATTATGAGTAAGGTCAAACGGTCTTAAATTTTCATTAAGCGTATTTTGCATAATGTATATATAAACTTTCATCGCAGTAGTACATTATGGGTAACTAGTTATCTTCTCGTGAGCTAATTTTCGCATATTACATCATTATTAAACTTTTTAAGGATCAAAAACTTTTCTGAGTTTGATCGAGAAAGAATTCTTTTTTAATGAGAAAGATTATCATTATTTTTTTTTTGAGAAATCGGTTCCTGTGTTGGTAACTATCATGAAGATATGGAATCGATATGTGAGAAATGGAATAATAACAATGAAATATGATTTAAACCGCAAAAAGTAAATATTTTGTGCAGGATACTTAATTTCGATGTGATTGCTACTTTTGCAATCAAGTGACAATAATTGTAATTTTTAGCACAATTTTTGTGACCCCAAGAGCTTTTTCGATTTAACTACAGTAGAAAATAACGTCTACAAAGCCTTGAATTAGTATTCGATTACCTTCAGCTTTAGAACATTAGCATTTTTGCTTGCAATAATACAATGAATGATATCGACTGACACCTAAAAAAACATAACATTTTATTTTCAAAAGAAGAACTTTTTTTCATGCCATAATACCACATTGGTCAGATTAGAGTTTAGTGACATAATAGAGAGAGGCTGTTGAAAGTAAACTCATGTCATTTTGGGCTTACATTTGACATTATTCCAGAATCCTCTTTCGTTTAATATAATTGACATATAATTTCACATTGTCAGTCATGGAATCTATGTTTTATGAATATTTTGTGGTATTCCTCACACTACAAATAACTCGATCTTCAATCTCTCAGTTAGTATTTATACTATGAAAAATCTTTGCAATAAATTTGACTTTAATATTTCTTGCCTTTCATTCTATTGCACTTGTGATACCTAAAATGTATAATTGTTGACTAGCAAAATGTATAGTCTCAAAATGCTTCATAATTATATACATTTATTCTCAATGTTTATTATCTCTTGTTTATTTGCATGACTGTGGAAAATATCCTGATTTTATTTTTTATTAAGATTTTAATTAAGTTTTACGTATAATAACTTCACTTATTATGGCAAATGTTATTGTTTTCTGTGCAATTTTATCAGAATTTCTTTAACACGCAATTTTTATTTCCATTGTGTTTGTGCATATGATCTTAGGAGTAGGAGAAGTATTTTCAAAATAATTTTAAAGCAATTAATTTTAATTTTTTTCACATAATATTAATTATTTGCTCAAGCAGTACTTTTTCATTTGTTTGGAAAGATATTTTTGTAATCTTAATAAGATATTGATGAAATTATAATCAATTTAAACATTTTCGAATCAGCTATCTTAAAAAAGCCATTTCTTGCAAAATGTCGATTGTAAATAGAATAAACAATGGTAATCATGCAAACCATAGATATTGTGAACGTTTTTAACGTTTACTTACTCATAATCCTATTGAAATAGCTGCCCTCATAAGTTTATAACATTAAAATAATGTAAATATATGCTGTATGTGGTTCAAAATATTGTATCATTGTTTATTATAAACATTCAATATTTGTGCTATATTTTTCGCATTTTAGAGACTTAAAAAGATTATAGATATTTTGTCACAAAATTCAAAATCACAAGTTTCAAATTCGCAGTTTTGTCAAAAGACAAAACTGCGAATTTTGAAATCACTTGCCAACATAGATTTTATTTAAAATTTGAATAATTCATTTTAAAACTGCTACTTTATTCTCCCTAATAAATTCGCATTAATTAATATTTTCATTTTACTGAACAATGATGAAATATTTATTCGTAACTCATTGCTGAGAAAAATACCTTCAATAAATAAAAATTTAATTTTTGGAAAATCAAAATTTGACAGAATTTTTCAGAAACTATTATTTTCATGTATGTTGTGAGCTAGTATTTTTTTTGAATCAAAGTAAGAAGAAATGAAGTAAGTTTGAACTTTTTTAATTGGAAAATAAAGGGAAGTAAATAACTAGCTTGTATATAATCGAACAGAATAATGACACAATTATTCCTAAAATCCTTCTCAAAAAGTAATTGAAATCAAATTTATTTAACAACTGTCAACCATTTCTCGGGTTCATGATTCTGCGTAAGGATTATAATATCTAGACATATTATAATCATACATCAACATTAATTATCCGATTTCTAACTGCAAATAAACTTATTCTTTCTGCTTAAAGTTACAATTATTTTTCATGTCCCATCATGAAATGAAAAGCGAAAATATTAATATTCTAATTTTTAGTTTTAGTGTAAATAAATAATATATAAAAACGTATTTTCCACTCTTAAGATTTTAGAAGTAGTAAGTCAACACACTAACTAGATACATAATTTCTTAAACATAGTTCATGTTTTCAATGTTAAATCAGTTTCTTAATTACCTTTTCATATTTCTTCAACAAACCTCTTATATAAATTCAAGCGTATTCTTAAATACTGAATTACTCTCTCATTCAATTAATTATAACTGCTTATTACATGCAATTTTATCAATATAGGCACCGGAAAATAATCAAAATTCTCTAAAAAAGATATTTGCTGTAAAATGTTTGACTTAACACAATCTCTTAGGCTTGCATTTAAGTAAATAATTTTTTTAATTGTTTACTTTAATATCGTCACCAAGTTTACCATAATTTGTAATCTACTTTGAAGAATATATATATTTCATTTACATCTCCAGCAATTCCAAATTTCTCAAATGTATGCAAAAATAATTTTCCTTACTTATAAAGTGTTACTTTTATACTAATTAAAGTTACTTTCTAATATTTAGTTAACTTTTTTCTTTGCAATTTATTCATCGTTAAGGAAATGTTTACATAAAGCATATACAATTTATATCTTAAATTACAGCAATGATAGTTGAAGTTTTTTAATTCATGAAAAAAATTCACAAGGTTTCTTAAATTGTTTATAAATTATAATAGCATTTTTTAGAATATTTCTTATTTTATATTCAGTTAACTCCCAAAATTCTAGATACAGCTTATTCAAGCATGCATAAAACACAATAAAATGTTCCACAAAATAAACCTTCAGCGGAAATTTAAATAAGCAAAAAATAAAAAATAAATAAATAAAAAAACTCTAAGCTGATGTATTATTTGTGGTAGGCATAGTTTTCAGTTTTATAATTATAAAAACTTTTTATATTATTTTACAAGTAACTATATAAGGTTTATAAAAAGTTATATTAAATACGATAAAAGAAAAAATGGGCAATTTTACAATAGATCGTAATTAATGTTCCTAATATGTTAAATTATTATTATCAAAGTTTATAATTAATAACGCAAGAATATGCATAATTTTTTAATACAAACCTTTTGAATGAATTATTTTAGAAACAATGAACAAATTATAGAAAAAGATTATTTTCCATCAAAAGAAATTTTAACGGAGAAATATTAAAAAATCCTATTAAATAAATAAAAAAAATTATTACATGTCACATAATTTTTAAATCATAACTTGTTTATTAATTAAATAAAACTACCAACTAAATAAGAGTTAAAATTGTTAATTTTATTAAGGAAAATTTTTATTTTAAGCATAATCTTTGTAGACTACACACGGTGCTTCTATTTAATGTATTTTTCATTTCTCGCATTTTATAAGTTTTACATAATGGATGTTAAATATATACTTTCGAAACGATGAATAAATTATTAGATTTCTTACTTCAAGCATATTATTAATTCAGTTTTAAATAAATATCAAAAATTCATTACATTTACTAACTTTATTTAAAAATCCTTTTGAAAATAAAGAGAATTTTATAATCACACGTATTAGAAACTTTTAAACTATAAAAATTAAATTTTCTTTGAGGAGTAGTTAAGATAATTCAATAGTTCAGTTGTGAATTAATATTTTTAATTTAGTATTAGTTTTAAATATGATATGTAATCTTTTAGAGTACTTAAAAATGTATGAATTGTTATTAAGATTATATAATTACGTTTCAAAACTATATGATTGTGCTCATTGAAGTTAATCTGAATCGGAGAAGCGCTTTGTTCTTGATAAATAAGAATTCATTTTTAAAAGAAAGCAAATTGTTTCAGTACAAAAAGCAAATGTGCTATAATAATATGCAAGAATAATTATTTTCGTAACTCATTGTAGTGAATTATATAACAGTAAAATGCAAATAATCATTCTCTTCTTAATTAAATCATTATTAAATGACTTATTTTTATCTGTTGATAGCATATATGCATAAAAATTTCAAGGTAACATTAAATTCAAAATATCTTACTAATTTTAGCGGATCAATTAATATTATAGATTAAGAAAACATTTTAGCTTTCTTGATTGCTTACATATAACTGTGTAATAATTTAAGCCCCACAGTCTTTTTTGTATAATTCAGGCCCTAAATCCTCTAATATCACCCTGCGCTTTTATTATAGATTACTTATTATCAAAAAGATGTTTCTAAAATATATATAATCATTCTTTTCAACATTATGATTATTATTATACATTATGATATACATTATGATTACTCTTTTCAACACAAAGTATACTTTAAATCACAAGTCGTGATGTTTCATTAAATAGTAACTTTTAAAAATTACAACTACGTATTAATATAAATAAGTTATCTTTTTTACTTGCAATACCTTCAAATAAAGTTGAATTCAGAATAGTTCTAGAAGAATATTAGCCTGCAAATAGAAGAGCAAAAATTCCATATTTTTAACATAAGTTGTAAAACTCTCATATTAATATCTAAAACACGAAACTATTACTGACAATTAATACTTCTCTATTCACTTAATGCAGACGGAGATTAACTTTTATGGTATTTTATATATTTAAGTACTCGAGATATTTTATGTCAGAATTTAAATAAATTTATCTAAACTTTAAATTATAATTGCTTCAATTATATTTTTTGATTGTAATATTCATTTTATTTAGTGTAAGAATATAGATATTAACAATATGTGAGTATTTAAAGTGATAAATGACCAGTTCAGAAATAAAGTCTTACTTTTCAAAATGAAAATAAAACGTGCCACACAGAAAAATATAACATAAGAAATTATTTCCCGTAAAAATATCATTTACTTAATTCATGATTTCAGTAGAAATGTTAATCAAAATATTTATGAATTTAAGTAATGTGCCTGTGAAGTTGTTAATAACAAGTGTGTTTTCAACATCATAATTATGCTTAGCGGAAATTAAAATTTAGCATTAAGTTAACATATATCAGAAATTATTTCAAAATCTGGAAATACTATTTTATTATTTTTTAAATATATAAATTTAATTTCTATACTGTTTCCACCCACAATTAAAAAGTATAATTTATTAAAATATTTTCCTGTGGGAAATTGTAAATTTGAAAAAATGAGCGAAATTATAGTTGGTCAAATCGTTACCGTGTGCTTGAAACACGTAAGAGGCTCCGTTGTTCCTGCCTTTCATTGTGTTCTATACATAAAAAGCATGCTTCAGAATTATTTTTCTTATTTAAAATGCTCATTTATTTATTCCAATTTGATTATTTATTGGTCTAATTATATTAGTATTTATTAATGCACTTTTACAAATGAAAAATGCATGATAAACACTGAAGTGGTTTTTATCATTTATAATTAATATATATTTATAGATTCTTAAGAAGTCCCACAAACATTTCTCTCCAAGAAATTGAAAGAATCAGATCGGTATAATTTGTGATCCCCTCATGTTAGTTGGATATTTTAATATTGAAGCATAAAATATGATTTCATTTCTCTTGAGTGTGCTTTCAAAATAAAACACATTTTTGTGGCCTTAAAAATGTCCTGAGAAACTTGAAACTTAAGGAAATTTTTTATTAATTTGCACAAATTCGTTAACCTTCACCTTATTCCATACGGTGTTTATTTTTAAGTTTCAAGTTATATATGGCAAAATGTTAATTACTGTAAAATACATAGATATGTGGTATTTAGGCTTTAAATATAAGAAGCTGCGATTTTTAGTATATTTCCATTCTAATCGATTAAAAGACCATTATATTCATCTTAATCGATGACACAAAGTCACCTTTACAGTTAATAAAAGAAAAGGTTAAAGGGGATCTCTAACACCCCGCCCAATGCACGAACTAAAGCAGGAGCAGCAAGCGGGTAATCTAAGTTGGGCAGCCCTAAAGTTGGCAAAGAAAATAATGAAAAAATGAAGGCAAAGACCCCACCCTTTAACTTTCTACTTCCTTTCCGCTCACCTTTCATATTTTCAAAGGCTTATCGCCACAGATGGGCTCAGGCACTCACATTTTTGTCTCATCCTTCGAGGCAAGCCCCCACGCAAAGTGTCGATTATATTGTCTCCCGGCGAATCGCGCGGGATATAAATGATCGCCCCCTACAACTCCCTTCCTTTCGCTGCGAGCAACATTTCATATTCGCTAAAATTGCTCGACTCTTTTAGGACTGCATATCTTGTTACAAAAAGTAGATTCCAGTACTAATGAAAATCAAATGAATGAATGCTTATTCTTTAGTCATTACCGAGATCAATGACTTTCTTTTGCTTGTTCTTCACCTTGAAGGTTAATTTGAGAAGTACTTTTGCTAACTTTAGAGAAACCCCAAAAAAAAATCTTTTTTCTTTCAATGTATAAATTAATCTAGAAGTATTAGCGTGACAAAATACTTTATAAATTTAATTAAGAGGGGTTATTCTAAGTAATTTATCTTAATAACAAAATTTCAAAAATAAAAGGTACAAATTATTATCACATACATAAAATTTCTAAGAGATTTATGAGAGAATCATCCGCGTATTCTTGGAAGCATGGGTTGTAATGTACAATTTAAATTTTAAAAAAACCAAGTTAGAGGAATTCAGTGAATTTAATTTGAGGGTAATTTTAAAAAAGAAACAATATTTTTCTGTTTTAGAAACTAATGTTTTCTAGAATTCCAAAATGTTTTTTTTTTTTTTATATTAAGCAATAAAATTTTTATAAAGTAATATATGTATAGATAAATTCACACAATAATTCTTATATTTTTTATTTGAAACCTAATTATTTTTTCTTAATTTTCTCAGGTGACTTACAGATTCCAGTGAACAACAGTTATCATTGCTGCAGATATCGACAGTAGACGTGTCACCTTTGTGCATGTAAGAATATCGAGATTCTGTTATGGTAGGTCTTGCAGAGATCCCTGAAGTTTGAATTTTAGAAAAATTGTTGTCAAATTTCTCATCTTAAAATCCTCAAACATAGGATTTATTACATTTTGCATTTTTATCCATTAGCCGTTAATTTCAACAGTTGCTAGATTTTCAACAATGAAACATTGTTTGTGATACTATATTTTATAGCTTTTTCTTTCTCTAGCCTTTCTTTCTATCATACTTCTAAATGTATCGCCACATCAAAGAAACACCTAACTAAAGGTGAGACTATTTGAAATGAAAGATATATCAAGTTCAAACAGAAGAGTTTCAGATATCAAGCCACTGTTATAAAACAGAAAATACATCATCTGTTTCTTTTTCATCAAGTTATTTTCCATAATAAGGGTGTGGAAATTTCTTAGACACCTTCATATATCTGATTTGAATACGCTTTACTATCTCTGAAAAATTCTCACTGAGAACAAGTGCGCAGTAAAATTTTAAATACTTCTCATAAAGAATTCAATTATTAATCTATCAACTCAGATATGTCAAATACAATACATTGAAAAGTAATGTTTTATCTGATTTTTCTAATTTAGAAAGGAGTTTTAGAGAAAATATTCATTTCATTTTTAATTTTTAACTAGTATTTTTCAGTAAATATAGCATTCAAAAGTCTTTAAGCTCTGACGACTATCTCGAATTTATTTAAAAAAATACTGCTGATAGGTCGCTTTAAATTTTGTAACATGTGTGATCTAGAGATAAAGTGCAATAAATATTCCCATAACAATATCAAGAGATGAAGTACTGTTAATTGATGTTACTGATGTGCATAAATAATATATCTGATTCATTATGGAATATGTAAATATATATACTAAAGGAAATGTAAATAAATTTCATAATGCTTATACACATGATATGAATATGATATACTCTCCTACTCAGTAATCCTTGTACTTTTGATAATGTTAACCAGCTCTAAATAATAGCTTATGGATGACAAAAGACAAATAATTGATTAGTTACACAAATCTTTTTTTTCCATTTTTGCAGCCCGACTTACTAATTAAAAAAAGGTAGAGGCAAATTTACTGTGACTATTAATTTACTATCATAAAATTTCATATCAATCAACATTACTTTTTTAATTTAAATATATATACTTAAATTATTATACTAGTCACTCATATCTCTTCTTTTTTCAATTATCGTGAAGTATTTAAATTTGATATGATTGAAAATATTTAATGGTTCAACTAATTTATCTTTTGTGTGCTATCATATATACTAGTCCGCAGATTAAATTTGAGTCTCCAGAGATAAAAAAACAGGCATTACAAGACAGAAAACACTCATTTTGATGAAGAAATAAACATTCAATTAATTAAAATTAAATGAAATGTCATTCTTTTAAGCCAAACTATGGTGAAAAAGAGATAATGAATGTTTAATAAATCAACATGATGACACAAGTCTTAATGAATATAAAGATCACATTAAATTATGATAAATTTAATTTTGTGCTAGCAGAGTGTTTTGTCATTTGTTTGACATAACAAAAATGACTGTCTATCAGTTAATGGTATTCGTTAAGCATTTTAGCACTTTCTCTGTATTATCACACAAGATTTTTCATGAACAGTGGACGATATTCACAGATAACTAAAGAGAAAACCTAAAAACTTCCCAATCTCTCATTTAGAAAAATATTCATACAAGAAGCAAACGTGGAATAACCATAAACTGTTGTTTAACAGCGGCTAGAATCAAATCAAGGAACTTCCACTTAAAAGAATTCAGTCCTAAAGTCCCTAGAAAACTAGGTAGAGGGAAACCGTAAAGACAAAAGGCTCTGTATAAAAAAATTTATAACTTCAAGAAGTAAATATTTTATACTACATTTACATTTAATTCTAAAAATATTTAAACTAAAATTTCTGTTGGAGTTTCTGTCATGTATTTTAATAAACCCTATTTCCTTATTAAAGTTGGGCAATTTCTCATGCTGATATAAATTATTTTTTGTCTCTTTTAATAAAATGAATCACATGTGAAGTCAATTAGTTGGTGTAAATAAAAATTGATGTATTATTGTAGACTTTGTAGTTCAAGATTGGCGACACAATTAAGAGCTACGGAGGTTTTTTTTTTGTCTTGTACTGCGACCAAAATGTATTTGAAATTTTATCTAATGCTGCCAAATACCTTCTGCTTGTAGAGCAGCTGTGCAAAGATCCCATAAACCGGCATCAGGGAAGCCACTCATCACAACCAGAAGAATATGTGACTCCGACTCAGACTCTGAAAACATGTGATTCCAGTAACACTTATCCAAAAAACTAATATTGAACTCTCTAAACTCTTAAACAACTGGAGATCAAACACTTATCCGAAACACTTATCCAAAAACACTTATCCAAAAATCAGTAATCACTATCCAAAAAACTAATATTGATCAGTAACAGTTATCCAAAAAACTAATATTGAACTCTCTAAACTCTTAAGCAACTGGAGATCAAATCATGAACTTTAAGAACTCTTTGATCACTCACAAAAAGAAAAAAGAATATTTCCCAATCAACATCTCAATTTATCCATTTTTACTCAATGTTACTTACTTAACATTTTTTTGATCTTGTATTTATAATAAGTGCCAACTTCAGGTTTGTACCAAAACTGTTATACGTTGGACTACTTTGTAGACCACTGTATACCTTGAAGTTCCAACTATGTAATAAAATATTCAATTGATTAAAAACCGTTTGCGTTTCCAAGTGGGCGCACGGCACGTTATACTTTGTGTTCATTTCTCTCGATTATAAAGAAGGGGCTAAACCAGATAACCTACAGGCAATCACTATCCAAAGGTCTCTCCTTCTCGTTGTTTGTCTGTCTGTTTGTAGAACAAATTGAAGAATATAGCTAATTTATTTCTTATTGTGACTTTTATTCAAACACATTCATTGTCATTTTTATGTAACTAATTCTTAAGATTTTAGTTTTAGAATTTGATAATATTGACTTTAGTTAAGTATTTCAATGCTTTTCTTGCCAAATTGGAAGTAAAGTAAACAATATTCTACACTTCAGTCAATTAAATATTACGTAAATTTGATTCCTTGCAGAGGTAACGAGATTTATTGTGGTTCAGAATACATTATGGAATAAATTTCCTATCAAATCAATTTTGATGTTAAAAAAAGGAATTACAAAGGATCAAGTTAAATCAATCTGTGTTCTTTTCTTTTTGATTAAATGAGAATTCTAATCATTTTAAGCAAAATAATTGTATTTTGCCCTTAAGTTTTCGCTAATATTTTTCAAATCAGATAGAAATTTTATAATGCCATCTTTAAAAATTAAGTATTAGAATATTTACTTAAAATTACTCATAATCTCTTTTTACTTAGAAAATCTAATTACTTAGTCTACTTACTCAGAAAATTACTCGTCTCCTATTTTTGTGTGGAAAAAACTTATTGAAAATTGCTATTAATTTCAATTAGTTAATTATTTAATAAAATTAATTTATATACATAAGTCCATGTTTTAAAATACCTTATCTGATTCTAATTTTAATTTTTATTATTTTTAATAAGAAATAAAACAAAGCTGTAGTAAATATTTCACACACACACACAATTTCGAATTCTGTTTCTATTTTAATCTTTATTACTCTGTTTTTCTATAATATCGTGTATTATTTCATGTTGTAAATTCTTAAATCTTTCACTTAAAAGTGTATAAATATTAAGAAAAAATATATATATTAGTAAGTCGGAAAAGTTTGGAAAGTATGCAACAAACGTTTACCTTGTGTTTTGACTAAATAACTAAAAAAATATTTAGCCAAACTTTTTGTTTAGTTACTCTAAAATTTCTTCGCAATTTAACGCCTTGATTCTTCTACGATTAATGCAACGCGAACATAGCAAAAGAACTTCAGTCTTTTAAGTAGAACTACTTCTTGAAATTGAGATGTAGTTTTCTTCAAGCCTGCAGAGTAATGAAAATGCTTTTTTTTTTACTAAAAACATTGCTGGCTTTATCATTAGTGGAATAAATGGCGTGTTTTATATTACTTTATTTTTTACCACTATTATGAAGTGACATACTATGTTTTGGCTAAGTTTGATATCATCACAATAAATTTTTGTTTATTGATTTACCTAAGATTAATTTTTTACTAACGGGATACAATAATGAAATAAAAGTCACTAAAATTTAAGTACGCTAAAGTTCTCGTTGCCTGTAACAGTCATTTTTTGTATTAAACAAGTGTATACATCTTATCGAAAATTCACTTGCTGTAATGTTCAATTTCAGACTTAGCTTTCTGAGCACATGCTACCAAAATGTTGAATTGCTTAAAAGGCTAGACTCAATACAATTGAAATAGAATACCTTTTTGACATAAATTTCTACATCCATACAAAAAATTATGAAACCGTATGAATGTAACTAGGATGTTTATTAACGCCATCTTAGTATTTTCGGTAGGGATATAATTGTTTTCTTGCCCAAGGATTTTCAAATTTATGAATTAAAAATATATATTAAATGATAAAAATGTTCCAACATGTGTGTTTCAATATTAAAAATATGTTTTTTACGATAAGACAAAATATTCTTTGGAATTTATTGGTTTTTGGTAAAGGTGAGAAATTCACACTAGATGCACACAAAATAATTAACTCTAATAGTTTGCCGAAAGAAATTTTCTAAAAAACAGAATAAAATTCTCATTATCTTTGCATTGAGTTTGATATCAATGAGAAACAAAGAGAACACATAAATTAATTTGAAATGAAAGGCAAAATTTTTAAAATGAGCTTCATTATACGAGTATTTTTAGTGTATTTATTGTTGATCTTAATCATTCATAGGTTCAAGTTTTTTATTATTATTTTTTTTTATCAAACTTTAATTTTTTCTGAAATATTTCGAATATTTTTAATATACACAATAAAAACATTTTAAAGTATTACGAGAGTTTTTCAAGAATGGCATAGTTTCAATTTAAAAATTTCTAATTTCATAAAAAATTCTTTCAATTACTTTATGGTACAAATTTTTAAGTAAATGCTAAAACGCGTGTATTATCCTAAATATTAATGAATAACAATAAGTTTAGGCGTTTTTGATTCTATATTATTATTTATTTTTCATTAACACTGAATATTTTTATTTAATGTATTCTGAAATTCCCTAAAAATTCTAAATACTAATAATTATTTAAATAACTTCACCATAAATAATTTCATGATAGAAAGACATTCCAATCATTACTAGAATCTCAGAAGCTGAAACATTTATCAAAATATTATAAATATCCGCGCACGCGTTGCAAATCTCTTAAAAAACAACGTAATTATGCAATTACGGCGTTGTTAGCGATCACTGAACTCTGAACATAAAAGTATCGTAATCTGATTAGTTCGATTAGTTCGAAGAGACGAGTGCGAATTCCTGTCTTTCGAGCTGTGACCTCCTATGGTCAAGTAAGTTTTACGCTATACTAATCGAATGGCTTGATTTCGTAGAAAAATGAACAGCTGCGATCAAGCTAACTATTACGATATTAGACATAATGTTAAAAAGAATACATTTTTCTTTCAGAGAAGTAGCAATCATTCTTAATAATTGCTATTCTGTGGAAGTATGCATTTATGTGTGTATGTGTATTCGTATGTGTGTGTGTGTAATATTATGATGGTGATCATGTTTATTTACATTTAGAATGAAATGACTTTTGAAAAATGTACAAGCTAACGATTTTTATATCTAAATTTAGAACATAAATTTAATATCACTGTTCTTTTTACTATGTTTTATTATGTTATTATTTTTACTATGTTTAAAATATTTTATTATGTTTAAACTTAAAATTGTTTTTTAATTTTAAAGGGAATTGTGATAAATACCTACCTCATTCTATGTTGAATAATTCTCTTTCTAGTCAATTTTTTTAAGAACAATCATCTTATTTCTTTTTTCTTACAACTAATTTCGAATAAAGTAAGTTGACAACTGTTAATAAGGTTCTTAATGAACTTGGAAAAAATAATAAGTATTTCCGTTTGAAGAGGAGGAAGAAAACAATTATTTTTTCTTTTGTAAATTATATCCAAACAAAAGCATCATTTTATTAAATATAGGAAAAAATTAGTATTCATTTTAGATTAAAGTTTCTACTTTATTATTGCGTACTGAACTTCCTGAACTGACCAACGCTGTTAAATGGAATTTTCAATATTCCTTTTTTTCCCGAAAATAAATTATTCACAATGGAAATTATTTAGTGAACGAAAAAGAAAATAACAAGATGTTTTCATTTTATTTAAGAAATACAGATTTAAAAAGCCAAAAAACACATTCTATGTCTTTTGATTGTTAGTGACACGGATTGAAACCACAAATGACCAATGTAATAGAAGAAATAACAATTCTTCTAATGGATAGTAAAAATTTTCAGCATTTTGAATTTTCATTCCACGATTTTATAAAAAAAATAAAAATGCATAAAATTATTTCTTAATTTAATAGTATTCAAAGAACCAATATTAAAGACCAGTATCGGTGAAATCTTTGAATTCGGTGTGTCAAAATTAGAAAATTCATAACTGAACACAGAAGCATGTCACGTATAAATATATCATTTTACACATAAATACCATGACATTTTAATATATTTACTTTGAATATATCTGAATAAAATGTTACTTGGTTTTGAGGGAAGATATTTCTTATTTCCTATAAAAATTTCACTGCATTCAGTCAAATAGTTTTTGAGTTGTCATATCAACAAATCGAAAGTGAGATTGACAGACAGGGGAAAATAGGAAAGCAACTTTTCCGTCATCTAGGATTTTGAATCAGTAAAATCTCTCAGAGTAAATTTTTTTCTGTTACATTTACTTGAATCGTAAGTAAAAATGCATGCTCGAAAAAATACATGAAAGGGAAAAGTTAGTTGATTTCTTAGGAATTTTTCGTAGTATTGTGAAACTGACTTCTAGGGATGAATCAAATATAATTATGTTTGGCAAATATATTACAATATTATCAACTATTCGACACCCGAAATGTCTCTACAAGCACCTCATACATTTAACACATATTACTAATAAATGTGATGATCGAGTACATAGTATGTTTGAAAAGAGTACACTTGTATGTACTCCATGCCACATATACTTACAAGGTGAAATAGCTGGAAGGAACTATTTAACGTCATTATAGGCTATGGGAATGCACGATGAGTACCACCCAAAACGAATTTGCGTGTCTTATGTTAGCTATTGTTGTTAAAGAGTGTTTCTTTGAAAATGAAATCCCAAAGTTATTCTTTTTCAAACTATTATTGTAGTAACGGGAATATTGAAGACATAACTACATTGTATTTATTGACAAAGAAATTAATCATCTTAATATGTTTGACATACACTTTCTTAAGGTTACACTGAAAGAATCAATTGGTATAATGCAAACATGGGAACTATTATATCCAATAATTGAACTGCAATTTGTGTGTGTGTGGGGGGGGGAAGGGCAATGCATGACTAAGCTTATAAAGTAAATTAAAGGGATCACATTAAAACTCTTGACTGGTTTCTTTAATATCCATCTAAACCCCATTAAATAACTATGAATGATTTTGATCATTTTTAATATTTTCTTACAAATATTTTTATCTGTATACATGACTATCAAAAATACTCCTTAAATTATAATGTAAAAATACTAAGGTTACTCTTGAACAAGATATATTAAGAAACAGACAAGTACATCAAACAGACAAGCTCTAAAATTCGTAACATTTTTTGTATCATTTAGCATACAAGTGGATTTTTGTATGCTAAAGAAGATACTTTTCTTAGTTATAAACTCTAAGATGATTGTATCTATTAATGATTATTTCCAAGATAAAAAAAGTTAAAATGACAATTTTTCATGAATACGTTTCAATTTAAATTAAATAGAAGAATTTTTAATGAATTAGTTTTTATAAGCTAAATCCACAACCTAACTTCAATATACTTACTCAAATAATTGTTCAAAAGTATATAAATATTTTCTTCAGAGAAATAACCAACTTCAATATATAATATTAGGAAAAAGGTTTCTAAATTCGAAATTAAAATTAAGTGAGTGACATCTCTTTCACTTATTTACTTTCTAAATGACTGCACATTTTATTTCTTCTTACTTTATTTATAAGCTAATGACGTTAAGCGTAGAAACATTCTTTAATACCAACATTACCAATGATTTTTAAATCAAATATTTATTTATGAACTTTCTAATAACTATTTGTATGGAAAAATCAAATTTTCATAATTTTTCATTTAATGCATGAATGTACAATAATTTTACTGATGATGTTTTAATCTAAACGTAGGAGATATCCAAAACAGCATGACTTTTTTTCGAAGTATTTTGTCCAAAACAAACGTATTATGTTTCTTAAAATCTTAAATATTTGTGATATATTAATTTCGATTTTATATTACAGATTTTATAACCTAATTAGTCCTTTTAATGTCATTTGCTGATTGAAAGAAATCAAATACGTACATATTACTTCATTTAAATTACTATTAACAAATCTTTTACGATACTACTCTCATATATACAAAAATACTTTTTAATATATTCAAAAAGTTGATATTTATAAATAATTATAAATCATGCAATTCAATAAGCTACATTTCTTTCGAAAATTAGCAAACAATTTGTGTTTTATTATATTGGTGGTAAAATATTTAATCTCATAAATAATCCTTCAGATAATATGATAAACAAACAAAATAAATAATGATTGCATTTTTAAAGACCAACTTAAATTGTAGAAAAGCTTTTTGAACTTTTAGAAAGCTAAAATTTTCTTCCTCTCTGTATTTTTATTTCTGATTGATTTTAGAGGTTTATAAATGATTTCGTATGATTTGTATATGATTCTAGAACTTCACGCATACACTAAAATTAAAACTAGCAAAATGGATTCTTAAGAGTAGAAAATGCTTTAATGTTTGGAAAAGAATTGTCAAGCATTTATTTCACTCTGACTACCCTATTGAGAAAGAAAATCACAACACTAGCTTTTATTAAAAAAAAGTTCCCTCTATTTATTAATTTAAGATTTTGACTCTATATTATTTTGAACTTTTAAAAGTAGGAAAATGAATAGATGTGTTTAAAGCTTTCATCTACACTTATATTTAAGTAAGTTTTTTTTCAGACAGAAAAGGAGAAAAATTATATTCTACTTTAATATTGCTTTCTACCAAGAATTGGTGCTTAGTAGATATGACTTCCATTGTTTTCTACAATGACCGGAAAGAAAAACACTTAAACATTATTCAAGAGATTTTGAGTGCAAGAAAGCAGCTACAAATATTTTATCTTTTGCCACATCATAAAAAGTTAATTTTTAATTTACTATAATCAACCTCATTTTACAAAAGATTATTTTTTAGATGTTGACTTTTCAATAAATGACAATTTTATGTCACAAAAAAATTCTAAATTAAAATTAGCAAAATAATCGTCCAAAAGTTTATTTTTCTGTTCTTTAAAAGTATTTACATCTCTCTTTTCATTTATTTCAAAATTTTATTTAGAATCATTAATAAATTTTAAGTCTATTGATAAATCGGGAAACTCTTTGTATATCTTCCCAATAGAAACTACTAAATCTTACATGAAAGATTAGTCAGATCACTTTATATTTTAATTCTAATTATTTTTTTACATAAGAACATAATGATATATATATATATATATATATATATATATATATATATATATATATATATATATATATATATATATATATATATATATATATATATATATATATACACACACATATATATATATATATATAAATGATAACTTTTCACATAAGACAAAAATTAGAAATTATTTTTGCTTATTAAAGTTCTATAAAAGAAAATACGAAATTCGTTATATACTTTTTTACTTGTTCCAAAATCATATTTAGAATCAATAATAAATCATATATGCCTATTAAAACATTTATAAACTTTTTGAAACAATCACAATGGAAATTACTAAATCGCATACCAAAAAATAAGCTAGTCACTGTAATTGTACATATAACTATGTGTAATCACAGTGATTTGACTAACATATATAATTACTTTTATTATGCATAGCTTTTATAAAATATATATATCACCATGTTATAACCACATTTTGTTAAATATACTGTGGTGAGATATGCATTTGTCTCTTAGCAAAGGTTTTAAGTGAAACAGTAAAATAATGCCTCAAATTACTTTTTAGAAAGCGCCAGATGTTTTTTGGTCTAAATTAGCACTCAAGTCATCACCAGCGATTTTAAATCAGAATCATAAAAGGAAGAAAACGAAGCTCAAACCATTACATCTAGTGGGTGGTCACCTCATATATCATCTGTATAATGAAAAATGTAAAAGCAAAATAAAGTATTTTAAATATGGGCATTTCATTTTCGAATAAAAGAGTGCTTTCTTTCCCATACGCTAATAGGAAAAATTCTATAACATTATGCGAGCGAAAAATTTTCGAAGTCATTCCTGAAAATTCTTACTACAGTTATACCTGGTTTTGAATTATAAAAGAGACACAATTATTCATCAGTTCACGCACATTCTGCTGAACTTAGCATATACTTGTGCTGCAATCGATTTATCAGATATGGTGGTTTCTTCATTTATGAGCATAAATATTTGTTTCATCCTAATAAAATATGGATAAGAGTTGCGTGACTTATAGGAAACGTGAAATATGTAATATTGCTTCCGGACAATAGACGCCAGGATTAGAATAACATAGTAAATTCCTAAGCTGCTAAAATGAGGTCATAAGAATGTATAAATATCTAGAAAGACACAACTATTTTTATTTGGGATAAGTTAATTTGTAAATTCATCAGAAACATTTTGCAAAATTTATAAGAATCATATTATTTAAAGGTTCTCTTTATTATAGATTCAGATTTAAGCTTAAATTTAATTCAGATCAGTTATTTTAAAATCAAAGTCAATGCAGTCAAAATATGTAATGCTTTGAAGTGTAACTTTATATTTTTTATCTTAGCAAGTTTCAAACATAATCATAAATGAAATGTAGGCATTTTTAAGTTCATATAATTTTGTAAATATTAAAATCAAAGCTTAGCATATAATTTCAATTCAGTATTAATTAGATATGTACTTGCCTATAGTTTTGAGGTGGCAAGAACTTTTAAATGAGGAAATAGTTTAAAATTAAAATTTTACGCAGAAATTCTTAAAATGATAAGTAAATGCCAACATAAAAATTAACGTTACTGGGAAAACCGAAACCAATAGAAAACGCATATAAATATGTGTTACTTGCACAAGTTTGCCATTTCATCCTATTCATATGAAAGTGTGGCATTATGTTCTAATTTGATATGTACTCTATTGATTTCATTTCATTTTATAATGATCATGAATTTTTTTCCAAGCAAAAGTAATTAATATAATGTTAAGAAAACTATTTTTAATCCATTTTACTTTTAATTGCGAAAATGGAATTTTATGATTTTATTATAAAAAAGGTACAAATCATTAAAACTGGTGTCGATTTATTTAGAACCACATTAACTAAAATATGTAGTATTTTTTAAATACTTAGATAATGAAAATGAAGACAATTATATTTTTAAACATTTCAAATATGCTTATCTGTGTTAGACTGATTAATAAGTTGTATAGAAGTGAATTATTTACCTGTTTGAGAAAAATATTGTGAACACACATCCAAGCAATATAAATTCTTAATTGAGTTTCCTATCGCAAACTGAACGTTGAGAAAGTGTTTTCATGATATCATTCTACTAAAAATAAGTAATAAAAATTTCACTGTTTCATGACATACTTAAAATACTAAGTTTATTTAATATATAATGTATTTTTCTAAAAACCCTCAATAATTCAGTCAACACCATCCTTAATTCACAAAATTGATTATTTTAGTGTCATTAAATGATCAAATATATGTTTTTAATTTGATCAGAAAAAAAGATTATATTAAAAAGTTTTAGCAAATATTAATGCTTGAAATAATGTAAAGAGCTAATTTATAAAACAAAATTATTTCACTTAATTTTACGATTTTTGAGTAAGATTTTAAAAAATTGATTTATTTTTACTAAATATTGTTTATTAAAAATATAGTAAAAGTATTTGTTAAAAATAATGTTAATATAAAATATTTATCGGAAACCTCATTAAGAAGAGTTTTAACGAGTTAATTAATATATCATTAGATTCAATTTAGATTAATAACTTATTTACAATGCTGTAAAACAAATTGTTCATTATTACATGAAGAAAGTTTGATGACTATAACTAAATAAAATGGACAAAAATGGAAAATAAAATTTGTCAAAAAAGCGACACCATATCTTTCATGTTTTTGTCTTAAATATTATATCGAATATAAGACTGATATTTTTTATTCAAAACATACCATTTGAACCTAATTTTATACAAGAGCGAGAGAGAATCATTCAGATTAAAAAAAATACCAGTTTCTCTTATATGTGAGCGATGGCATCAACAAGAATAAAGAAGAGAAGAAAAAATATTGCGAACAAGTTTTTCACGAGAGTTTGTCTCTCCCAATAAGCAGTTTTATAGACATAAAATAAGGTTGAAAAATAAGTAGAAGATAAAATTTATTCCCCCATAAATGATCATGTGACGAAAAATTTACTAGGTAGTTGAAATCTAGAAAATATGAAAGAAATTCTTTCGAATCCCAAAGAATGGTCACATTTCTTCTAATAATTTTTTTTAATTTACTTGCAAAATTTATTAAAATAATCTTTATCTTTATTTTTATTCACAGGAACGAAAAAGGATCTAAGTAGAATTGTCAAGAGTAAAATCTCCTTAGGTTGAGCTTGGTCATAAATCAGGTTTCCCGATTGAGGCCATAAAAAAGATGGGATTTTGCATCAAAATATTTTATGGTTAGGACTCCGGACGTAATTCAGATATTGCTGCAGTTATTTTATTTGTACTGTTATTTATAAAGAGGGCTGGAGTTTATCAAGTTGCTCTAGTTCTTAAAAAGGAAATTATACTGAAATGTAAGTTAACGGTTGAAGTTGGTTTTTGCAGTTTATTAACTCTTAGTTAAATGCAAATACTGAAAATATCATTATTATTGCAATATAATTTTATATTCTATAACTACATTCATATTTTTAAAAGCCAATGTTTTATCAAATATTAAAAAAAAATTCTAAGTTATGCAACTAGAATTTAAATATTTTTTACTTATGGTAAACTACAATAAAATAAAAACTATTCTACAATCAAAGTTATAATTATATTGAAAAACAGTTTAAACAAGGAAATGAACTTTTAATTTACATAATATATTAAATGAAATTACGTTCATATTACTAATTATCCTTTAATTAAAAATGATTGAATGAAAATAATTTCTAATTATTCGTCAGCTTTTGAGAAATTAGAAAATTGAAAAACTTCTTTAAAACTTTATGTTAGAAATACCTATAATTAACAAGATTTTTTTTTAATTTAAATGGCAGCATTTGTTTTTGAAAACAACTATTTAAGATACTTTGTTATGAGGAATAGTTTCTCATTTACTTAAATAAATAATATTTCGATATGATATGCCAAGTGAAATAAATGTCAATGCTCTTAGCTTATATATTTTTCAGGGTTTATAAAAAATTTTCAAAGGTTAATCAGTAAAGCGCGGCAGTCTTAGAACTGTATTCGATTCCTCTGTTCGCATTCATAATGCTCATTTACATATTCAAATAGACTATTCAATAAAAGGATATTGATTTACATTTTCAGTAACTATCTCTATGATTTCAATCAAAATTCTTAAAATTTTTAAAAAGCCAAACCTCTATTCCTAAAACTACTTAAAACCACACTTTAAGAAAATTGTAATTTATTGGAATGTTTTGATGATAAAGTATTCAAATAAATTACAATTTTATTAATATTACTTTCTAAATTTCAAATTGATTCACTTTCATATAAATATGAGTTTATAAATTAAAATTAAGTTTCTAAATTGTAATATAGTAGTTGTATTTTCGCAACAAAAATCTGGAAAAGGAGTTTATTTCAAATAAAAAGAAAATATATGCAGAAAGGAATCAGCATTTTTCATATTTAAAGGACAATTTAATATTATTAATTATTGTTTTTCCCAGAAGTCATTTAGATGTCCTGAATTTTCACCATAAAAAAGAACCATAAATCATTTTTACCATAAATCATTGATGAAAAATTAATCGAGGACTTATCATAATTATCACCATAATAAGCAAATAAAATTTTCAAATATTCAAAATAAAAGTTTCCTTGTTTTTACCATGCCTCAGAAAACAAATATACTATAATAGAACAAAATTCACTATAAAAAGGAGAAAGTATTTTATTTGAACTTAACAGTTACAGAACTTAACAAAGCTGAATTATAGGTTAAACATAAAAGAGAAAAGAATTTCAATGAAGCACACAAAATATGCGCTTCAGTCACAAAAAGTTGGTAATATGAGTTATTAATAGAAATGTAATTCGCAAAGAATGTTAAGAAACAAATATGAAAACAGTTATAAAAAACAAAAAACAAAAAAAAAAAAAAGCAAAAACATTCGGACATTATTTTCTTACACCGTGTCCTAGACAAATCTAGCAAATGAAATCTGTTGTCTTTTTTAACTGAAACGCAGGTATTATTACACTGTTTTGTTGTTTTTCAAACTGATATTTCTTATATAGTGGGTCAAATTCCCATGTCATAAAGGAAGAAACTCCTCAACACCTGGATTTAGAGATGCAGAGAGTTGAATAACAGCATCTTATTCTCAATATTCAACTGTTACTATAATTAAACCAAGGATATTTTATTTTAAACAGTTTGACATCAAAATCAAATCATATGTTGAGTTGATGTAATCAAAATATATATTATTCAGAAGAGAAAAAAGTGCTTATAGAATTCATACAAAACTATTCTTTGATTTGCTCTCTGTAGACAGCACAAACGCGTTGTTTTTAGGTTGCATTTCAGTACTGCAAAAGGATTTCTAATTCATAAAATTTTACATAAACAAAAAATGTAGTTAGAGAAATAATAAATTTAATCTTTTAAAGATATTTATATCAAATTTTACTTTTTATTTCCAATTATTCATATAAGTTAAATGAAATCAAATCCACATTGTAAAATTAACAACTCATAACTAAACATTGAATAAGAACTTACAAACTAAATAAAAATATTGAATCTTATATAAATATTTTATAAAATCACTCATAATTGAAAATCACTCTCATCTTAATTGAAATTAAATATTCATTAACAGAAAATATTGCTTTATATTTTACTTATTGTTGCATTTTGGTTTCGATAACTTTTTAGTAGATTATAACTTATATATTATTTGACAAGCTTCGCAAATTGTTACTAAAAACTAGGGGACGCTAATGTTTATCAACAATTATTTCGTAATTTTTTCCAGCAATTTTGTCATATGATTTTCATATAATAATATTTATAACTTATTATTTATTTTATTTAAATCTTCTTGTTGAGTTTTTTATAATAAACTACAGAGTAAACATAAAAATTTCTCTTATTTTTTAAGGAATATTAAAAATATCCAAGTAAATAATCTTAATTGTATAATTTCAGAGAAAATATTTGCACTACAATAATTGATTAAAAATGAGCATGTTTTTGCACTAAAATTGTAGGTAGGATATTGCTGCTCTCTAATTCCTTATACAACTTTTTCATGTGTTTTACAACTCATGACTCCTAAAAAAGAACTTTTTAGTTAAGAAAAAATGTTTCTATACTGTCTTGATATACTTTTTATAGACATTTTTCTGTGACAAAATAAAAGATAAATTTGTATTAAATATTTATAATTAAAAAGGAGGCCCCCCAAAAAAATTACATTTTTTTTTATTTCTAATTCTAATAAAAATTTAAGAATGCTAACTATCAGGTTTACTTTTGATTTTGAAAACACAAAATATTTTAAAAATGGTTGAATTTAATTTAAAAATAACAAATTAATTTATAATTATATCATTAAGTTATAAATATTTTCTTCTCTAACGCTGAAGATAATAGTTTTATTCATCAAGTAAAAAAAATTTGCATTTAGAAATTGTTCACAGATTTTATTCAAATATTTTTCTAAAGTTTACTAGTTTGCGCAAAAAATTCCAAAAACATCTCTTATAACCTGTGTTAAAAATATTTATTTTGGCATAATAGATCTAGATATCTTTAGAAATAATTTCTAAACATTAACCTTTTTCTGAAACATAAATGCTTCACGTAATATAATATTTATACTTCCCAGTACTAAGTAATGAGGAATATATTATAAAATTTATATAAAATATCATATTTCTTTCTTTCGGATACCCATAAGTTAGTAAGAAATGCTTATGTCAGAAATTCTAATATTTCCTTCTATTTCCTTTCAATACAAATTTAAAGAATAACATCGAATTTAAGATATAGAAATCACACTTTTGAAATGTCTACTTACATTGCACATCGTTTACATAATGCCTAAAAACATTTTCAGTCAGGAAATTCATTTTTCAAGGGTCGTCTATAACTCAAAACACATTTAAAAAATGTCAAAAATGTGAAAATAAATATATATTTGAAATGTTGCATCTTTCATTTATTTAACATAAAATAACAATGCAGTAAAATTTGAAATTTCGCCTTTTTCATCTTCATTTCTATTCATATTTTAAAGAGAAATTTTTTGTCTGAGCAAAAATAGCTTATGATACAAGTTTTTTATTCAAGTGATGATTTATAAAATTTCATTTGAATTAACAATGAAAAGTATAGTCTGATAGCAATACAAATTTCTTATTTATAAAAATACCTTTCAAAATAAATTTAGTGCTCGAATGTATTTTTGAAAGTAGTAAATTGTTGCCACATAAAGTAGAATTACAGCTAAATAAAAATAGCAATTGAGATCAAGCAAAAATATTTGTAGATATTTTACACTTTTTTAAAATAATAAAAACATGTTTTGTATGATTTGTTGAAAAATTGTGTAAATCACGGTTTTCATGAGAATTTTATGAAATATTATGAAAATCAAAAGAAATGCAATAAATGCTGTTTGTTAAAACAATTAATTCAATAAAAAGCCTGTAAAATTTGCATATACATAAATTGAAATCACCTGCTTTAAAATTCTACTTTTTATTCAGTTTTTTAGTACAATGTATAAAAAAATGCATTTTTCAGATTGCTATGTCAATAAAAAAGAATATTTCAAAATGATGTTCTCAAAAAATGGAAGCTAAATTTCAGTTCCATGAAATGACAGTAATATTGTATTTTAAAAACTCTGCATAGTGTATAGTTACATAAAATTAAAAATTAACTAATTTGTAGTAAATTTTAAATGTAAAAAATCACGTCTACACTAGGCTACTTCTTTAAACCCTTTATAGTTTAGTAGCTTCACGTATGAGAATTTTTTTAGAATTTAGCACAAACTGTTAGCTATGTATTTATTCAAAATCTCTGATGAATAAACTGCATATTATTCCATCGAAACTCAAACTTGATTTTAGGGATAAATAACACGCCGTCGATGTCCTGTTATCATAATTGATCTTAATTATGAATCTATTGAATTATTTATTAAATAGTCCTTTATATTTATGCACAGCATATATAATGATATAAACTATAAATAGAAATATCCTTAATTATAGACATATGCGTTGAGAACTTCACGAGATGTCAACGTTTCTCTTTATGAGCTTGTTCCGAAAGTTCGTGACGTCACGCAAGTCCTGATATTCTGAATCTGCAAACTGCAGATTAAATTTCCTTGCGTATAATGCTTTTCAAATTTATAGTCGTGATAACTTATGCTTAAATTTTTAATGTTTTAATTTTTAGAACTGCATGAATTACATTTAATCTTCATTTTAATTTGATAAAACACAACTGTTAAGTAAATCATTTTATTCAAACAAAGACGCAAATATATATTAAAATACTTTAATTGATAAAATAATTTACATTTACTACTGCTCAGATATTAATTTATATTATACTCGAAGACCTTGTAAAAATTAGAATTGAATAAAATGTGTGAATAAAAATATTCTTGTATTAATAAAAAGAAAAATTAAACAAATATTTAATTAATAATGTGTAGGTATAATGTGAAGCATACAGCCTAAAAAATAACATTAATAGAAAAAAAGATCATTGGTTGATAAAAGATAAATACTGAAAATTGCAATTACGTTTAAAGTTACTGTAGTTTTTTTTATTTATTTTATTGGTGAAAATTTTAACAGTAATTTCACGAAGCTTCATAAAATTAGCAAAACTTGGCAAAGTTAAAAAAGAAAACTAATTTTATTTGCAAACTAATTAAATTAGATTCATTATTATTCATCTAATTTATTCTTAATATATAAACAGATAAATAATAACTTCAAGATTATAGTTAATAATAATTTATTGCTTTTAAATAATAATAAGACCTCATACAACCACGAAAATGATTAAAAGGTTTTGAGTAGGTTTGTTGATACAAATCCATATACATTTAAAAAATTTTCATTTAGATTTCTACTTCTAAATTTTATAAATATTCTACAGATATTTCATGCAATAATTGACAAATTAAAAGGCATAACTGAAAGAAATATTTCTACAAATTTTCTCAAAACCTATAAAATAATGGAAAGTAATTAATCTAAATCTAATAATTTTTTCTGCTGGTTCTCAAGAACTACGTCTTAGAATTTTTATTAAATTGTATCATGGTATATTTTTCTAATGATTATAATTTGATAATTATGGTATTAAATAATTTAATCTTTTATGTTTCTGATATTTTACTATTCATTCTGAAAAATTATTAAACAAAAATATTTGGCATTTACAATTCACTATTTCAAAAAGTACAAAAATAATATATATATATATATATATATATATATATATATATATATATATATATATATATATATATATATATATATATATCATAATAAATGTTGCATTATTCTAAGGACCATACTTGAGAAAAATTGCTTGATAAAATTTTAAATTATACAGAAACTGGACACAATACTGACTCAGTCACTAAATTCTTACTTATGTCATCTGATATATATGACATACGTTAAGAGAAAAATATGCATAACTTTAAAGCATCTTTATGTTTGCTTCGTTATAAATTTACTATCCAATTTCTCTAAAGAATTAAACTCATTCGATTTTATACAGAATACGCAATAGTGAGGAGGAAAGAAAAAGAAAATTCTTACCAATTTAATTTTGCTGAAAGCAATTTCATAACACTGTATATCAAATTAAGCTTTCAAACTTCAACTCTTTGCTGTCCAAATTGAAACAATTTAGCAAATTCTTATCTAAAATAGAGTAAAAATAGTTCAATAGTTCAAAGTCTATTAAATCAATGTGTACACATCTCTTTATTCTATAACATTTTTATGTGGAGACAGCTGCAGCATCTTTAAACACTACTATTATTTTCAACATTTTCACTAAAACCCACTTTGATCTCTTTTATAAATCTATAGAACATACTTTATAAACCTCTGACCTTTTAATAAACTACTATAAAATTATTTTAAATTGCACGTAAGTGCCACATCGGTAGAACGGTAGAAATTCCACATTTCTAAAAGTTTAGCTTTTAAACATGTTAACACCTGGACTATTTTTCCGAAAAATGCTGTGGCAGGTGGGCATTTGAATAGTTAGCCCTCAAGTCTTCCGATCAATAGTTCGAGAGTTCAAATACCAGCTTGAGTTTGAACACTTATAGTGATTCTGAAGAATCCATTTTAAACTGTAAGCCCCGATTAGCTTTCGTTTGCAAAAAACAGCCATTGAGCAAGAAAAAGCTACACAAAAACTGAAAATTACGGTACATAAATGATAACTTAAGAATATACTCTAAATTTATCAAAAAATATATATTAATAACTTGAGGGCAGCTTACATTTAACAGTTTTACAATATTTTCATATTTTTTCTCTTTCTTTTTCTATGTATATCAAATGCAATTTATCTTCTAATAAATTATTAAATGCACATTATCAATATGCAATGGCATAAAAGGAAAAATAATGTATCTGGAAAATCAAAATAATGCAGGGTTATAACATTATAAGTTGGTTTTATTAATGAGAATAATGCACGAAATGAAGTCAAATCTATTTGTCACGTTATGGTTTTTTTACTGCAATGACGAAATAAGACCATTAAAAAACAGCCATTGACGTTATGATGACACGAATAGATTTACAATGTATTCTTTTATCTATTGTAATGTTTCCATTATTGAATAGCCATTATTTATATACAAATTTCCATTCAGATATAAAACAATTGCTCTTACAGGTGTTGTCAATCTACAAATATATTACATTTCCATCCAAGTATACCATTATGTACTCCGTTTTTTCTTCTTCTATAACTATAATTAGCTGATGGATTTATTACAACAAATGGTTGGTTAATCACTTGCATGAATTTTTATTGACAAAAGGAGAAACTAAATCCCATTAAGGAGCATTTATTACTACTTTCTTAGAAAATTAATTTCGAAAATGTGTATGAATCCTGGTTACTATTTAAAAGCATTTCAGATCTTATATTGCATCTGTTTTACTGGTAAGCATGCAGAAGAATAGAAAAGTGACTTCGTATGTTTAAAAGAAACTTTTTCGACTAGCGTTATCCCTCACAAACAAATCCTCTTCAAAAAAATCTTCTGCTTACTGAGCACACAAAAACTGTAACCACCGGTGTTTGACAGGAAAACAAATTTTAAGAAATTAGCTCTCTTCAGAATTTCCTATATAATTCACTCTATAATTGATTTCATATTTATGAAATATAGTAGAGTTGGCAGTATAATGAGTGACACCCGATATGGTTGAATTATCAAATGTGATTCCTCGTGAAGTATAAACTGTGGTATATATTTTTCTTTAAAGGTTTACTGTATCCGACTATAATTCTTTATGCAATATCTTATAAAGATTTCAAGTGCAACATATGAAGAAGATATCTTATTAATGACAATTTTTATTTTATTTAGAAAGAGAAACTTGATTGTCCTTTCCGTGTTGTAAACTGAAAATTTGATAAGCAAATCATTATGTTATAATACATATTGCTGATGATCAATAGGGGAAATTGTAATTCTTAAATTAATGCTGACTTCGATAAGAAAATTTATAGATTCATTATAAATATTTATAACACCAAAAAACCGTTAAAAATATAGAAAAACAAAAAATAAAATACCTTTTCTACATACTTTAAACTCACAATGATTTAAAGAATTAAGCCGAAAAATTAACTAAAAGGTAGCGGTATGTTGTTTATTGTTCATTATGATTAATATATTTAAAAATTTATGTTTCAAGAGAAAGTAATTTTATCGTTATTAGATATCTTTAAAAAAATTTTACATTTTGTTGCATCAGACATGAAAAAAAATGAAGGGAAATGATATTTAGATCATTTTTTCGAAATAAGAAGCGGATATGTTGAGATATAATAGGTTTCATATCTATGCAAAAGTTTTATATCTCTTTTCGGGTTTCAAAACACCTTTTTAGACAAATTCCTATTCTATGCACAAAAATAGCTCAATAGATAGTTGTAAAACTTCAGCATTCTTCCCATAACGTATTCCCTTGACGGTTGGAAATAATGAGAGTCATTGGTTGCGCACGAGAGTTCATCTAGGAGTCTCAAACAAGAGTTGTAAAGATAGCTTTCCATTTACCCTTTCCAAGTGCCTTCTTGTATCTAACAACGCAACATCTGTTGTGAGAAAACCAGATCACTGATTCCATTGATTTATGTCTGCTTCCGGCATTTTTTTCTTTTTTTTTTAAATTGTCTAATGCTAATTCAGTGTTATACAAGCAGTCTAAAATCTTCCTCCGAATGCAGAATAAACATTTTTCAAAAAGAATATTTTTAAACGTATACAAAGATAAATAATTCAGCTTACGAGTACAAATTTGTAATATATATTCTATTTATCAGCTTTTCATGAATATTTTATCTATAGATGTCAGGGGAAACTTATTTTCACAAACTTTCTCTTAAGGGATGAATTATGAAAACTATATTTTATCTATTATAAAAGAAATAACGTATGAAATAATTCAGGTTCTGTTTTTAATAAAGATATATTTCCAGTAGCAAGCACAAAAAGCCTTATAAAATATAAATACTTAGACTCACAGAAATGGTGTTATTGTAATAAGAAACATATTAGCTGATCTTAGTCTTTGGTAGAATCTTTCTTTGTTGTTGAAAAAATAGATATTCTAAATTAAATTTTAAATTTTATAAAAATATCAGAGAAAAAGAGATGGAGTATATATTATACCTTATGATATATTTAATCTATTTTATTGAAACATTATAACTATATTTAAAGAAATTCTGTTTTAATTATATTATGTTGTAGAACTACGTGAAAATAAAATTTTGTTCATTTGAAACTATTTAAAATATAAACTATATCATCATTTTTTAACAATTCAAGATCTCAGGAAATAAATTTTTAAGATATTTGTTACGTTTAATAAATACTTTATATATATATATCATATGGAACGAAATACTGTTATGTTCAAGGTATGAAAGAAACAAAGCTTACATACAAAATATTTTCTACTAAAATAAAAATACCATGATATAATGCTTCCAATAGAAAACTAAAAAAATAAAAAAATAAAAAGCAAAATTATATATTTGAAAGTCGTTAATTATGCCTTATCATAAAAACAAAATCTGTAATGTATCTAATTAATGTGTGATTGATGTTGAATATCTGTATCCTACAACGAAACTTAATTCATCTGTATTAACAATATCTAACTTTATTTCAAAAATTTTAATTTTAAGTAAAAAAAAGTGAAAAAAGATTTGAACTAAGAATTTTTTAACTATGATGACTCCGTGACAAAACTATTTAAGAATCACGTAAATCAATATCATTTTCAAGAGAAAGCTGATGTTTTGCGTGTCACTTTAATAATCTGTTACTAATAAAAATTTACACAAAACTCACCGTCCGCGGTCGTTGACTTTTCTGTAAAAGTATCGAACTTGCACTTTAGAGTGACGTCATTGTCTATGATATTAACCCTTTAGTTTTATTTTCAGCAGAAGTATAAGCACAGTAAATTCAGTGCCCTAACGCATCGATATTTTCACTAATTACTTTTGTTAAGGTGGTAGAATTTTCAAACTCATGTGAAAAATGACACATTATTAAATATTTTTAGCATTAAAATTTTCACAATACCATTTTAATCTGCTTGGTAACAACATGTTATTAAACGTACTCCAACAATTTTATCTTGAATATATTTTAATTTCCCTGAATATACAAAGTATCTAAAATATGCAAGTATTAAGCATGTTAAATTGTAAAGTTTTATTTAAAAAATTTTGAGGTAAATCATTTTTATCGAATTTTTAATGAAAACATTAATTTTTAAATAAATTTTCAATGGTGTCTAAGATTTTAGAATTATAGATATTACAACATTGTGCGTGTGTGTGCTGTACTAAAGTACAGCTGTAGTATATGTATTAATGACATGCAAAATACGATTTTCAACATACTCTTATTTAATAATTTATTTATGAATGGGATCGTATCTTAAAATACCAACATAATATGTTACCAAAATACAAACAATTACTTACATCTTAAGTTAAAATGAACAGTTATCAATCAGACTTTCAACTGAAGTTACTAGCGGCTTATAAATTTTAAATTGATCATACTTTATCCCTTTCAAAATTACAAATTACAGTTGTTGCATTGAAAAGGTCTTAATAGTCAAATTTAAATTATAACATTTTTGCAAAAAAAGTAGCAGATATATTATAGTTTCTTTATTAATACATATGTAACCCAAATTCGCTTACATTAAATGAACTATGGAGTAAAATTAAAGAAGTGAAGTTGTTAATTGGATAAAATTGCATAAATTACAAAAAGTAAATTACTTTTGAAATTTTTTAAAATTCTATTATTTTTAATTTTAAAGAATATTTCAGTAAATTGAATTTGGAAATATTTATTAAATTAATTAAAACCATTTAAATCACTAACCATAATTATTAGGAATTTCTTTTAATAACCACGGTAATCTTTGCTATTTATTTGTATTTAGGAATTTCTTAAAAATGGTTTCAAACTTTTATCTCATATTTTTAAAAGCATGTAAGTTGTCTGAGTTCCAACATTTTGCTTTCAAAAATCGTACTAGAACACAATACATCAATTGTTCCCAGGGTTAAGAAGAATTAATATTTTAAAGTATTTATCTAAGATAAATTTAACTGAATTGAAACAAATTATTGACCTAGGACTAATTTTAAACGAGACATTCATTTAAGATAAAATAATAAGTGAAGATTCTGCAAATTTTTTTCAACACTTTTTATTTTTCTAAGCTTATTTTATTTTCATATTTGGAGAAATCGTAACTTCGTGAATTGAAATTTTTGATACATCAATATAAAGATCAGAATATCTATACAAACAACCGACCATCCACCCACACCCACACACATACATACAAAAATATAAATATATGTAAATATTTATATACATAAATACTTCTATATATATATATATATATATATATATATATATATATATATATATATATATATATATATATATATATAAGTATTTATATATATATGCATGAAAACTCATAAAATAATTAATTTCAGCATGCATTATATAATAAAATATTGCTCTAAATATATTAATTCGTTCTTTGCAATTTTATTTTCCATTAATGTTCTTGATAACACTTCTGTTATAGCGACAAAAACTAATAAAAAGAAAAAGAAAATCACTAATAAAAGAAAACTAACATGTATTTTGTTTAAATATATTTATCATACAAAAATGATTTATAAAAGTCTTCAAATACCAAAAGATTCATATCATGAAATGAATTTTGCTGTCCAATACAACTTACTTAATTCGTACTGATAGAGCACGTTAATGTTATCTACATCAGGTTTGTTTTAGGGTGAATAAAAAAGAACTATACTTTAACTAAGCGGTATACTTTATAGAAACTACAAGAGGATACTTTAAAATAACTACAACGCGTACTTAACCTTAACTTGATCCCTATGGAAAGAGTAAAAAAAAGTTGCAGGGAAATGAGAGGCTTAGAATTTGCTTTAAACTACTTTCATCCATTTTAGATAATTCCTAGAGGGAATTCTCAATTTCTCTTGCAGCAGCATTTTCGTCGGCTTTTCTTGCAAAAGATCTTTTAATAAAGAACCTACATATATAAAAATAAGTATTTTAAAGTAATTAATTTCCTTCAAATATCAAATTTAAAATTTGAAAATAATTTCAATAAAAATAAATAAGTTCTCAGATTATTTAAAAATAAAAGTAATTAAATGGCATTGATATTTCAAAAAAATTAACTCCATTTGCATTTAAGTAAGTGAAATAAAACAATTAGTTATTAATAACTTTATGTAATGTTGTGTTTATGAGCATCTTATTAAAATATCAACTATGAATAACTATAGTCTTCGTTGTTATCGATTTTTATTTATCATTTATATTTTCTCCAAATGTACCAAATTATGATTAATTACTATCGATTAAGTTAAAATCATTCAAAATTATATAAATGTAAAAATAGTACAATATATTTATAAATTAAAAAATAAATTACTATATAATACATTTATCAATATTACATAACTATGAAATCCTATTTTGGGCTCTTTTAAACCTTAAAATTTTGGCTTTTTAAGATCGTTTATCATGAATAATTAATTAATCCATTATATAACATTAAAAAAGCCTAAACAGAGAATTAAACAATAACCCTGCACAGTAATGAATAGAAATTAAACTTTTTTGACACGTCTTACTCAGACATATGCTGTGTACCAATACATCATATTTATGTTTGCTATGGCAAATATCCTAGACTGTTACATTTTGCATTGATTGATATAAGGTCAAAGTACTGAAATAATTTTCTCATGGATAAAATAAAAAGTATTTTTATTAAAAAAATATTTTTGTTCACTGATTGATTATAATGTAAATGAAGTGTATTTGAAATAGGATTACTAAAAACTTATTGCGGCTAATGATACCAAATTCCGTTGCAATAAGTTATAAATTACCGTAATATATTTCGGATTAAAAAGTACTTGATTCCCAAATTGATTAAATATTGAAAACAAGCTCTCAATTCACAGTAGTATTTGTGATATTTTGTTAAAAGCAAAAACAAGAGAATGCAATTGGTAAAAGCGTTATTCAGAAATAATTATTAGTATTTAATATACTCGAAAAAGCTGATTTCATTCTCAGTATATTTCTCTACAGGAAAAAAACTCAGATTTTTACCGCATAAATTTTTTTTGATCTTTCACAAATTTGATAAACTATTAACCTGTGCTTCATAGGCCAAGCTGTCAGATTATAGTTTAACGATAGTCTTTTAATTACATTTAATGAGTGTGGGAAATAAGTAAAAAATTATTAAAAGCTAATTATGGATATAAGTATTCCATTAAACTCTTATTTGTTTATAAACTTGCACGGCCCTTTCAAAATAATGCATTTTAAATCACGTTATTACATATATAAGCAACCGAAGTAGACAGTTTTGCGGATCATAATAAGCAGCATTTATAAATGTATTTATTTTCCAAAAGAATGTTTGAAAATATTAGGATGTGACATTAAGTTAGCTTAGAAGTATAAGAAAATAAGTTTATTACATTATGAGTAGCTTTAAGTAAATAAAAATTACTTCTCTTGCTTACTGTTGTTGTTGTTGGCTTATCCTCTTTAAAGATCTGACATTTGTCAGATCAACTACATTAAATTATTGACATTGAGAAAGTCAATGACTACTAAGGGATTTGAGGATAAATCCTCCCGGGAAAGTCCGACGCAATCCAGAAAATGTTTTCTCTTGCTTATATTTAGGTAGATAATTACAGAAGAGCAATATACATTTACATCTTCTTTCACTTTATAAACAAAATGGTACATGACATTGCTAGTTAAAACTATGTGTTTATTTTCTTTTTACATCTCTTAAAATGTCCAACAGTCTCTTTTGGCACAGCTTGTCCTCAAGTGGATCTTGCGCCACAAAACCCAACCAACCAACCATCCAAAAGACTCTTTGTTCACTAACTATTATATTTTTAAATAACATTGCATTCGCGATAATACACAGTAAAACTTTTCTCATTATACAAAATCATTTTTGCGGTATACAGTAACGAGATTTATTATACAAGAAAATTACGATCACCGCAGAATACTATCTGTATTTGACTTAACAACTCCTATTGCAATTTTTTAAATAAAAAAATTTAGGCAAGGTTAGATAATATTTTTATCGTTCAAATAAGTATAAAAGTAAAATATCTATGTTTTTAAGTATTTGTTACATTCGATTAAGTTAAACGGTATTATAGAAAAATATTTAAGTATTGTTGGAGCAAAAACATTAAGTCTTAAATCAACTTGAACAATAAATTAAATATTCTCAGTTTTATATTTTGATTAGATACATCGCACTTCATATTTTCAACCAGAATCTCGAGATAGTACGCAGGAAAATAAAACTTTCACCAAAAAAGTCAGAAATAACTTGCATTCTTAATTTTTCTTACAAATATTTATAAACAAAAATTTCAATCACTGCTATTTTTAATCTGTGTTTCTAACCCAAAAAAAGCTCTAGAAATACATAGTTTTGTTTCTTTTAGCTAGATTCAAAATTTTTAATAAAAGTTTGTACAAGTTCAAAACCAAATTAAAAAATTCCTTTAAAGGAAAAAAGAAAGAATAATTATTTGAAAAAATTAAAAATTTTGACAATATTATCTTTTGGTCGTTCTCTCAAAGCCAATTTTTAATTTAATTCTTATAAACTTTTACTGGAATTTAGATTTTATTTGTACATAAGTTTGGGGTTCGTAACTTCAGTTCTTATACTTACGAATAAATAACAAGCCCTTGTGATCAATATCCTTGCAAAAGTAAAAATGTAAATAGTTGTACGCAAATATGTGTGATTAATTTGAACACCAGTAAAAATATAAATACATTACAAATAAATCACTAATATTTTTAAAAATCTTATTTTGAATATTAAGCAAAATAAATGTATGTAAGGTATATTTATACATCAATAAAGTACATTATTATAGAATTAATTTAATTATATGGGATTAAGAATAAATATCATAATGCGTAATAATAATAGTAATCTAGCATTTCCATCAAAACCGAATTTCATTTGGTAATAAATATATAATCAATATAAAAATATGTTTGTATGTAATACAAATGAAATTAATTTTTTCATTATGGTCTGCTTATTTAAAATAAATATTTTGAGTTATTGTATGATAAATTAATGACTTTACTGGTTTTGAATATTTGAATGAAGTAAATTAAGCAACATTTTTTTAATTCGATATCCCTTGATAATATATAATTTCAAAATACAATTTTCTATTTAAAACATAAATACTTTGTTTCGTTTCTTAGCAAAACTCCCGATGCAAATTTCAGTTATTCGACAAAGATAACAAATTAAAATAAGAGTCTACTTAGTTATCCTTAATATTACAAATTTATTAAATTTTACACTCGATCATCTGATTCTCACTTTATATACTTCTTTATGAATAATTAACCATTTTCTATTTCAAATCAATATCCATTTTTTCCAAATTTACAAAAAATATATGTCTTGAGAGCTTTAAATTTTTAATCGTTATAAAATTTTAAACAGTAAAATTTACTCCATATTTTTAATCTAACACTTTCTTCCAAGAATAAACTTTTCTTCATAAAATAAATGTCATAAATAAAATTATATTTCTTTAAATTGAAAATTTTTAATGACTTATAAAGAATTATATATTGGTGATTTTAATGAAGTATACAGTTTCTTGAGAGTAGTATTCAAACACAAATGCTTTAATATTTTACTAAAATGTTTCAAGAATTTTTTAAAAAATAGCACGCTATTGTTATAAACATTTTAATTTAAAAAAACATGGATCTATTTAATAAAAAAACATATAACTTTGAAATGGAACCGTCAACATTTTTAATTAAAAACCACCCACGTTTCTATTTCACAAATCAAAAACTTATTTCAAAATTTTCAACAAGAGAGCGCTTTGAAATCAAAAATAAATGTATTCTTAGATTCAAAATTTTCTTCTTGATATAACTAGGAGAAATTCCTTTATTAATTTAAAATACCTTATTATAACCAACTCAATGCACTTCTAAATATATAACGTCTTTCAATAATTCTATAAACAAAATTGTATTAATAAAAATGTTTTAATAAAATAACTGTTAACGGAATACAATTTGCGCTCTTTATCAGCTTGCTGACATAAAATCATTATTAATTTCTAAAACATACTTTTGCTTAAGATTAAAAATCCTCTTTAAAGTATGATATTTCTTTACTTAAAATCTTGACGTACATGATTTGTTTTACTTAACACGTATAAAAAATACGTATAAAATCTTTTCTGTATTCCAGGAAAACTTTAAATAATGAAAACTTCCATTATATACCACAAAATTCCAAAATATTCCAAAAAATGCCGTGGATTTATTCGACTTTTCATATTTCTTCAAGTTAAGCTATTCAGTGATCTAAAAGTAAATCAAAACTCCTAAATTCCCTTTATAAACATATTAAATATAAAAAAATTCAGAATTTGTTTAGAATTGATAAAAACTTTAATGCACATGGATTATTCTATATAAATTGTACAATATGTACCTTAAGTTATAATTTTGGGATGAAAACTCAAAAACTTTTATGAGTATTATTAATTTAAGATTTCATAAAAGAATTTTGGCTTGTTTCTTCACATTCTTATTTAAATGCTTTTACTTATCTTCCTAATTAAATATTAATAGCATTTATAATACTTAAGGTTAACTATCGGTGATTTATGAACACAACCCTTATAATGGTTCTTTCACATATTTTCTTAAAAGTTCACGAAAGTCTCGCAGTGTACGAGAAAAATATTTAAATTGAAAGTACAGGAAACCAAACTTTTTAAATTGCTGTTTTAAAGGACATGAAAGATACAAGTTTAAACCCCTTTCGTAATCCTTTCCTTTTGTAACTTCCTTTGTGTTATATGATTTGTTCTATGTTCGTTTTATGTTAACTGTTCTATTTTCATTAACAAAACTTTTCTAAATAAAGCATTAATGTAATTTCTAAATAAAGGATTAATTAATAAATTTACATTATTTTAAGGAATAACTATTTTTATTTTACTGTATATTTTGGTTATGCAAATTTGATTTTCATAAACAGTATTAAAATCTTATTTGTAATTTAGAACGACTTAAATGTGAGAACAACTTTTCTATGGCATTAAAATAAAAAATTTAATTAAATTTTCCTTTACAATACATGAAAAAAAACTTTTTAATCATATTATGTCAATCCTCATCACTATTGCTATTCAATTAATGAAACTACTACAATAGAGAAATCATTCGCATTAATTTAAAAATATATTTAACAATGGCTTGAAATGTTTATTCACATTTTGAGAATGAAATATAAAAAATCATACAGTTATTTTATTATATGCTTATATAATATTTACATTGTCAGATTTAGAAAGAATCACCAGCAAAAATGTAAAATTTTGAATGAGTCCTATTTCCCTACAACACTGAATAGTTGGAACCAGCAAAATGAAAGTGCAAAATCGTATTTGTTTTTCAGGAAATTGTTCAACATTTTTAGAAGTATGATTTTCAGTTGTCTTCAAGAATTTTTTACTTGGTATAAAAGAAAATTTTCGATGAGTATTGTATTCTTGATTGCATTTAGAATTCGTTAAAAAATAACTTTCAAGTAATCGAAGTTTTTTATTTAAAGAAAGCTTATATACTTAAATCTATAAAATAATTAGAAATGAATAAAAAAATTGATACAAAACGTGATTTCATAACCAAAAGACTTAAGTGAAGTATTATAACTTAAAAAATAGCATATTTTAACAAATAATAGGGAAAACTATATATGTATGGTTATTTTACTATATTTTAACTTTTGCATTAACAGAATTTTAGAGGAATAAAACACTGCAATTTATCTCCAAGAAAATAAATAACGAGATTTGTAAACATTATAAGTTAAAACTACTTTATAAAATTCCCATTATTTTTCCGAGAAAATATTTGTTTTGGCATGTAACTGCAAGCTAAATGCAAATAGTGTTTCTCAATTGACCACATTTTTATGAGTGACAGTTTTCACGTTCAACACTTATAATTTAACACATCCTTAAACTAGCCTTTCATGATCAGCAATTGCAATGGTTTCAAGATCTCTGATTAACTTTTTTTCGTATATCTTTTATTTTATCTTTTTTCTTTAAAATCACCCTAAAAATATCTTTGCATTTTATAAAAAGTATTAAAAAGGAAGGCAGAATAACAGCTTTAAGCATTTTAATGCTAAAATATATTATTTATGGATTACATATACTATATCAATAAATATTATATACCACCACATAAATATCATAAATATTAGAGAAAAATGAAGGAATTTTATTTTAAATTCTTAAATTTACATCATTTAATAATTTTAAAGCTACTCTGTCACTTTTGAAAATTAATACTTATTAAAGTGTGTCGATCTGAAATTCATGAATTTGGATTATAGTGTACAGCTTCTTATACATTCACAGCAAAAGTAAAAGAAACAATGCATTGAAAATATTACCAATTTCCTGATTTTGATGCAGAAATATCTGCATAAGCTCAGCTAAAACAAATAGTAGGAATTACAGAGTATTTTTTCTGCCTATTATACAGATGTTGAAAGTGGCCCTATAGTCATAGAGTTTGTTATAATGAAATTGTTAGTGTGAATATCGCTTATAAATGGCTTAAAAGATAAAAAGAACAGATTTACTTTCTCATCTTTGAAATTTCTTGTTCTAGATCTATGCTCATTAAGTATTTTCGTGGAGTTCTTTCTTTTTTCATTATTTTCACTTAATCCTTCTTCTCTCTTCACCATTTTAAGGAAAAGAGGGAGTTTTCTTTCATTCCAGAATTCATTACTAGTATGAAGGTAAGAGAAATTCTTTAATGAACCTTAAACTTTTAAGGGTCTTGTAAAACCAGGTTCCCTGTCTTATATTTAATCACTTCTGCGTTGCTAACAAGGAGCGAAAGAGAAGTTTGATAAGAATCAAGTAATATAGTAACTACAATATCTTTGTTAAATTCATATCAGTGTTCTTCAATTACTCTTAACATGCAGTAAAACTTCTCAAGAATGTGATAAATATTAAAACATAAATATCAAATGTTATTAAATGTAATAAAAATATTATTTCAATCTTCGTTTTACATAGATATTTTTAAGACTAAGAGAAAAATATTTGTTCGATTAAAGTGCATTAAAACCACGAGAATTTCTTTCATCAAAAAATCAGAGAACAGTCCTGAATTCTTAACAAAGTTTTTTTTCAAAGAAACAAAAACGCGGTAGTTTTACTCAAATAACTATGTAGGCTTATTAACTTTGGATTTTGTTAAAAAATAAATGCTTTCTTTGCACAAAAATTTTTAGTCAAATTTCTCACTTGTTAAGAAATTAAAACGAAAGCAGTTATCTTTTTTATTTTATTTACTTTAAATATTCAATTATTTTTTATTACTTTAAATATTCAATTAATTCTTAAAAGAAGATAATTATTGAAAGATAGGTATCATATGCAACTATGTAGTTTGATAACTATGCAGATTAGTAACTATTTAGGTTTATTAATTTTGAATTTTATCAAAAAATTATACAATGTTTTTTAACACAAAAGATTTTAGTACAATTTTTAACTTGTTAAAAAAGTATAATGAAAGCAGCTATCATTTTTATTTTATTTTATCTAAAAAATGACATATTGCCGTCCAGCCTGTATAATGGTTATGACCCTTGGCTCCCACTAAGTGAACTGGGGTTGGAATTCCGAATAAGCCTTGGATGTAAAACTGGGGTAAAAGTTGGACTTTCTGCCTGTAATGGATCCTTGTTTCGAAAAAAAGCAGCGCATCTTTCTGTTCCTGTCTGGAGTCCTCGTTACTAAATGTTTTCTACTTCTGCTTATTTGTCCTCTCTAATGCACAATATATAAAGACACATGATAAAAAATTTTATTAACATTTTTAAAGTTATAATTTAATAACTTTTCGAAGGTGGTAACTATTAAAAGATATATATAACATACAATAACATATAGAGATATTTTAATTTTTTCCATTAAATTAATTTGAAACATATTTATTGAAAATTTTGTAATGGATAATAAACTTTAATATTAGTAAATCTGAAATTAAATGTAGAAAAATCACCTTTGCATTAATAAGCAAGATCTTTATAAGTAAGGTCATGCAAAATACAATTATAAAAAAATGCTACCAACTGCTAAACTTAAATAAAACGACAGACGAGAACTGATTCTCTAAAACATAAGCATTATTATTTTGCACATTTATACTTACAGAAATCAATTCAAACTTAAATATTTTGTTCATATGATGTCGAGATAATCAAGGCACCAATAATTTTCTTAAATCATTATTAAGTTGGGCCACCATTAAATCCTTTTAAGCATAATCCTTTCATGAATAATTAATTAGACTATACAAGAAAAATTAAAATGAATAAATTAAGTTCACACCTGCAATGCTTAAGCAGCATTTTTTATCTAAACAATTTATAAATGCTAGAGCAGTTTAAAAACACTGCAGTAAATATACATCTTGTATTAAGCGCAAAAAAAAGTTTATGTTCGACTTACTTGAACTAATTTATTTTAAATTGTTTCAGTTAAGCGGCTTTTGTTTAATGAAATATTCAATTACTAGATAAATGCTTAAAACAAGGATTAATAAAAGATTGGGAATCTCATCTCTGCTTTCTTTCTTAAAACGTTTGAAAGATAAATTTTTCAGAATATACATTTCTGTTCCTATTACGAATTAATAAACATGTTTCTAAAACATTATAATTAAAAAACACCTTTTTATTTTTATATAGTTATAGCTAAATTATACAATGTGAATTTTCATAAATAAAGGAAGTTTAAAAAGAAAGGACAGTTAATCTAACTATTGGCTACTTCGAGATCAAAAAATTTAGTTTATTAGATGTGGAAAAAAATTTTTATCTCTATAAATCAGAGATTCATGATTGATTGCTAGCATGTTTTGCATACAAAGACTAATTAGACCAGAGAGAAGATAAAGTTAAAGCAGATTTCTCACTTCTAAGGTAACTAACAAGGTGAGAATTGAACCCTTGAACTGTTGAACAGAAGGCCAGAGAGTCATGGAGGTACTTAATTTGATGTTTTTATTAAAACTCCTTGAATCGCAGCGCAGTATAGGTACTCTAAACAGATTCTGTAACCAAAGAGTAGGTTTTTACCTATCATAGATTTAGCAATTCTGTGGGTTATATAAGCACGTATAATTTCCCTCTACTTAACTTGTTTTCCTGTGCTGGTTTTAATAAATGTTTTTTTAGCTTATCAAATGGTCTTTTTCTTTCCCCTATATGAATGCGTTAATTTAGTCACTATATGTGTACCAGGTAAAAAATACCTGTAAGATTCTTATGGTTTTATGCCAAATCAGTTCAAACTATCAATCTTAAATTTTAAACCATAATTCAAAACATATAAATTAATAAAAAGCAATTATACCAATTAAAATATTCCAATTTCCCTTGTATTCAGAGAAGTTTTAATATAGAAATGATTTCTATATATATATATATACATATATATATTTATTAAAAAGCATAAAAAATATTTCGCTTCGTCATTTTTGTCTATGAAAATCTGATATATCGCTAAACTTAAACTTAACAGCAATACTATGTGCCTTTAAGGTTATTGAACTTCGTATATGTGTTTATACCATCGAATACTATGCATGTCATAATAATCGCTTCTTAATAATAGGATACAATATTTCTCATATTGATTATATCGAAGTTAATGCATTACTAGAAATGCTCGTTGAATTATGTATGGAGATTCTGCTCGAATTTGTGAAACATGAACTTCATATAAATTAGATAAAAATATATATTTGCTTATCTATCACATATACCAATTAAAACTCGATGGAAAACTTGATCTGTAGTTACCTATAAATTTAAAGAAAGAAATAATCGTTCTCACACTCATATTGATTGAAGGTTATTAAAATATTTTTAGTTAATTTTCTCATAGTTTACTACCTAAAATATTTGTTGTTCATGTTATGTTACACATTCAACAACCTAACAAAACAATTCATTTTTAATTTTATCCCTAGAAAAAAATTCTAAATAGTTTAAGCAATATTTAATTTCATTAGATTATAGCATTATGCAGAAAGATAAGATAATCGGAGTTATAAAAGGATTATTCTAAGTTGAGAGACAGATACAGCCACTTCAAAAATAAAAATGAATCTTAAAAGCAGTTACCAGTTGAGGGTAATACAAAACATTTTGGACAACGAAAAACTTTCGGGTAAAAATGTCAGTTCCGGTTGGGATTTATAGGGAATGTGTTATATGTAATTCTTTGACATTTTTGACTGTATTGATCTGTGGGTCATTCACTTTCTTAAAACTGTTTGGACATTCATATTCACTACATTTTTAATGCATCTCCAAATTAAAATCCGGTTATTATTTAGACCTTTAAGCCAATCTTAAATCGATGCTTTTGAAATTTCTCAATTTTTTTGTTGTTTTTATTGCTTGAAATATTTATACGTCAATAGTATTATGACTTTCTTGATTTCTAAAAATGAAAAGTGAGAATAAAATATTAGCGTTGGTAAATATACATTAAGTTACACTAATTATAATTTTACTGTAATGAAAAATTTATACATTAACATGAAGGAATATAAAAATTACATTAAACTTAATTCTTAGGTTTTCAAGAAATATTTGATTTGTTATAAACGAAATCTTCACACACAGTTATCAGATGCAGTATTCCCTAATTATGTAATTGCCGTTGTATAAAATAAAAAATACACTTATAATACTCATCATGAGATCAAGATTAAAATCGAAGATATATTTTAGCTTAATATGCTCAACTTTATTTGGAAACTTGAGCTCTAATTTTTCCTAAGCCATAAATAGTTACATCGTTAATGAATTTGTATATAAGAATTAATTTATTTTTGTATATAAATTCTTCCTTAATTAACAATGAAATTTTTCTTTTTAAGTAAATAAAAATTAACTATTTTTTATATTATCAATTATTTCAGATTATCAACTCATAAATTTATGTTTCCTCCAAGTTGAAATATTCTCAAGCGTTTTCTTCATCAATATTTCAACTTGCAAATATCAAAATTGTACCCATCTAGGTAAAATATCTGAAAAGCTCAGGATGAAAAAATATTTAATAACCAAATCTAAAAATATTTTCTGATTTCCTTTTAGTAAATTCATAGCATTTCAATTTTAGATGATGAATTTGAAGCCTAGAATAATTTTTTTTCATAAAAACCAGGTGTTTTTAAAGCAAATGCTCTGTAAAAAGTCCCTTGTAAAATAAATTATTACAGATGAGATTTTCAGATGTGCCATACTTTATATAATTTTGTTAGGACACACTAACATACACCATACGAAAGGAAAAATTAATGAAAATATTATTTTAAAATCAAAGGAAAATATTATTTCAAGGAAAATATTAATCAAAGGAAAACATTACATATGTTTCAAGTTGACACCATATCATTATATCATATTACTATCAAATTTCTAGTGTAGCGGATTGGTTTTTGTTCATTAAAATATCGGGGTATTTAATACTATTTAATATATATGAGAATTTTTTATATAATCAGTCATTAAATTTCAGTTTGTAACTATATTTTACCTAAAATCAGAATGAACAGAGAGTTTATATAATATATAGTAATTTGTGGTACAAACTATTTATAAAGATGAATATTCCATATTGATGGGTAACTTAAATGTTAAGTTGCACAACTCAACAATTAAGTTAAAATTTAATCACACACACACACAAAAAAAAGATTTGAAGAAAGAATCATCTTTCTCAAATAATGGAAAAATTTTGTCAGTTTCTTACATTCTATGAAACTTAGTTTTAGCTGTGTGTAAGCAGTTCACAGATAAACTAACGTGCCTTTTTTTAAAAAAAAATATCTTTATGCCTAAGGCTTGCTCTTTTAACACAGTAAATTCCATATTTATTTCCAATATGTAAAGAAATCACTTGAATCAGAGTATTCAATGAGTTTGTGACTGTTGTTGTTGTCGTGTACCAACTAGGCTGGCATTATGGTTTTGCGCTGCTCCACTTTTCCAACTGAACCATATTTAGGTCTGGAGTCCGACTTCCTCAGTACACACATGCCATATGTATCCATTTATAGGGTAGGCAACCATTCACAACCCATTCATACAAGGAAAGGACAAAGACAGGATAGATAGAGCGAGAAAGTACATCCATGCTTGAACCGAAGTTCGAAACCAGGACCTCCTTATCCGCAGTCAGCCACGCTGACCAGTTTGTGACTGTACTTTTGTAAATTGCATTCAATATCAACAGATGAATTTATCAATTTCTATGCTCTGATCGCATATATGAGATTATTTTTAATAAGAAATAAAATTTATAATCATTAAAATTTTAGGTTTTAAGTTTCATTGTGAGTGTTGTGATGCCTTATCAGAATATATAAGTTTGAGTATTTATCAAAAAAACACAAATTTCTGTTTCTAAATATAAAAATGAACTATTTAAACTTGAATGATGATCATAAGTTTTTCATATTTCAAATTATTGATTAAAAATTCTTCGACTTCATTAAACTCTTCAAGTATTCAGATGAAAAGCACTCTACCTTACGATTCTATTTCTGAGTTTTATTTTTTATTAGATCAATTCAGAGTTACTTATATCATGGGTTAAAATAGCTTACTTTAAACTACTTTGTATAGATTAGTTTTCTCTTTACCACCTGTAAATAAAAGGGAAATTCTCGGTATATCCACGATAAGATCGTCACACGTTGCATGGCAACCATATTTATTAAGTTTGCTTCCAGTTCATTTTACACAGCACTCACTGACTGTATGTATTCCTTAGATCACTCCAAGTAACAAGTTTTGATTTTTATAATGCAGGGCCTGGTAACTTAAACACCTTTTAAGCTCATAATTGTACATTTCAGTTTTACATCGAATAATATATAAAACAAGAGGAAATAAATCTTTTAGAAGGAAACCATTTATACTTTCTGAGTTTGGTAAACCATATGTAATTCTTATATTTTTATGGCTCAATTCGGATCAACAAAATTCGAGATAATGTCCTTACACTTTAAACATTTTACACCTTATTTACATTTAACAATGAATGAGAAGTAATATTTAAATGTTAGTTAAAATTTCGATCTCAAAAACTAAAATGGAACATGAAGCCCGAATTATATTAAGAGACATTTATAAATTTTAGGAACTTAATTTTTACAGGAGAATGACAAAAAAGCTATCTTTATATAATTACTTTTAAAAAATTGTATAAGAAAACGTATTTTATATACATATATATATATATATATATATATATATATATATATATATATATATATATATATATATATATATATATATATATATATATATATATATATATATATATATATATATATATATATTACATCATTAAATATCTTTTTTAAGAAACATTTCAAATACGTTTTGAATTTTGCAATAGGAATAACTTTTTAAATATAATACTCAGTAATAAATTAACTGTTGTTTGGTCCCAAAACTACTAATCCATATAAACTTGATAATACATGCAAGTTTGTTTTCTGTTTACCATTTTAAATTAAAAAGTTTTGTGCATCATTTTCCATTCAATGAATAAACACATACATCTAAAAAATGTATAAGATCATTTATAAATTTAAGAAAAAAATAATCTTCATTGCATATATGTATTTACAAAACTGTATTGTAGTAAGTGATATTTGATAATAATTAGCATGTTTTTATACCTTAGAGGCTATAGATAGCTAATTTGTAAAAGCATGGTTTTGAGACTAAGAACTTGCTATTCTGGGATGATGTGTTATGCTTGATGTATGATGATAGACCCAAGTTTATAGTACAAAAAGTAATATTTTTTAATAATCAGATATTCTTTTAAAAATTAGTAATTCTTATTACTGTTTGAAGTATGCAAATATTATATTGGTTCTTCTGTGAGGCAACTGTTGAATGAGGGGGTGTTGTTTTTGATTTAATTGTGTGACATGGTCTCTTGGACTTGGTTTAGTTTATGTAAGCCAAAGAAGATAAGCAAAAAAACAGTATGCAAATGAGGACCATTTTCATTAATTTTCCAAAACCACCTGGAAACTAAACATCTATATTATACAGAAACTGAAAAATCATAATGCATATTAATTATTAAAGTTCTGTCTGTTTCCTTAAATGATACTTAACAATGATTCTAATTTCAATGTGTAAATTTTTTGCATAAGAACACAGTATGTGTGTGTTTTTTTTATTCATCACTTCAACATGTTTTGAATGTAAAGTTTGTTCCAAACATCATTAAACTTAATGTCTCTGATTTAAGAAAATTCCATAGAAGATTCTTAAAATAAACTCAGAGATCATTTTGTAGAAAAAGAACTGTATTTTATAATGAATTTGAACATTTTCAATCAATTTTCAATCTAAAAAAACGTTTTCCAGCTCTTTAAGATGTCGTTTTCCAACACGATGAAAAGTGCAAATCTATTTATCGATTTTCCTATTCATGCAAAGCTCACAGTTGGTGATTTTATGTTTGTTCTTTTTACCTGACAATAATGGTTTAACTAATTTCTAGTTTATTTCAGGAAAGATAAAGAATTTTTATGCTAATTTTATAAGCTTGTTTATCTTACTTGAGAAAATAGTATTTTCAAGAATGAAAACGCGTTCACAAAGAATTGAAAGTGAATATATATAGCATTGTGAAGTATTATACTCTGCTCAAATTGATTTTGTAATAACAAATAAATTTGCAAAATGTAGCCAAAACAAAAAAATTGTGAAATTTACAAGTAACTAATATCTAATAAATTTTTATGAGACAGCTTTAAAAAATATGAGACCCTGACTAATTGGAAATGCACTTTCTCACAGAAGAATTTAGATATCAATTTAAGCCTTGTGTATTATTGTATTATGTTTAATGTTTGACAACATGTGATAGGTATCATCATTTATCGCAAATGAATAGGGACGGAGCCTTCGATTTGAAAACAACCAGCAACTGTATTACTGATAATTTTACTTGACTACTTTTTCATAGCACAGGTTTGAAAAAATTAAGAATGAATGTTATAACTCTTTCAAAAATACACCAATCTGAATAAAATCTTAATATATTGTTTAATTTGTATATTACATTGAATACATTGTTAAAATGTTACATTGTTTGAATAAATTGAAGAAAGCTACAATATGCAAAGTAATGGGTCTGTAAACAGAATATGTTACCTTCGAAGACGATGCTATCTTTGTGAGAGAAATGCGCAAACTTCTTTGTGAGATGGAAATATGAAATCTGGGATAGCCAATTCGTAACAATAACTTCCAGGTGCAACATTTACCAAAAGAACAGCGATAGAGAGTTCTTGACAGATTATATTCAACATGAAGTAAGACAGAAGTGGCCAGATGGTTAAATATGAATTCTTATATGGTTCATAGATTTGGATAACAATTTCTATGCACAAATTCGGTAGCCAAGAGATTCAGCCAAGAATGGACCTACGCATCAATACAGCGCTGATGTCCGATATTTGTTGCTATCCACACAAAGGCATCGAACTACATCTCCGCCTGAATAAGAATTCTTTTTCGATGCATGCATCGGAAAATCAGTATCACAGTCAACAGAGCGTAGAAGGTTTTATGAAGAAGTTTGTGTTATATTTAGCATGTCTATTGAAAGGCTGATGAATAGAGGGCCATTATTTTTACGGATTAATCTTGACTTAGCCATCAAAGTGACTGTAGAGACCCTATGATTTAGAAAACACGTGGAGCTCATCATTTTTCATCACACATCCGTGGTAGAGATTCCGATGGATCAGCCAATGTTTGTGTTTTGATGTGGTATCTCTTTAGTTGTGTGTGGATGTACAGATCTCCGTGTATTTCCATGTAGAACACATGAATTCTCTCATCAATAGAGAGGACCATCACTGAAGCATATGTTCTCCTATATGTCAAGGCAATAATTAATGACTTCCTTCTCAAAGATTACAATGCCACTCAGCAGAGATTTCTCATCGTAGATGCTTATCTTAACAGCAAACTAATCAGTGCATTTAGTAGCTATCTCTATCATTGACTCGAATCCTATCGAGCATGTTTGGAATTCTTTACAAAGATTTTCTCTTTCCTTAATCTTCCTTTGAGGACTGTAGCCAAACTTACCAACTACTTTTCAACAGTTATAACGCCCAGTTCCTCCGGAAATGATAAACAACATAATTTACAGCATCAACAGAGCAGTAAATGACGTCCTTTTATGTACTGTACAGCTTCAAAGATCATATTTCATCTCCATTTATACCAAACTAAATATTATTATATACTGTGCACAAGGTAAATTAAATTCTACATGCAATTGTTAATGTAATCGCAGTTTTTGTGATTTTTCTTTAATTTTAGCAAATTAGTGTGTAATTACAGGAAAGTTTAAATGGATTTCACAGACAATTTTATTACAATTTGTTACAAAACTGAATTAAAAATTTTTTACTTGTTGAATTTAATGAGCTCCTTGGGGTTAGGTACAGGGGAGTTCGCTGGTGTCAATGTCAACTTCATTTTTGTTATTTATTTAAATGAAAAACGCTGCTTAAAGTATTTAAATGATAGTTTTATTAGTTTTCAATTTTCAGGGGAAAAATTACTTTCTTCTTGAAAGAAAAATATCTTAAATAATGCATTTCAATAATAAACTCAAAATAAAAATCATGTTTTTTTTTCAATTTTCAACATAAATCTTGAAATAATACTTAAAATGAACCTCTTTAAATAGCTTTATTAAAAGCAAACATATATCGATTATAGTTAACGGCGAATGTATTCTCTTCGAAACGAAAAATACCAAGATATTTTTATTATATTAAAAGCGTAATGCAAATTAACTTTAAAAAATATATTTAATATAAATATTAGGTATTTAGTAATTCTTTGACATTAAACTAATGCTATAATTTTCTTTATTATAATATAACTAAAATTATGCAAACATATTTTCATACGATTTAGTATCCTTATGTTTCCGTACATTTAAAAATTAAATTCTACATACCTGTTACATAGTTTTTTATAACTCTAACTAATATTGTTTAAATAATAAAGGTTTATCCAACAATTTATCAATTCTTTTTTATTTATATACAGTTATATATATATATATATATATATATATATATATATATATATATATATATATATATATATATATATATATATATATATATATATATATATATATATATATATATATATTACACAATTTCTTTATATATAACTCTAAGTGAAATGAAATAATTTCATTGAAAAGTGAATCCGATTTACTCCGGACATAGTTGCTATAAATTTATTATCAAAAGGGAAAAGCATTCTAAAGATTCAACTATCGTAATTCACTCGGACATATTAAAAATATGTTTGATTTATTGCATTCGCTTCCGTGTACTTATTTCTGTTTACTCGTGCTTCTAAATGGACTCAATCACCACATAATTTTGATTTATTATCAAGTAATGAGATCAGCACATGAGCTAGCACATCCTTTCTTAAACTTTCGTACCAATGGAAGAACATTAGACCCTGAAGAACTTAATATGAGCAGATCCTCTCGTCATGGCCATCTTCGATGAGATCAGGTAAGAAATGTGCAATATTTGAGACGCGAGAATGACTCCTTTTGCGAAATTATCATGGCTACATATTAAAATAACAAGTGTATTTACAATGTTGAAATTTGTGTTGAATTGAATTTCAATAAAAATTATTACAAAATATAAATTTTTCAATAATAACTTCATTAAATAATATTTTGTTTATAAAAATAATTATTAATAACTATAAAATTACAAAATTAAACAAACGTGATAGTTTTCATATATGGATACGAATAAATACATTACACTAAATTATGAAGCCACATTATCAGAAAAATACTTATAACAATAAATATCTAATGCAGTTTAATGTAAAGAAGGCAGAAAAAGTCAAATAATTTATTTTTATGGAAACATAGATAAATTGTCCCATAAGCTACGCATTAATAAAAAGGAAACAATTGCATTGACATTAAGGATCATAGAACATCAACAAGACAGTCAATACTGTCTTTTGTATAAAATAAATATGACAGATAACATTTAAAATGTTTTGTCTATACCAACATTCAAAGACCTTTAATAGAATGTGATATATATAGTCAAGTGCAAGATGTATCTTATTATTTTTATTGGCTTTTTCCGGATATTACTAAAATTTCTTGGAATGATTCCAGATTTCTGACTTCTTAAGAAGAAAAAAGGGAGTTAAAAAGGTCTAGTACAGAATAGCTTTTCTGTTTGCTTAAGTTTTTTGTTGGTCTTTCAACATGGGATTATCTTAGCAGTAATGTGAACATGCTTTGATATTGTTTTTATGTTGTTCAGGTATTTTTTGGGAAGAAAAGCAACCCTACTTTACCTGCAACCAATACAGCATTTTGTTTATGAGACCTGAATGTAAGTATCGATTGTTTTCGACGCGAGATATAAAATAAAAAACAAAACTTCATCTCGGGTATGCTATGTAGTATTTTTATACTTGATTTTAAACATTAAGAAATGAAAAATGCTTACGTGCAATAATACTCATTGCCCTTTTTTATAAAAATCAAAGAGTTGCTTCAATTTTATTTCAATTGAAAAGACTTTTTTGGTGTATTAGGTTACTTTGTATTTACTTTGTTACGTTAATCATTAGGTGTATTTGCTTTGTGACGAAACAAGGCAAATACACCTAATGCTTTAAAGATAAACCTAAGCTTTTAGTATTAGTTTATCACTCTTATAAAAATGATTCATGGATGGCTTTGTTTATCTTCAACTGCTTATAATCAAATCTCACAATCATATCAACCAAATTTTTCTTTAAAAAAAATTCCATTTTCTTGCATACAATATTCATTTAATAATGAGATCATATAAAAGTAAAATTATTAATTGTTAGCTTTGTGTAACCAAAAACAGCTCTAGGTAATTTCGAGTGTAATTTTTTATTTTACAATTCATTATGAAAATCAACTAAAATATGCAATTTTAATTGTTTTAGAATTTTATAACACTATTAAAACATATGATTGCGAAGCAATCATAAGAACAATATTATAAGTAACTGTTAAATAACAAATTAAGATACGGGTAAATAAAATTAAGAAACTCACAAATAACAATATTAAGTAACTGTTAAATAACAAATTAAGACCTTGTTAAATAAATTTAAGAAACTATATAAGTAATTTAACATATAATTAATATAATTTATAAAGCATTCAAAGTACATAGTTCTGAAAGGCTTTGAGTGTAAAGCTTTCACAAAGGAATGAAATAGTTCTACCCTTAAATTATAGTTTCAAGTATATTGAATCTCAAACTAATTTTTACTTTCAGCATATTGTCTAGTAGCCGAGCTACTTAAAATGTTTTGCATCGCGTTCTAATTGAATTTTTAGCAAGATATTTTTTTACGCATTGTATCAATACCTTTGCTACAAGAGAAGCTGACGTGCTTCAAGCAAAGCAAAATTAACAACCTTCCATTTCAGCGACAAAATTAAAGTTTCTAAGTAAGTAGAAAAAACTCGTAAATAAATAGTTTTTTAAAAAAGGATGTGTGTGTGTGTGTGTGTGTGTGTGTGTGTGTGTGTGTGTGTGTGTGTGTGTGTGTGTGTGTGTGTGTGTGTGTGTTTAGATAGATAGATTTATACACAAGAATAATCAGTTGCTTAGTCAAAGAAAATGTCTTAAAACTATTTTTTTTATTTGCAAAATGATTTTTACTAATAAAAATCTTATTTTATGATGTTCTTTAAGAGTAATTGAGCATCTAAATATATATATATATATATAGCTCTCTTAAAAAATAAAAATATATAATAATTTCAAAATTTATATATATATATATATATATATATATATATATATATATATATATGTGTGTGTGTGTGTGTGTGTGTGTATATATATATATATATATATATATATATATATATATATATATATTATGTAAAAGTAACTATAATATTAAACAGGATATTTTAAAAAATAATATTTCTTAGCTATACTGAATTTAACTCTGTTTTATAAATTAGTTTTAAAGAGTATGTTTACTGTTTTAAAGATAAATTTAGCTTGGAAAATAATTTCTTATTTTATTAAAAAGGAGTAACTAAATGTTTAGAAAATTATAATACTGGGGTCAATTTAAGAAAATGTTGCGTTTTTTTTATCTTGTATTAATTACATAAATAGTTTTATTTTTGCAGAAAAATTTCAATACATAATTTAATTTGAAATTAAGTTCAAATATTAAGTTTTTCTCTTTTTTATTGGCTTTGTTTCGCTTTTACTTACTTAAGTTTTTTTATTATTATTAAATGGATCAAATTCAATTATAAGAATGAATTCTTTATTGCTAATAATGTGAGTAATTGCTTGTGCTTACAAGTTTAATTAATTATATAAATAAATGCGTTTTTCTAAATAAATTGTGTTATAGCGAATGTTGAAAAGATTCTCAACCTACTGAACTTCCAGACACGAATTTCAACTAAAAATGCAATACATATTATGCAAATTAATTTTGAATTATAAAGTATGCTTTGAAAAGAAACATGAACTCTAATTTACAGTTCATTTTCTAGTTTGTGTTATAAATTTGCAAGATTTTCCATGTCTGTTTTTTTATACTTAAAATACTGGTTTATTTAAAATTAACTAAGGTATTGCTATTAAAATTTAAAATTGTGACCACAGAATATACAAAACAAATACAGCAAAACCATTCAAAATGGATAGAAACATGCTGAACGTTGAATAACATTAAAATGTCACATAATAACTGAAATCAATGGCGTTCATCATAATCATTGATTTTAAGAACAATTTATTTATAATTTGTACATGAACAGATAGTGTTTGAAATTGCATATCAAAATATAGTGTTATACCTTCCACACAAGAGGGATATTTTTATTTGTGATAGTATTTATTTTGAATGAAATTATGATAAGACTGTACTAATATTACTCAAAAAGGTCATATTCTATTCATTTGTAAGTTGCGCATTATACGTAATTTGCAAATTACTAATGAATTAAATACAATTCCTATATATATTTAATATCGGTGCTATAGACATTATTAAATAATAAAATTCCTCCACTGTGAAATATCATTCAAAAAACTAATAGAAAAATTATATTTTTCACTTTAACTGTATAGCTATATGATTTAGATTCGCACAATTTTAAATGGACTACTTAGCTAAATTAAATAAAAGATGGTAAATACGACTAATTAGAAAAGGAATTTTATTCAAGATGCTTGAGATTAATAGACCTAATGTATAATTAAATTGAAAATTCATAATTAAGTTGCTACCTAAATAAGCGGATAAACATTTTTAACGATAACCCTGAATACTTATAAATAATAATAAAATGGAAGTAAAGGATTATACATTTTTATTTAAATCATATATACGGTCCCTTTGAGAGTAGAACTGTGAGGTTCAGGCTCAAAATGAAGTGCCTCGTATTTATTTTAATTTTACAGATACAAGAATAATTTTGCAGCGCTATTATAAACGCGTTTTATATACACTTTCCTATTATATAAGAATTACGTTAAAATATTTTAATATATTGTATTGAAACTCCAAAAAAAATCATATATACTATATGGACCTAAAATCTTTATAAAAGATAAGATCCTGCTCAGTTTCAATTAAATATTAATTTTGCTAATAAAATTTGTCACACCTAAAAATTTACAGAATTTATGGAATATATTTTTATGTTGAATGCCAATAAAATATGTGTGTTACTTTATATTTTGAGCAACATAAATGTTCTGCTGTAACTGTCTAAATAAATAATGACAGATTAAACTATAAATTTATCGATTACAAAATTCTTAAAAAAGCAATGACATTTTTTTTCAATTTCTTCAGAGATCTCTTTAATAAATATTATTTATAGTAGTTGACTTCGACTTAACAATTACGAAAAACATTTCTGCTATTTGAAAAGAGATTTTATTTTTCCTTTTTCTACGCTTACTTCTTTACGGTTTCTTACTCTTTCACTATCAAAAAAAAAAATACTCCAACTTTTGTGTCACCTTAACGTCCTTATTATACCGGTTTCTCTGTGGCAGACTTAACTTCAGCAAATGGATTTTTTCACCGTACCTTAAATGTTCGATCGCACGGAACACAAGAGCGCTGACATACATAATCTTAGACACACTAAGTGCTATTTTTCACTATTTTAATGCTAAAAAGTGAAAAACTAGAATATTTTTATAAAAAAAGGCTACAGTGTTTTCGTATATTCGAAATGGAGTTCAAGAAAATTCTGGATTTATGTATAACAATCAAAATACATTGAGATTTAAAATAAATCTATTTGTCTTAAATCATTGTCATTTTTAAAAAAGAAAAAATAAAATACTGAGCATTAAAGCTATTGGACATTAAAAAATGTATAACAATATTTAAATCAAAAACCTTTGAATTGTGTTTATGTATTTTATGGAAAATATATTTTTTCTTTTACGGAATTTGAATCTCCACACTGTTGCGAACAATATTATTTCAATAAAATCTATATACGAAATTTTTTTTTGTGTACGAGTGTTTTAAGTTTTCATTTAAAACTATCTCTCATAAACTTAAAAAACATGTATATTTGAAATAAAATTTAAGTATAAATAATTGCTTAACCCTAAAAAGAATGCATTTAATAGAAAAGCTTATGCAGCAATGTTCATATGTGTGAATAGTTTTAAATATTGTTTCAATTAAATCCCGGAAAGCAGTTATTAGTATGTCATTTTGATTTTTAGGAAAATTAATTTTAATCTAATAATCTTTCATACACATAACTATCATATTGCTAAAAATGTAACTCATTAGATGTTTTAATATACGAGAAGTTATGCTTGAATTAATGTAAATATTAATTTAAGACTTTAATTAGTTTCAACATTTACATTATAAAATTTTATAACACCATGAGTTTGTTCATAGAAATTCAACAAGAGCTATGATATTTGTGAAACTCATGAGAATAATAAATATCACAGAATTATAATTTCTTTTACAATCAATTAAATCTAACATAGTCTAATATAATGGGAATAAACATGGATTAAAGTTTTCACTACAAAGAACTTGTTAAAATGTAATCTTATTAATAATTTATTGATTGTAATTTTGGTGCATAAAAGTCTATTTTAATATTTCATATTTAAATGTCTTTCTTGATATTTATTCAAATACAAAATTAATTTAAACTTCTTAAGAGTAAAATATTTTGAGATCAAATCCTTAATGTTTTCCAGATAAAACATCTGTTTTCTTTTGAAAGAAGTTTTAATACAAAATGTAAATATAAAGAAACTGCAGTGACTATGTGTAATGTTCTCTCTCATAAAATTTTTATGTTTAAATAAATCCCAGACTAACAAAAAATAATTCATGTGTTCAAAATATGAAAGGAAATTAAATTTTGATTATAGATGTAATAATCAATTAATTTTAATACTGAGGTTATATAAGGATATATATTCCACAAAAAACATTTCAAATTTCCGATGAGAATTGTGCATAATTTCAGATTAATAAAAATTAAGTTTATTACAATTATCTTAAAATTCATACAATATATTTTATAAAATAATAATACATTTTTGAGATTTCAATATAAATCCCTTAAAACTCTAAATAATCAAGTGAATAAATAAAAAGAAACATGTTTTATATTAAATTTGTTAAATAGTTAAGGAAACAAAAGCTATCTAATAAATATTTAAAGAATTTATATCTTTAATTATAGCAAATTTTCTTTATCCAAAAATGTTTTGTAAAAGCTTTGAATTCATAATTCAAAATACTGTTATATATTAAAAGCAGTTTGAAAACCATATTATTTAAAAAAAATTACCTTTTAAAAATTTTTCCGCTTTTAAAAATTTAGGGAAATTTCAAGAAAAGGTCTGACACATACATTTAAAACACAACACTTTATGGAATTATAAGAAATAACTGAGAAATTTAATACATTCCAAAAATTGCCTACGTATAGACAAGCTGGAATATATTAGGCAATAAACATACCAAATTTGTTTTAAGATTCGTGTGTATTTTTAGAACAATAAATTGCAAATATACATCAATTTTCTGACAATGTATGCAAAATTATATATTAGATAAAATGTTAACAAATATAATATTATTTAGATAAAAATCCCTTTAACTTTTGAGCAATCAAGTAAATTAGTAAAAAAACATATTTTATATTAAGTTAATTTAATAATTCTTAAATCAAAACTTTTTTCATTGTCTGGATCTAAAATATGTAAATGTTTTTGAGTCGAGATTAGGGATTAACAGCTGTTGTTATTAATGAATATATAAGTGGAATATTTTTCATAAAATTTAAATAGTATTAAAGTTTTTTTGAATCCGTAGAATCTACCTGAATTTAACTAATTGCTGTATGTATATATATATATATATATATATATATATATATATATATATATATATATATATATATATATATATATATATATCATAATTTGTAAATTTTCTGTTTGTAAATTTTTTATAGATAAAAGTTACTTTATATAATAATAATATAGGCAAAATTTCAGAATTGAAATAATGAACAATGAATAATTCTTAACAAGTAATTATATTCGCATACATCATCTAAAACAATCGAAGATTTTGAGAAACTCTTTAAATATTGATGATGGCTTGTTTTGACAACTACTTTTAAAGAGCAATTAGTAAGCACCTCTTCATTAGAAACTACCCACATTTCCCTAAGCTTAAATAAATAGAAAGATTGTTTTAGATGGAAGTACCTCTTTTGGCAGATACACTCATCTTGTGATTAACAGAACTTTTAAACGTCCAAATAACGCTTTTGTTTCAGTGATTTGTAAGGAACGTTAACAAATTAAATCATCGCAAAAACTTTTTAAAAAAAATATTTTTTAACAGTGTTTTTTTTAAATCCGTTTGTAATTAAAATTGTTCAAGCATTTATAAATTTTTATTGATGATTTATATATTAAACAATGTTTCTATGATCAGTGGTTTGCATATTGCATTAAATTGGTGGAATGTTTATATAAATAGAATTGTATTAATGTAAAATTCTCTTCTATGGTTTATGAATATTTAAAAAAAACAAAGGAATTCTTACATACTTTATTGATTCATTTCTGCAACATACCCTGAAATATTTTATTTCTAACTTTTTGTATGGTACACAATATTGTTATTGTTACGCCAGCATGATTCCCTATACCTAGCCCTGTATTAGGCTCTACCAGATACATAGAAACAGCCGGGTGAAGTCTTAGTGATTTTGAAGTAGGAGCCAAGCAGAAGACCCTCAATACTTGGCCTGTCACTCAGAGGTAACATTTTACATGAAGGACATTTTGACCAAGCCCAGTGCCCCAGCCACCATTAGCAAACATGATGAATATTTGGTTAAGCCGGGATTCGAACTCACTACCTTGCGATAATGCGGCCTATAAACGATATTGTGACATTAATTACAAAGAAAGTAACTGCTTTTTTATTTTATAAAAGTACGTATAAAATGGAGTATATATACACTTATAAGATCTATGCAAACAATTGGATCCAGTATGACACAAAAAAGTTTAGTGAAAAGGTTAAATACTTACATGAAATATGAGATCAACATGTTCCCAAGAGATAATGGATGAACATTGGCTTGTCGACATGAAAGCATACTTTATATATGTTTACTGAAAAGTTATATACTTTCAAATCCCCAGTTAAAATGGATATTCAACTTATTTTATATGTTTTATATTTCATCACCAAATAATATAATGTAAATTATTTCAAATTTTAATCACAAATATATTAAAAAATACCTTGAAAATATTAGGACAGTAAAAACCAACAATATAGAAATTTAGAAACTTTTACTAGCACTACTCAGAGTTATATTTGAAATATGAAATTCCAACATTAAGAATTCATTATGAATCATTAAAGAAACATTTTTCATGAAATTCCAGAAATAACTTTAATAAAATCTACAAAAATAAAAATATCGATTACATTTATAATAGATAGTTAAACTATTGAGGAAAGAAATAACTTTACCAAGAAGCTCTCATAACGACTTTCTATTTTAGATTGTTTTTCGATTAGTTGAATCTGTCAGTTTGAGGTAAAATTCAAAACAAAGTGCCGATGGAAATTGCTATGGTGATAAAGGATACTAATAAATCTTGCTGCTGTGAAAACTTCTGTTTTAAGTATCTCGCAAGCGAATTGACGGAATCCCAACTAATTAGTTTTCATTGATGTCACAAATGTAAATAATCTAATTTTTTAAAAAAATATATTGTATTTTAATACTAAACATTCCCCGTTTTGTTAAGATCATAAATTCATGACACTCATACAAAGATTGTAATATTTAAATGTATTTAACAGAACCAATTTATAACGTGTTTTCAGTTAGCTTAAGTCATTTATTAAATTCAGTCATAGTAAATACTTTATTGATATTTATATAAGAAATATTATTTTGGTATTTAATACGTTTTAATACTAATTCATTGATTATTATTTTGATTTGACTAAATCATTCATGCGATACACATTTTTATTAATTTATGAAATATATATATAAATTTATGCATTTCAATAAACATAGCTAATTAATTAGTTTTTTATCAAGCTGTAAAATATTTCTATCATAAAAACTCTAAGAGCTAGATTACTATATTAGAATCGTCAAAATTACTAATTCAATTCCTTTTATAATAATTAAATCCTTTTTGTAGGAACATTTAATACTGAGAAGAGAAATTTTAATGCACTTAATTTATTAAATCCTAAAATTCAAAAAAGTGACCAAATATTAAATAAACATATCTCGTTGAAAATATATCAATCATGTAAAATTGAATATTTAATCCAAACATGTAACAGGGAATTTTAATTAAAAAATTATTTACTCACATTTGTCATCATAGTTTTATTTTAAAAATGTATATAATTTAAAAGATAATAATTACTTTTAGAATTGAAAATCATTGTTTCAGGAGTTTTTGGCAATACATTCTGAGAAATCACTCATCCCAAGAAATTATAAGCATATTTGTGTGTAAACAGAGCTCTGAAACATATCATTCAAATGTTTTAAAATAATATGTTGCAAATCTCAAGTCATTTTCGAAACCATAATTTTGAGTCTCTTTGAAAATTTAAATTTTTCTGTGCGGTCATAAGCAAATAGAATTGGACAGTTAATCAATAAAAAATGTAATCATTAAGAGAGAGTTATTTTGATCTGTTTACATCGGAAAAACTCAAATTTGTCAACAGAGTTAAGATAAACGCTCTCTTCTTGCTTGTATTCAACACATTTAAACATATGGTAAAGATTCTATTAATCTTTGGATCTGTTTGAAAATGATATAATTGTCACCTTGGCGAAAATAAAATGAAATATAGACAAGATTTCTCGTATCGCAATATTCTTTTTCATCATACGATCAAATTTAGTTCTTATGGTATAAACAGTATATTTATTTTAAAAGACAGCATACTTCTCAGAAGTCATATAGAAATTATATTACAACAAAAAGAATGCTACTTCTTGTACATGTACTCCATTTGTCATAATTTTGACTAAGATCCTATAAACTATTTATGATATCATATTCATGCGGTTTTGGGTACTAGGTTTGTTATTCAGTCGATCTCATCTACGGGAATCATAAAAAGAGATTAGAAAGAGTCATCTTTTCAATGAAATGTTTGTAATCTACTGAATAGTGGGTTACAAGCATTTCATTGAAAGAATGATTAAGGTTTGCGCTGCTGTCACTGCTAAAGCAAATTTTAAGGAAATTATTATTGTAAATTATAACGTTAATGTAAATAGCTTTAATTTGTGTTTATAAATTCACGTGTTTATTGCAACAGCTTTCGTAATTGCTATTTCCTAAGCAAATAAGCAAAGTTATATACATATTTGAAGTTAAAGATCACACTGGTGAAAATAACAGCATTCAAGTATTTTGTGAATTTATTTATGAAATTGAAAATTATAAGCGATTGCACATATTTTTCCGATACATCATAAAAAGGAAGACATATATTAAATAATTCTTCAATATCATCACTGTCAATAAAACATGAAATCAAAATACTAAATATTATAACACATAAATCTGTGTCTTAAAATCCTTCTATGTACATAAAAAATGATTATAAAATTCTTTCTAAAGGAAAAAAATACAAGGAAACTTTTATGATTTTTTTAACTTCAGTATAATAACGTTTACTCGTTATCAGTTTTCTGGACCTCAAAAAAGTGAGCTGAAAATTTTCTTTTATGATGCAAGAAAACTTTTCTTAGCTTCATTGAAAAAAAATTTGTCAATGTTGATTTTATCGCGATTCTCTGCCCCGGAAGCGTTTTTCTTAAGAATATTTTGCTGCGTATTGCCCAATTCATTGTTTCAGAACTTTAAAACATAAGTTAGCCTTTTCTTTTTCATTGACTTTTTATGTTATTGTTTGATGATCAATAAAAAATATAACAGATGATTATGCATTTATAATTGAAGCAAAATATCTTCATCAGAAGAAGTAAGCCTTCTTAATGGAGTGTGATGCTAAAGAAAGTTAATCGGAAAGTGGTAATTTATGATGCTGTGGAAAATGTCTTATGATGTCATTATGCTGGAATTTAATTTTCAATTGATAACTATATTAGTATTTAGTCATTCTGATAATATCTGTAATGAATTACATTCCTTAATTTGAAAATATATTTTATTTATTTATTGTTTTTTTTCTCCTATAACTTATGTTTCTAAATATAAAAATAATATATATTTGAGTGAAAATATTAACAATACCGATAATCACATGCTTGCTTCAATATGTTTTCAATACTTTCGAAAAGTGAGGTCCTGCAAAATAAATTAGTAAAAAATACGGAATATGAAATTCCCATTATTTGTACGATCCTCTTTTGCCATTAATTTTATACACGAAATCAGTGAAACTTTAATTAAAGTGAGGAAGTGACAAGCCTGCTCGCATTAACCTAGAAAGAATGACAATATTGTTTGAAAGGCAATAAATTTGATTTTAACCCAACGCAAGGTCACTTTATTATAGCTCCTATGCTTGTTCCGCAGCATCAGGTTAATACCACTATGATAGTGAATTGGAGGAATTTTAAAATGAGAAATTTGCCTTTATGGTGTTGATATCTTCACTTAACCTAGGTTTATTGTTAGAGAGAATTATCTTTTTATTCGTCTTAAGGTACATTCAAAGCGAATTATAGTCAGTCACTGAGCTACTGTAATAATATAAATACAAATACTTAAATGATGAGGAAAAGTAACAACTCTACAGCCACAAATTCGAATGTTTTCAAAATAGATGTATTTCAAATTTGTTCATCTTCAATGCTTGTTAATTGCATAACTACTATTAATCGGATCCTGCAAAATTACTCATTAACTCTGCACATCAATTGATAATAATTTAATAAATCAAAAGTAGAAAACCATTGTAATGATTTTTTAAATAAAAAATTATAATCGATTGATAATAATATTTTATTTAAAGAATCATTACAATTGTTTTCTATTTTTGCTTTAAAAACATGGAAATGTATTTGAATTATTGTAGCTTTGATTAAAAAAAAAAAAAAAACTTTTTCCATTTTCAGTATCATTAATTAATTGTTCAGAATTATTAATTAAAAAAGTGATATATCTCCTTTGAAATGTAATATTAATCGAACGGAAATATTTTAACAATATTTTACAAATTAATAAAAATCACCTTTAAAATTTCCCTTAATAAACTAACCTAAAATTTTAAAAATACGATAACAAAAATAATTGTAGTACAGAATAATTAAAAAGATCATTGTAATATATAAAAAATATATGGATATAATATAGAAACTTTTCAAAATTTTCAATATTTCCTCCATATTATTTATTTTCATAATTAAAAATAAATTATTGTTTAAGGAATCACTCCAAGAAAGATAGAAAAAAAATAATTTTTCTTATATTCGAAATTTATTATCAGTTACAGCTCTAGAAATATATATGATTTAGTAAGTAACAAAAATTACTTCATGCTTACTTGGCTATATCATTTTCCTAATATCATTCTGCAACAATTAAACAAGCAAGTGAAGTTATATGAGTGCTGCTAAAGATTCAAATCATACTTATGACTTGTACAATTACATTACATGAAATAAATAACTCCTCCAACAGTGTTTTTAGAGTACAAGATAAATTGCATGAATTCTATTTGTATGCTGTGTATTGTAGTCTGTGTGTTTAAAAAATATCTACATGAATTATAGTTGCTTATCCATAATTACTTCACTTAAGAACTTATTCAAATAGTAGGATTTCCTTGCCATTTTTGGCAATTGTAATATACATTACTTTTCCAAACCAGCACGAAAATATATCTTTGATTTAAGTTTTTGTGGAGGGTGTCAGTATTTTTTCTCTTCTCTGCCACATTTAATTAAACGGTATCACGAAATTCCATCGTTTGGACGAAGAAATCTAATGAAAAATTTTTCATCCTACAATACGCATTTAGAACCAAAATTTATTTTTCTTGAGTCTCATTTATTTTCCTATGACTGTGACATCCTTTCGCATAAAGAAAAATGTAATTTGAGGAGTACAAGTCAGGCAATGGAATGTTCTATTAATTTTATAACCATCGTTTCAATCTGGTGGTTTGCAGGAACCTTAAAAATAGGTTGATAGAAAAAGGAAATTATGTTCTAACTTATAGATTTAAGAGATGCGAGGTATCCGTAACATATATATCTGACTTGATAAAAAAATATAATTTATCTTTCAGAATACCTCTTGTTTTTTTTGTTATTTTTTATTATTTGATGTATTATCCTATCAGTACATGCTACCCTCAAGCATTTCACAGTGAAACATCAATCATTTATATAGATGGAAAATTCTCCTCAATCTTTATAGATAAGTTTCACTATTCTTTTAAAAATTCTTAACATTGTAAAATAATAATACTCGATTAATTTTAACTGTGAACTGAATGATATCTGCAGTCAAAATATTACTCTTTACGTATAAACTAGAATTTCTTTAATAATGCTTTGAATATTAAATAAAATTTTTTATTTTGGTGGAAAAGTAGCTTATTTTAATTCTTATTTTATTCACTCTTATTTTAATAAACAATATCATCAATACGTTTTTTTAGATATTTAAATTTAAAGGCAAACAAAGAAAAATTAAAGAAATTATTAAAAGCATTTCCTTCGAAAAGATATTTAAGAAATTATATATCTTCACTATAAAAATTCATTATAATATATTTTATTATAATTACAATTTAATGCAACTAATTCAATTGAGAAGAATAATTCTATTTTCTGACATTTTATACTATGAACTTAAAGATTTTACTTTGAGGTAAACATTAAACATTAATATTAAAAAATTTAAACAATTTACCAACTAATTCGTTTATTCAAATTATTACGTCATATAAAATAACAAAAACTGAAAATAAAGTCATCTGAAACATTATTATGTCTTTTGGTATGTTAATTTCTATTATGTATGCTAATTTTCAGCCTTTTCAGTTCGTCAATGAAAGCATATGATTAAAATATTGCAGTTTCAAGCAGTGCATATTATTTAAATACTTTTTATTTCAATAAAATGAGTTTATTAATCAGATATTTAAAACTATTTCATACGATATGAGTAAATATTGCATGTATAAATTAAGTATTTAATCTTTCAAAACACCAAGACATGTTGTTTATTGTTAGACCAAACAATTTAATGTTGTAAATAAATGGCTTTTCTAAACTTTTACGTTGTCTTAGTGAAAAAGAAGAAATCAGTGTAGAGAATAACAGAACATTTTTTAATGTTTATTAATAATTTATCATTTTCTAATCAAATGGCATTCTCGCTAATTTACGAGTTAAGATTGTCAACTCAGACACTTAAATTATATAAATATTTTTACGTTTAAATTATTTTATCAATATAATTAAATTTGGGCATATTTAGGCATTGGGATTTATTATCTTATTGAAAATCTATAGCTAAAAGGTACAAAAAAGGTAAATTTAAAAATTAGTATAACTTCAATTATGTGTGAACTATAAATATTAAACAAGATTATTTTGTGAAAAAAACCCAGAAAAGTTTATTATTAGGTACAATGATAATGATATATATTTTAAAGAAAAAATTCTCTAACGAAAATCTAACACGAACGAATTTAATTTTAAACAGTATTGATCTGTGTCAATGTAAAAAATAGATTTACAATTTTTAGCATTCAAAACAATATTAGGTAATTTTCAGAAGAAGTCCATACAACTTGTTCGATTATTTAATTTTTTTCAAATGTTTTTATTAATCTTACTATTTTAGTGATCATTTTTCCACTTATGTCCAAAATAAATAAAGTATGCTCATTATATTTAGAGAGGAGAAAGAAAATTCCCTTAAATTGTGTGTGTGTGCAAAATAAAAGGTGGAATTTTTATAAGGATATAAACAATAAGAAATACTTTTTAACACGTACAATTTTCAAAATTTTAATTAAAATATTGTTGAATAGCTATGTTAAATAGATAATTATAATCTGTAACTGGACACACAATTTTAATCCATACAAAATATATTGTGCAATGCATGAATGACTATATTTATATATGCAAAATCATTAGGAATTTAAAAAAGATTAAAATAAGTTTCCTTTCTATTAGATACCATAACATAAATTGAATTCATATGGTCTTTTTATAATAAATCATGATCCTTCTTTCAAAATTCCTAAGATATGTCCATTTTTCCCCTCACAACTAGTAATATAAACTGGATCATCAAATAAGAAATGTATAATAATTTTCGTTACTTTTTAAATTTACAGCTTATTTTCTCTATTCATTCCTCATCTTAAAGCTCCCTTAAAAAATAAAATATAAACTATTCCTATCTTCAATAAAATGAGATGGAGGAAAAATTGTACAATATATAACATTTTGTCTCTTGTTAATAAGAAATATTGGTCTACTTTGGAGGTTAACGACATTCATAATATTTTAGTCTTTATTGGTTGGAAGACATTTTACGATTGTTTCAAGGAAAAGCTTCGAATGATAAAATATTAAGTTATTGGTTTATTAAAACTTATATAATTTTGAAGTTAATATATATATATATATATATATATATATATATATATATATATATATATATATATATATATATATATATATATATATATATATACATAATTTTTTATTTATTTATTTATATAGACAATCTATTATTACTTTAACATCACATGATTGATAACCTAAAGCTATTGTAATAGTTTTTAACATCCACCGAGAGTTATAGTCTTCAGAGAGAAATTTTTATGGACATTAATGACATTTTGCAAGAGAAGAAAACTGTTAAACACCAAAGCTGCCACCCAAACAGATAGGCAGGCAAAGAAAAAACGCACCAAACATTTTCCGTTTTTTATCAGTGGCAAGCATCAAACTCAGGACTTTCCATATCAAAGAGTGTAATCCTACTACTAGGCAATTATATACTGTTACTTTGACACCATTTAATGGACAACCTAAGGCTGCTGTAAGGCATTTTAATATTCCCTTCAGGAATTGTTTTCCAGAAAGACTTTTTAATAAATAGTTGGTCGTATTTATGAGTAGCAAGCAAAAAATCTTAGATAATGCATACAGAAATGCAATGTTCATCTCCCGTTGAAGAATGATGATTGCTATTCTTTTTTTCTCAGAGGAGCATTGTCGTACCACTAGGCCAAGTTGAGTCCATATTGGTTATCCGTGGAGCTTCGGTGTCAGAAGAAAGTTTGCAGACTTGAAATCCGGACGAATCAAAGACCACCAAGTTCATGAATCACTGTTGGGATACATAAAATGTGTCGTTTTTGCATTGTTCTCCAAATGAAATGATACCTCATAGGTTGGTATGCATTGTCACCCTGTAACCCTAAGAGGCATCATTTCATTTGAACATTCTCATTGATCTCTGATTCTAAATTACAAGGACAATGACATACCTTCTTGGAAGTTCATTATATAAGTTGTCCACGAGTTCTGTTAGCTGTGGTGCCAAAGATTCAAAACCTCGAAGCGATGAGTACTTACTACTGAAATTGTCCATATGTGCACATATTATATTGATATTTATATCTACTAGTATCCCAAAAGCGCAGCAAAGAATACGTTTATAGTAGTTTAAAATTCTTTCATGTGAAACTCTTTTGATAAAATGATTTTTTAAGTCGTTTAACTCAATAATAAAATCAATTTGCCAAATAGTTAATAATTTTGAGTATCATGATATATCTAAGAACACGATTCATGTAAAATTTTAATGTCAATTGCACAAAATTTGAGAAAAACAGGTACTATTACAAACAAATTGATACTCAAAATATCATAACTTAAGCTCCTAGTCATTTAAATGAAACACATTTGATGACTTCACTTTCACTAAGCAACAAATGAATATATAATACGACCTGAAGTTTAAGCCACATTGCAGTTCATCACTTAATCAGAAAAAACTCATGTGAGCATTTTACAATGTGAAGACTCCCATTGTGAAAATATTCTTTGCAAAGATAACTATGGGAGTTAAATTATGGCCAGAAATACAAATATAATGTGATCTCTGATATGTTTAGAAATCCATTTGCTATAACTATTTTGGTTTCTCATTTTAATAATGGACGCTTACTAGAGCTTCGATATGTGACTTGAAAGTAAATCCTAGATTGAATGAAAGCCTAGGAGAACTTTATTTCCACAGAAGCAAAATGATTATAGACCATAAAAAGGCAGTTTCGTAAATTTTCTATTAGAAAAAAGAAACGAAGAATAAGAGAGCTAGCTCATGGTAGAAAATAAAAGTTATCTGACGTTTGTACCATAACCACAAATTGCAGATTTGTTTAGAAAGTGGTAGTAAAAGGATTTGATATATATATTTTTCTGAAGTATAGGACAAGAGAGCTATTAAAATAGAGGGTTATACAAACTATACAATTTCTGTTTCAACCTATTTTTGCTCATTTTATTAAAATTTTTCAATCAAAACTTCTCAAAAAATGTATTAAAATATAAAAAATTTCATTTCTGTAAAACAAAAATACTCCTTTACATTTACATAGTTGAAATATTTAAATTACTTTTAAATTCAAAATTATTTATATTTTACAGTAGGAATTTAATTTTTAATTATTGCTTTACAATAGGATTCTTATTTATTAATTCGTGTTAACAAGTTTTTATTCATTTAATATAAGCAACAAATATTGAGAAAATAAAATATCACAAATATTAAAAAAGCAGTAAAACAAAAAATAGAAAATTAATTTAAAAAGATAAAAATTGAAGAAAAGTAAATATTTAAAAACGGAGGAATCATATGGATTGAATTAATACAAAACTATTTCCATCCTTGGATAGCTAACAAATAAAAATTTGGGTGCGATTTGCATTATTCAACAGAACCTGAAATGTCCTTTCAATGAATAAACATCCTGCTTTCAAATCATGACTATTAAAAAAATCTAACAACTAAATACCAAATGTTTATTCTCTCATAAAAATTTAAAAAAAAAACTCGTAACGACAACCATTACTTTCACTAATAAAGTAAATACAAAAACTAAATATGTCATATAACATACATGTACTTTAATGTCCTAATATAATAATATTAGATTTTCACTTTTCATCATGTTTCGTTTATAATAAAAATGCATTTGGTTTCTTCCTCAAGATTTTTAAAAATATATGTATAACAATCATATCTTAATTTTAGTAATTTCACTAATGTACTAAGACAAACGATCATGCTCATGGTTCCCATTAAACAGGTCTGTTGTGTTTGTCGCTTAAGCAGAAACAACTAACTTCACTTTAAAGAACATCCCATGTTACATAATTTATTTGACATTCGTTATTTTCTAACTAATTCTAATAAAATTATGCCCACAATTTAATACAATAAGATTAAAATCTGTTATAAAAGCAGTAGAAATCTTATGCAACTCAGAGTATGCAATATTGCATTTTATTGTTGCTAATATTATAAAACTATGTGGGAAGATTCTCTCCTTATTATTTTTTAATGATAAATGAGAATTCATATTGTTATTTTAATTAAGAATTGAAGAATAATTTTCCAACTGCCGAACAAATAGATTTTTATTTTTGTCTCTAAATTTTTTTCAGTAAGTTTACATTTTACTGAACCTTTGCTTATGTCTTAAGAAGTAGTTCAAAAATTTAAAAATTTATGAGAGCAAAAGATAACAATATTGATGGTGATAACAATATGAAACTTAACTAAACAAAAAATGCATCAAATATTTTAGTTAAAATGAATTGTATAAAGATACTGCTAAAGACTAAAATGCTCCACTTATGAAAAGTTTTAAGGTAAATATCCATTATTTCTATTAGTTTAGACATTATAATTTATCGAAATTATGTGCAAACTTAAAGGAGAAGGCATTTTATTTCTATTTCATCAAACAGAAAAGAAATAGTCTACGATATCTCTCATATAGGACAAGCATTTAAGTTTATTTAAATTTTTTGAAATTATTTTACTTAAATTTTAATAAATATTATTTTATATATCTTGAAGATATTTTAATTTAAATATTACTTGACGAATGGGTGTGAGATTAGCATGTAGTCACACGCTACTCGTCTGACATGTAACGTTAAAATGATCGCAAAAATTATTAATAGCATTTAAAACACGTAAAAATAATTAACTGGAGAGAAATAATAAGAAAAAATATCTTTACTTCCTCAAGTAAAAGCTATAAAAAGTTTAAAGGAATTTTTTGAATAGTCAAACAAACTTCAAAATAAATTGACTTGACAGCTTTTCAATAAACCTCTTTTAAGACTAACCTGAAGGAATTTTCCATATTTTTGATTTTGTGAGAACAGTATTGGAATCGACAAACCATTTATAATAACAAAGAAGTGAAAATTATTTCTTGTTTGAAATAAAGGGAGCCTGTTGCATCGGCCTTATATTTATTAATTTCAAAAAAAAAAAATGATGACTGTCAAATTTTAAAATTTCATGACTTAGTATCGGTTCCTTGTGGTTTGAATGTAAAAATCTAAAAGGGAGAGTGTTGAAAAGATATGATAAACAGATATTCTAACTATATAAATCTAAGTTCTAAAAACCACGTATATTTACAACAATAAGGAGAACATAAAATAAAATTTTAGGCAAAATAGCTTTCATTGAAAACATATGAGCCCACTAATATCATGGTCTTATTTTATAAAAATGCTTGAGTCCATATAAATCTAATCAATTTCTTTTATCATAACGGCAATTTTCAAATAGTCAGCTCAATATCTGAACGGTCGTGCATACGTGGAAGGATCGCAAAATCCTAACTTTATTGTCAACATTTCACTTATCTCTTGAATGGGAATGATCTCACATTACACTGACGGGCCTCATTTCCATGATGAGGCTTTATTCTTTCTTTAAGCTAATAAAGTGTTGCTATGCAATAAACATTAAACACATTGCTTAGGTAGATGCATTTTGATTAGATTATGCTTCTTTTTCTTTGCTTTTTTGATGATATGAAAAATAGTGTAAAGAAATGTCGAGTTATCTACAGTCAAAATAATTTCGAAGTCTACTTTTACAAAAATATAATTGGTCACATTAAAAACACATCCTAAAAAGTACAGTTTGTGTCTCTTCTACATTTATGTACATTAATTTTTGATTAAATTCTTTTCCATCAATGTAATCTAATATATACTTTTCAAAATTATAATTGCATTGTTTAATAAAATTAGTAGAAATATATTAATTGTATTCCGTTGTAATATGAAAACTTTTTTCAAACACAGTAATGCATTTTGGCACGATATTTCGTAATTTAGAAGTCTTGATTGATATGTAATAACAAAGTTGTATGGAAAATATTAACTTCCTTGCGTATTATTAATTTAGTGTTGTAGTATGAACTTTGCAAACGCATACAATAAAATTTAAAAAATGTAAAATTGGTTCTAATTTTCTGATAATGAAAGAATATATTAAAATGACTGAAAAATATCACCGTAAGCACTTGTTTAAAATTTGCATTAGAACTCAAAATTAAATTTTTATATAGTAAAAACTTTTCTCAATTTCTTTATAGTTTTTAATTAAAATATATCTAAATACTGTTTCAAATTTCCTTGTTAATTAGGGAAAGAATAGCAATAAAAAGGAATATTTTAATTATAATGTGTTGCGCAAATTTGAAGCCATTTTCTATGAATAAAAAGCCATATAAAGTGAGTAACTATTAAACTTTGTTTTATTTCTCTGATATAAGGTTTCTATTGAAAGAAAGATCTTTAAATCAGGAAATTAGAAAAGTTAGAAAAGTTAATTTACTGGAAATGTTATTACGAAACTTAATGCCAATGAGTTTGCATTAAAATAAAATATATGCATATTAGAATATATTTTAAGCCATTTTTAATAAGAAACACTATGTGAAAGTACTTTATAAAAATGTTTATATTAATAAAATAATTCAAATATGTTTAATTTTAAAAGGAAAGAATTCAGAAAAGGAAACAAAATTCATTGGAATTAAAATTATAAGAAAGCATGACCCTGAATTTTCATACTGTTATTTTAAAATTTAATTATTAATAAAACTTATTTTAAAATTTTTATTTCTTTATTTTATATTGTTACAAATAAAATAGTTATTTCTTATTAATCTTATTACTTGGCAACATAAATGTTTTTTCTAGAATTCTTAAAGGAAATCTTCAATATTATGAGAATATATAATAAATGAGATTTATTTTAACAAATTTAAATTATTTACGAATATTTTTAATACTGCATGAAGATAAAAATAATAAAAAGTTAAGAAAAAATTAACTTAATATCCATGCAGTATATTTAATCTATTCCTATCAGTTAATAAAATAATGTATATTTTAGAATTCATTTTTTATGTACTAATTTTTATTAAAATGTGCTTTATTATTTTAACAAAATCAGTAGAAACTAAAAAATATGATTAAATATATAATTGTTTTTTATTTATAGCATAAATTATAGAAAGATATCTTGAAAATCATTCAAATACGCAAATTTGTAAATTTTCCACAGAAAAATTATATACAAATATGTTAAATATTTTATATATATTAAAAACAAATTCGATATCAACGAAAAAATTAAACATTTGTTGAATATTTTATTTTCTTTAAACTTATAAGAGCAGATATAAAATCTTATTTTATTATATTATAATTTTCAATATATTATATATACGTGCTTAGAACACAAGTTTTAACATATAATTATAAATTTTTAAAATAAATTTTTAATATTTTATACCTAACTAATATAGCATGAAAGTTATAAAATGCATAAACTTTATTCACTGCTATATGCTACGACGTTTTTGCTAAAAAATGAAAAGCGTTCGTCACATATTATCTTCTAAGATAAATCACAGCTACAACTTGTCAAAAAACGAAGGAAGAAATTATTTTATTTAATTATGATACACAAAATCTCAGGTAAGAAAGTGAATAACATTGAGTTTTTCAAGTGAATAAATTGTTTCTGTCACAATCTGATAATATATTTTAATTTTTTAAGCTAGAAATCTCAAAATATAAAGGGTTTTACAGTTAAATACTTTTTATTTGAATTTTATTGGATAACTAAACTTGGAATACTTTATTATTATATTAAAGTTCACATATAGTATGTATTATATTTCCTTGAAAACTGAGAAAATAAATAATTTAAAAAATGATAATATTGGTTTAAAAGAGAGTGAATTTTTTTTATAGTTATCGCATAATAACTCCGAAATAATTTGAGAAAATTATTTGATTGATATTAAATTTTTTTACAATTTAAAATGTGATTAGCATAATATTTAAGTCATTGCATCTTATATGGTAGAAACTTACACTAGTTTTCGTTTTACTGCACTGTTCTCAAAATAATTTATTCTAAATTTCTAAAATAAATTACAATGCTTCTCAAGGACTGAACTTCTTAAAAAAGTTTTTAACTTAATTTAACTAACGAGTATATTTCCTCTTAAACATTATTATTATTTATTTCTAATAATCAATCGCTATTTTACATGTAAAAACAGTTTTTTTTTCAATATAGATAAGAATAAATTTTTCCAAGGTTTAATTTTGTTCATCCTCATGTGCTATTACGTTTCGCTGTTTAAAAAGGTAAGCATTCGTTCTATGTTATTTAATATACCTTAATGTAAAATATTTCCTTTCCACATAAAGTTTAATACTTTTCTATAAATGTTGTATTGGGCAAACATTTAATTATAATTATAATAAAATTATCTAAAGCAAAACTTTTTTAACAAAAATGTTTATCTGGACCAGATTTTTCGCTTGAAATTGTTATGGTAGTACGTTTATTATGAATTCATTTTATGCTTCGCAAATTCAAGATAAAAAGACTACAATACTTTAGCCTGTTTGCTTATTTTTTAAATTTCACCATTTTTAAATTATAAAATTGTATTTCTAAAAGCAACTAAGCGACATGTTTAAGAGCGAAAACTTAGTTGTTTTCAGAAATATCGAAGATGAACATAATCATTAATTTAAAAAAACTAGACACTTTTAGACAAATTTAACGTAAATGGTTGTAATCTTTCACTTTAAATTCTTAATTACTTATAGCTCATAATATGTGAAAATTTTGTCATATAAAAATAATTTCTATAGTACCTATGCGTATTCTCTATGTAGAAGTTTTTATCTAAAACAAAAGATAAATAAATTAAATCGGAAATCATTTTTAAACTCTATTTACTATAATTGTTAAATAATTTAAGTTGATCACTTATTTTTATATAATCCTTCTCTACTTCTCTAAGAGGTGAGAGTTATCAAAATAAAAAACAAAATATTTACGGAATAAATCTTTTGCGTCTTCATTTAGAAAATTAAAGTGCTTTATTCTTGCTTAATGAAGCATTCTCTTTTTATTAAATGACGCAGTATCTTAATATTTTTTAAGAATTTGTATGAAGGGGGCAAATAAATCTTTGATGAGATGGTATAAGTATGATTTTCGAACAGCTCCAGATGCGCGTGAGTGCGCTTGTATATTGGTTAGTTTGCTTTTGCAATTAATATGAATTATTTTTAATGAGAAATTATTCAGTGAAACTTACTAAGAGTCTTCCGATTTGAAATTTTTATAACCAAAATTCCTGAATGGTTCTCCATATAATTTAATAAATTGAAAAAAAAAAAGAAATGAATTTTACAAACCGTTTCTACAGACTAACTCTTCTTGTTATTCCTAGCTTTAAAAATATAGGAGAAAAGGCGAAATATCTTTGAGAAAACTATGCAATTTACACATGTATGAAGAACCATAATTCATACTTGATAGTTTACAACTGGTGGTGGCTACAATAAATAATATCTAGTGCTACGCGATAAATCGATGCTTAAAGTGTGAGGGTGGTCTTGTTGAAGTGAATTATGTTTTCCAAAGTCTTTTACGAAGTTCTGATAATTGCACAAAACCGAAGAACTTGAAGAATCGGTAATAAAAGAAAGATTGTGGAACAACTTACCGTGCATGTCGTTTGAAAAGCAGGTGCTTTGCCGCCTAGAAAGATGCGCGTAAATCATTTGCGTCTTCTTTGCAGATATAAAGAGTTTTTTCTAGCTTGGAAGAGTTGAGTGCTTTTTTTTTCATAAAGCACTTTACTAAGGGGTAAGCATTATCATTTTTTATCGCAAAGTATTTTATATCACAACCTTGCAAGAAATTTGCGCAGAATTGGAATGCGCATGCAATATTTCCATGCACCCTTTATGTCTCTCCTCCTCCTTGCATCGAATGCGTTAGAATGGAAAGTCCGAGAAAAAGTAAGACTGCTTCTCGCTGAATAGGAAACACCGATGCGCTTTCAGCTTCTGATAGTCCCCTGCAGTAAATTTGCCAGGCTTTCTCCACCGTTCGATACCAGAGCCATCTAGCGTTGCCCACACGCAATTTTTCCATTAAAAGAATTCAAAACCTGAACCTCAGCCAGTTTTTACAGTTTATTTTTATGGAATAATTCACTTGATGAGAAGACTCGTAAAACGACGTGATATAAAAATAACAAATAATGATATCTATAATATGCGAAAAGAAATGTATGCCTTTCATAAAGCATTAAAATTAAAAAAGCAGTTATGGGACTTATATTTTTCAGTTTATTTCATTTGCATAATTAAGCATCTAAGTAAGTAATGTAGGGTTAGATTTTTTTGTGTGTGTGTGCTTCGGAAACTTTAAATCATTCGCAATAAGCCAAAGAAAATTATTTTCTTCGTTTTTCACTTCTTCTTTACTAGAAATGGCAATTTAATTTTTCAGAACCAAAAATAAAAATCGTTTTATCTGAAATCATTTATTTCCTAATAGCTGGTGTCTTCTATTTTTTTCCAAAACGTGTACTATATAATAAATGAATGATGATATACGGAAAGGATAGGAAAAGAGTTATATTGATTTATAATATAGAAAAAATTCAGAAACATTTTATATTATACACATATAAATTATCTAAGCATAACAATGTTTTTATTTTTTTCTGAAACTCTTTGATTTCCTATAGAGAATTCTTTAACCCAGTGATAAATTTAACTTTTCCTATCGTACGATAAAAAGTTTCCTTCAGGACTTAAAAATAAATATCTTAGTTTATAACATAAAAAAATAGTGGATTTCTTGTATTCACAAATATTTCTCATTGTACATGGGAAGATTTCACTGTAGATAAAATTATAATTTTACTATGCATATAAAAAGAGCTTAATAAAAGAATGTTTCTTTCTTGAATTAGTATCTGTAACGTCCTAGAAAAAAATGAGAAAATCCGGGAAAAGTACACAGCTATAAATACTGAAATATATAATTTTCACACTTCATAATATAAAACTAAATTTTCCTTTTTTGAAATATCTTGGAATGTTAGAATTTTACATCTGTATTAATATCGGATTGAAACTTATTAAAAATGATTTGAGTTCATAATTGTTATTTTTATAATTAGAAGTCAACCAATTTGCTTGATAAACTTTATTTTCTATAATTCCTTCTGAACTAATTAAATTAGATAAAAGTATTATTAAGTTTCTGATTCCTTTGTATGTTTTGCTTAGCAATTCCATGTTCTCCTTTGCGTTTGTTAAGAAAGTGAGATGGATTAGAAAATACAATTTTCTAGGTCACCTTTTTCAGAGAAATTGTTTAGTTTAAATTTGATTGAACCATTACAAACATCCAAGACTGAAGTGGGAATTGAATACATGAGCACAGTTAAATGAAAGACAAAGTATTAACCATTCAACTACCCGCTACTTAAGTAAGATAGAAAGTAAAGCATACATACACACATACACACAAAATGTGTTTTCGAGTGAGAGAGATTTATATTTTAAATAAAACAAAATGCATCAAAAATATAAAAGTAATACTTATATGTAGGCATAAGTAATAAAAGCTTATAAAAATCAGTGCAAAATGTAACCATGAACAATGTATACATTTATTTTTTATAAAATACCTTAAATCATGTAAATTTTAAAATAATGTCCTCATTAAAAATATTTAATGAGGAAGTTTTTAATCTAAAAATTATTCTCACTACAAAATCACTTCGATTTTAAAACAAATAGTTTTATCAGTATTTATAAGCATTAAATTCATTCGAAATATTTTTAAATGAATCCAAGTAAACAAAAGAAATTTGCACTTGTGAAAATATTTGATGAGCAAGTATCAAATAAATCACGGTTAAAATGATGTAACATCATCAGACAAAGATTACCATAAAATAAATAAATATTTAGAGGGATTTCACTTTCAATAAATCTAAATAGATTTAATTCTACCAGTACTGGAAGACTTTCAGAGAATATGTAATTTATTTTGACTTAAAATACTTGTTATGATTAAGTCGCTCAATTTGTTGAAAGAGAAAATATTAGAAATCTTAATTGTTAACAAAAAGGAGAATGTGCGTGGTTGCAATGGGATTATATACCCTTAATGCCCTTAAAGCCGCAAAAATGTAACAAAATATTAATTTAATTCTAACAATTTTTTCACAGAGAAAATATTCTCTCCTCATTTGAATAGAAAACTCCTCTTTCTTGAATAAATAATCAAATATTTTTCGCAATTACAATTTGACTAACAAATTTATCGAATGAGTTTATTTGAAAATAGGTGATAGTATCAACCAACGTTTAGGCTAAAAGTATGTTTAATCAACTATTTAGTAAGCAGTATATATATATATATATATATATATATATATATATATATATATATATATATATATATATATATATATATATATATATATATATATATATATATATATATATATATATATATATATATATATATATATATATATATATATATATATATATATATATATATATATATATATATATATATATATACATGATTATGTATGTATTCTAGTTTCTTCTTTTTTTTAATAAATAGCCTCAAAAAATTGCAAAACTTCAAGTGCATGATATTTTTTATCTTACATAGGCATCATTCAAAAACAAAAATGATTTTATTTCTATATGTTACAATGAAATATGAGAATGACAGTGAAATACTTTAAAATATTGATTGACAGATTGTCAACTAAAGTTTGAAAGTTTTTTATTTACCATTGCTTACACTCGCGTTGCACAAAATCTTATTATGTGAACTTGTCTTAAAAATCTTTTGCCTGTCATATAACTTTCCTACAATGATATTAGAAATATTTAGAACACTTTTTTAAGCTTTTACTTTCTTTAAATTGCGAGGTTTGTACCAAGTATGTAGTTGCTTTAATCTTTCGACCCCTGCAATGATTAAATAACCACGCTCATCGGAGTGGGCGAATACAATGAACCACTTGACTGGCCTAGTTCATCGGAGGAATCTCTAGGCAGGAGAGAGGAATGATGCGTCCCTAAATGAGTAGCTTTATTCCTCCTATTTTGTGGAAGACCAAAAAGGAAGGAAGAAGGCGGAATTTGTTTTACTTTTTTCTCCTATTTCAAATGTGTTCTTTGTTTTACTGTTTTCAGCCTTGTTTCAATTAGTTTTCGTGACAAGTTATCTTAGTTTTTAGGTAAAAAAAAATATTAATTGATTTTAAATTTATATGTTTATAAACCTAAAGGCATTTTCAAGAAAAATTTTAAAATTTATAATAAAAATTTATTTGTTGCTTTATTAGATATCCACATAAATGCCGGTATAAATAATGTACTGATAATTGGCTAAAAGAATGACTGGAAATAATTTATCTTTCAGATCAATAATGACCAATGCCGCCCAACCTGTCTAGTGGTCAGAGAGCCTGACTGCTGATAGGGAGTTCCTGGGCTCAAATCCCAGTTCGGGCATGGATGTACTTCCACTCTCTGTCTATCCTTTGTTTGTCCTTTCTATGTATGAATGAGTTGTGAATGATTGCCTACCCTATAAACGGGTACCTATGGCATGCGTGTACTAAGGAAGTCAGATTCCTTACCAAAATATGGTTCAGTTGAAAAAGTGCACAATATAGTGACAGCCTAGCTGGCACAAGACAGCAACAACAATAATGACCAATAAGAACCTTTGAGCTAAATACGTCTAGTGATTCTTTCCAGCTTTAGCACCAAGGCAGTAAGAGCACAAACTTAAGTAAATTAATTAAAAGATCTTTATTAATATATATTTATTTTAAGTTATTATTTTACTTCATTTTATATACTTATTCTTATATCCTATTGGCTATGAAATTGCTACATCAAAAGGCACATAAAATTTACTGTAAAGAGAGGCTGTGATATGTAAATAATTTATTAAAATAATTATAATTATTATTTATTAAAATAACTGACGACAGACATATCTGAAATGCCTTAAAATGAAGGTATTATGCATTATTGTGGTGTTTTGTAAAAGAAGAAGTACTTACCTGCTCATTTCTGACTTTGGTAGAGGTCGAATAATATCCTAATAAGGGATTTTGGTTCATCATAACACAATATTGCTGTTAGAGTCAGTAATAAACGGCTGATTGTCTGCAGTTTATGGAATATATGCCTTCAGGATGATAATGCGGAACACTGTGTTGATTTCAGTCGCCCGCTATCACTAAAAGCCAAATATACAATAATGGACAGATATTAATGGATAGTAGAGCCATGTTAGTAAGACTTAAGTCAAGAAGAGTAGTCGTATATAAGACAACAATTATATCTGCGGGAACAGTTCGAAGACGTTTATAGGATCACTGATTCTAGGAGCACAGTGATCATAGTTTTGGATATCTTTGACTCTACATCACAAGTAAGAGCGTCTTCAACTGTTAACTATGAACTTGGATAGAAGAATAATGTGACGTTGTGCTTTCAGACATATCTCGATTCTGTTTACAGCATCATAGTTGTCGGATCTGTATTTGATGTCAATGTGGTGAACGCATTTAATCAATGTGCATTCGACATCGTCATAGTGGTTAATAACCTTTACTAATGGTATTGGGTGAAAATGGATACACGCCACGATCATTTCTTGTTCACACTGAAGGCATTTTGAACAAGGGCCGTTATATTTGTATTAAGACCCGTGGTTCTGAAGTCTAATCGAGTCCTGTGAAATGTTATAGCTTATCAGAATAATATAAGGCTATTAACTTCTGGTATTGTATAGACCTTCCTTAAAAGAGAGAAAATGTTCCCTGTTACCCTAGCCACCTCTTCTCTAGATTTCTCACCAATAGAAAACGTCAAATCAGTGATTGTCAAGAGACTGGTTCTTAATCTTTTACATTTATTATGGTTTATAAACTGGGGTATCGTATTGAAACTACCTTGGTTGCTGAACCCGTACTAGTCTTCCTATGCGTATAGGTTTGGTGCGTCATGGGTGGCTATTCTGGGTACTCATTTCTCAGGTCTATTCTTCCAAATTTCTTGAAAATTAAACAACTAGATATTTTTACTATCATATTTGTCCAATAATTATTTATTTATATCTTGAACTTCTTTCTACCATAGTAATTTTAAACTTCACTAGTTTATTTTCAAATTTAATTTCATTTTACATTTAATTGTTATACTCTGGTTACTTATTTTGGCAGGAACCATACTTCACAGAAGTCTATAAATGTAATCATTTGAAACTTAGTCAACATGTTATCTACAAAATAAATTTTGTTGTGATATCTCTAGTCTTTCTTGGTGTTGCAATTTTGGGTGGCCAGTAGTGTAGAAGGCTAAAATCAAATAAATAGATTAAACTATAGAAAATTTGCCATAGTCACAATAAGAGGAGTTAATATAAAGATAACATAATTCTGTTTTATTATTCATTTGAAGAAATGCTAGATTGAGTTTCCGCTTAATAAATTTAATTTAAGAGGTAACTTAGGAAGTTTAAATAGCGTCATAAAATTTTATTCCTAGTGTTCAATTTGTAAAAGTGAAAAAGTTATTATTTTTAACTAACTTATGTAAATAAAAATAAGCGTTTATTGCTGGCAAATTATGAACAAAGTAATAGTTAGATTACTTATTTTATTTTATTCTTGAACTGCAATTAAAAGAGTTGACAACAATTAAGCCTATTATCTCTAAAATTATTTCTAAATTACCTGTTTTTCTATGTAAGTTTAAATACTGTTTCAACACACTTAAATGTATTTTGATTTGTCAAAAAATATTTTACATACTTAAAACTCTACGAATATTTACCTAAAACTTTCAAATTTTATGTAAGTTTTATTTTAGTAGAACCAATATTCATAGAAATACTTGTTAATAACAACCAAAAAATCTTGTATGAGCTTCGAAAAGAATGTCATTTTATTAAAAAAATATGGTAAGAATTAGTTATATGACACATAACAGGTACAGGTTAAATGCATCACTATTACAAACTCAGTTTTTGCTTTACTGGTATCTGATATTAATGTGAGCTTCAATTTATGACAGCTTCAAATGACAGTTTTTATGTCCTGCTCTATTCCTGACTTTATATTTAAGTTTCCAAATGTTTGGTAATAAGTAGAGTATATATAATTTAAATACTTTTTACTCTGAGCATACCCCTATATATATTATGTGTGTATGGTCCATCAAGAGTGAAAGTCCAATTTTAAATTTCTTTACTAAGAAATTGCAGCTGTATAATTTAACATTTTTAATCATCGGAAATTCTCTTGAATTTTATTCACTTCAAAATTTTTGATTTCTATTTAAATACACTGTGTTTCAAAATAAGACATCGAATAAAACATTTGATCAAATATTGAAACTTCTAAATAATAAGAGGATTTTACGTTTTTTAATTTTTTTCCTAATAAAAAATAATTCTGTGTCCAATATTTCTGTTGTTTTATATATATATATATATATATATATATATATATATATATATATATATATATATATATATATATATATATATATATATATATGGATGAAACTTCGCCTAAAAGTATTCTACCAAATCTGAAAACTCCGGATCTTCGATAGCCATGATGCAAACAATTGACTCTAACTTTCAATTAAAACAAGCTTATCGGCGCACAAATGATACGCATAAGATATCGGCTATCAAATTCTTGACTTGCAACGGTTGGTCAACAAGAGATTTTCATTTAGAGCGAGCAATTACATCGGAGTTTCATCTGGAAATGACTTCCGTTCGATCGATTCTGAAAGATACACCTCCAGCATTAATGAACAAATGACGACAGACGGAAGGAGGGTCAGTCTATAAGCTGATTTATTTGTTTTCCTGAATAACGATAGAAAATTTTCATTGTCCTCACTGAGTTTCTTTACAGTTTTGAAAAAAGCATTAGAAATTTAGCAAAATTAATTAAATGGAAAAGTTGTAATTTGCGCAGGTATTCCTTACTTTGTACTAAAAATGCTTCGATACTCTTTTAATGTAAATTTCTCTTGTATTTTCGTGAATGTTATTTAATGAGAGTATTTTTTCATTTATTTGTTTCTTGAAAAAACAAACATCAATAGAAAATTTTTTGTCGAAATTTATTTTAATTATCTCCAAATAGAAAATCAAGTAACATCAATAAAATCAACCTCAGTTCATTGCGAGACTGTAAACGACAATGTGAACAGTCTTTTTTTTTTTAAAAAAAAAGAAAAAAAACATATCAAGCTTTTTTTTATCGAATGAAAAACAATTTTGAAATTTCTTCAAGTACTGGAGCTTAGATCAGCGATATGCTGCTATAAATTCTTGGTGTCACTTCTGAAAATTTTCCTTTTTTATTTAACACAAAACTAAAAATATATTGTGAATGGTATTCATTGCGTGAACAAAACAAATTCTAATCATTATTAGCTGTGTTAATAGTAAAGAATGAACCATTATGTACGGCATGTATAAAAAGACACACAAGGCGGATATTTCAAAAAATTTATGAGATGTCAACATCTATTGTCAACAAAAAGTAACTGAGTTTCAAGCTATTGTTTAAAATGTTTTTTTTCAACGGTGGGCACTTGAGTGACGAACCCTATGCCACAACAAGGCCAGAAACTGCTACTCATTTGTCGTTACCCAGCGGGCACCTGTGAAACAACACGGAGGCGAGTAGCGTTACCCGCGCCATACCACCACAAACCCGTTTATAGGGTGGGCCACATTCATACTTCATCACCGAAGAAAGGACAGAGAAAGAAGGTAACATCTATGCCCGAACCGGGATTCGAACCCAGGACCCATAGCTCAGGAGTGAGGAACGCTAACCACTCAGCCATCGGTCGGCTTGTTTAAAATTGAAACATTAGGACCTGTACTATCTATAAACCTGTGTAGATATTATGAGTGAGTAAAATTTACTGCAGAAAGAAATGACCATGAAGTACTTTTTTACTGAACATTTTTACTTAAAAAAAATTAATGCTTTACTTAATTATGCACTCTTTTCTGAAATCTAACAAAATGTGATTATATATGTAAAAAGATAATTAAAGAAAATTTCAAATATTAGCGAAGCAAAGTTAAAACTTTCCATTTTATATGCAAAGAAAGTTGAACGTATTTACATACAGTCACATGCATAAATCACATATATCACATGCATATAGTAACATATTGCATATAATCATATTGTATTTATTCATTGCATGCATTTAGAATATTATCGAAGACAAAATATAAGCAAATTATACTTCTGATCTTTAAAATTGCAACACCATAAATGAAAACAAATAAAAAAACTTATTTATTATATGTAAACACTACAGTAGGCAGACAAAATGATTAGATTTGAATGTAACTTGTAGGCTTACATGGGTGCGAAATTAATAAAATGAGTTGCTACATCTTAGCAACTAAAATAGCTCTTAACCTGTTCGATATGAATTCAAACTAAACTTAGAAACTAGCTACTCATTTCAAGTAAATTCAAGCTTTTTCACACTTCCTCAATCGTCGTAGCTAAATAGGGATGACTGGCAAGTCTCTCAGTAACCCATAACCAGATGTTTTCAGTTATAGAGAAGTCAGGGGACCCATGTAAGATAGAACAACAATCAAATATCCACTGTATCGAGGAAGGTCAGAGCAGGACACGTAACATATGCTCTTGCATTACCCTGTTGAAAGAAAACATTTCAAATTCCGCAATGCAGAGCAAAACAACGCAGATTTTGTTGCACCAGATTACTTCCTTGTACCAAGCCCTGAGTTGGGCACTACCACTTAGGTGGAAGCAGCCAAGTGAAAATCTTCGTAATTTAGAAGCAATGACTTAGCAGAAGAACTCCAAAGATATCATTTCATGTTGTGGACATTATTACACGACCTACTTAACTTACCCCCCTCGGATACGATAACGATAGGTTTCGGTTAAGCCAGATTTTGAACTCACTACCTTCCAATATTGAAAACGACGGCCGAACCAGCCAGACTACAACGGTCCTCTGCCATTAAGCAATCAAAAATGTACCAATCGCAGTTACAATCACTATCAATCTGAACTAGAGATATATGTTTCCTGTATCCAATGACTACCCCTACCATGAACCCGGTTCAGAACCCCTATAATGATATCGAATGAAAGTAGACAGCAAGTGGTCTTGGGGCAGCCTCCAGACACTTCCATGGCAATCAAAATGCTGCTGGCAGAAACAGGACTCACTTGAAACGACGAAATTTTGTCATTCTTGTATTCGGTTTTGTCAATAGGTGCATCAGAATCATTTTCTATTTTTATGCTGCATTGTCAAGGGGTGTCGAAATAATTATCACTGCACTGATAATCTTTATTTCTCCAAACGTTGTAGCTGATTGTGAATGGATGTTGGACATGCTGCCAACAAGCCCATTTCTTAATTAATGATCCGTGATGTGGTTGTATGCTTTTGCAAGATGAACTTCACTTATGTTGGTTCTCTTGGTCATTAGTTACAGAAGAGCACTGAGATTCTGCATAGGAATCAGGATGACTTTCAGCTACCAATCGAATCCATATTCGCTTGAAATTGCATTAATTTAGACCAGTGAAGAAAGCAATTTTACAGAACGCTGATACAAACTCTCGATAATCAACCATCTAACTTTTATCAAACTTCAACAATTGTTGGATTTTTTTAATCTTATTATAGCATAACATGATACTCTGAGAAAACTCCGACTAATTTCATAGCATACGCAGTATTACCAACAGTAAAGTGTTATCAACTTAACTACAAACTATCACAATACCTTGCCGTCTAAATAAGATAAGTTGCCCCAGTTAGTCACTTCACAGACTGTCATACCGAATATAACAATAGTTTGCTGCTCTGTAAAAAATGTTGGATTGAATCGTTGATCTTTTTACTCCCACATATGAATGAATTGAATAGAATCTACTGAGAAAAGCAAGATTTATCATTGAAAAACATTTTATTAATCAAGCAATCCTTTTTGCTTGTATTAAGAATCAATATTTATTAAGATTTTGAAGCAATTGCCTTAATGGATATCGAGACCTGGGCCCAGAGGTGCTAGCTTGCCTTAAAATGGTGTGCCTTGATAGCCCTGGATCCTTGACAATTGAAAAAATATCGAATGACAATAGTGGCCTTGTAGAAGCAAAGATTTCCAATCTGATTATTTGATATTTTCCTGGATTTGTGATTTGGTAACGTCCTGAACTAATGATGAGGATTATTGGACTTTCTCTTATCAAGTACTTCCAGAATCACAAAGTTATGTTATTTCTTGACCAACATACATTTATTCAACCGACTCGATTTTCTGGGGCCTATAATGAGGTCCCATTTGAATTCCATCAAGGGTTTATAATGCCATCTAATATGATTTTCATAAAATCATCTTCTTCTCAAATCTCGAGAGTAAACAATGCTACCTCAGTCTAATTAATTGCTACATCAAATACTACCCTCTACACTTTCAAATACGTGCAAAAGTAGTCTTAATGAGTTAAAAAAGCTGAAATGTGTGTAGTGTGTTAGTTTTTTTTAACTCATTAAATCTTGTCAGTATCCAAAGTTTCATTCTTTTGTCTCAATTTACTTCTTGCTGCAAACATTTTTATAATAGAATGTATTTAAAAATATTTAACATTTTTCTTTTCACCGATTATTCCATCACACATACTATAAAAATTATCACATACACCTACCTACTATAATTTCAATACCTAACAGTATTTCAATTTTTTAAAAAATCATTTTAAACATTCCACAAAAATTAAATCTATAAATAGTTTCTTGTTACACCTCAATTCTTATGCTAAAGTTTTTCTTTGTTTAATAGAAGATCATGACTTTGAAAAATAGTTCATTCATGTCACAATTGGTTCTAAAATATTATCTTAGCTCTAAAAAATTTAACTGCAATCACCTTTCTCGCACTGTTGAATTGAAGACAGAAGTTCTGTTACCTTTCGAAGTGAAGCATTTTCTCTAAACATACTTACTATAGAAACATCCTACGCTCCAACTTTCTCCCTGGCAGTTAATCTCCTGTCACTCAACATTTATTCCCAACTGTAGTTTGTCTTATGATGTCTCCAATTCGAGAGGAGAGGATTGATTTTGATGACTTCACGTCGCCAGTCAATCGTTCTAAGTCTTTGCCTTTCTTTCTCTTTGAAAAATTACAGAAGAATTTCAAACAAAAGACATCAAATACTGTTCACATTATATTATAATATTTGGAAACAATTGGGATCTACAATTTAATTCCCTGTATTTTGAAAACCTTTGAATATACTCTGATTTAATAGCAAAGCGATTTAAATTATATAAATACAGACGCGCGGGTAAATAAATATTCCTACACACATATATATATCTATTTACACTTAGTTGAATATATACTTTTGCAACATCAAACTAACTCTGTATTTTATTTTTTTAAATATTGAGATTTCATCATACATTTTTTTAATCTTAAAGAATTTCATTAATAATATATTAGAATATTTATTAATCTATTAATTACTAAATAAGAATAATCAGTACTATTTACTTATTTCATATTCACAAAATATATAACTTATTCTATTTTAGAAGAATTCCACGATTTATATATAAATATACAAATTTTATATAACAATAAGAAGCATGAGAAATTTTTCTCGTATTAGGAATGTAAACAAATACTCTACAGTAAAATTTTTAATACAAATTAAAAAAATCCAAAGCTAAATTTTTTCATTAGTTTTGTTCACTTCGTAATTGGTAGATAAAGAATAAAGATTAAGAGAAATTCAAGAACTTTCTTAAATTGTGTGTTTTATTTACTTCTTTTGCTAATTTATTATTTTTATTTTCTTTTATTTATTTAGTATGTTTCACTTTCTTAAACACATTCTTTCACAAATATATGAAATTTTTAACAAAGTATTAAATCAGAAATACAACAAAATTGAAATAGAAATACAATAGAATTTTGTTTCGTCTATTCGCAAAATTATTTTTCGTATTTTGTTCATTTTTTCTATTATGAAGTTTTTATTTGTTCCAATTATAATTTTATAAAATATTTTATTTTTTGTATGTAATATATATCTTGTTTTGAACACAAGCATTTATATCTGCTAAATAAATGAAAGTTTTCTGCTCTTAACTAATATCTTTTCTTAGCTGTTCATTTTTTTGATCAAACAATCAGTCTATAACAATCACATAAAGCTAAAAAATATATTTCAAAAATTATATTTAAAAGTTTAAATGTAAAATTGTCAGCATTATACTAAATTGAAATTTAATTAGACTAAAGGCCTAATTTTAACACAATTTCCTTCTGTGTGAAAAGTCTTGGATTTTATTTCAACAACAGTTTAATTACGGAAAACAGGTTTCTACATTTTGTATACACTTGTGTCGGTGTGAATACTTGAATGTTTTCTTGCTTTCTCTCTAGCTACGAGCTAATATGATCCACTATCCATATAATGTCCTCCCAAAATTCATAGACACAGTGGTTGTTCAAATACCTTACGGCGATCTTCATCTGATAGGCTGCATTTTAGGTTATGTCAAACACTACACTATAAAAAATAACCTACAAATTATTACAATAATTTCCTTCTTGAATACTTATATATAATCAGATCATTATGATTAAATTTACTAAACATGAAAATCACATTTTTAAAAAACAAATTATAATATTAGACTACAGTTTTAAATATTAACAAAACATATAATACTAATAAGCAAATAACTTTTCATTTTTGTCTTGCAACATTGTCTAGTGCAAAAAGCATTAAAAAAAAAAAACTGAAATTATTGGAAATGTAAGGTAATGGACAAAAGTACAATAAGCCATTCACTGTATTTAAAGGAATATATTATATCATCTTGTCATCGTAAGTGTGCGCTACTTCCCTACCTATAAGATAAGTTGAAATGTAACTCTGTATGTGCCTTAATTAATTAATATTAATTAAGAACATAGAAGATCTGATGTATGAATTGTTACATTGTAACAAATTAAATGATAAATATGAAATTTCTAACAAGTTTTCAGTAAACTGATTTTTTTTTAGCTTACTGAAATAAATTTTACTGAACACACACAGGAGTGATTAAAAATGTAGCACTCAGTCCTATACAAATGATTTGCATTCCAAGAAAACCCTATAACCAGTAATCTGCAGGTTTGGTTTGTTTTGTTATCGCTCAACGGTCATTTTTTGCACACGAGGGCTAATTAGACCGGGACCTACGGTTTAAAGTGGATTCCGAACCACTACAAACATCCATGCCCAAGGTGGGATTCGAACCCATGAACTGTTGAACCGAAGGCAAGAGCGCTAACCATTCGGCTGACAGCTCGGCAGTAATCTGCAGGAATGTGTAATCAAGTGAATGAAGATGTTTAACTACAGTTCCAGCAGGGAAAATATTTATTTATAATAAAAACGTTGCTTAAAATAAGAAATTAATACTTCAATTAACAGCAAAAAATCTGATAAATTTTTCTCATCTTTATTACTCTTAAAATTTATTTGCCAAGATTCATATTTTGAGATATTGCTTGGTCTCAAAGTACATAATTGTATGTATCTTAAAAATATTTCTACAAGAGTACTAAGTTTCCAATTAAGGAAAAGTCAATTTAAGTACGTCAAAGAAGAAAATCCAGCTTTATATTTTTGAAAAAATTGAAGACTAATTCGTAATGATTTATAATTAACAAGATAACTAATGAAATAGAAAAAGAGTACTAAAGTAAAAACTAAGAATTTGAAATAATAATTGCTTCCACGTAGATAATAGTAGATAAGCGTTTATTTATTCAGAACATTATGATTTTTTTCTAAAGTACCTTCAATTTAAAAAACAAACGAAATTCTGTCTAAAATATATATTAACTAAAATGTGAAATGCAAAGCTATATAACAAGAGGCCATAATCAAAAAGCCCTTTCTGAGAGTGGCGCTATCTCAAAACTAAACTCAGATACTAAAAATACTAGTTTACCTGTTTATTGCGAAAAAAAAGAAAGATTGAAAATTTTAGAAACGTAGAAATTACCAAAATATTTGAAAATTGCATCATAAGTCATGTACGTCATACTCTAGGAAGAAAATTCTAGAATTTTTCATCAAATCTTATGTACATAGCTTGCACAGAATTTTAAATACAACTTTTTAGAAATAAGAATGGCAAAACTTTGTTAAGGGAATGCTCTGTGATGGTCCATTTGCAGTCTTACAATTATAGTGCATTGTCCGATTGGGAGAGCTTTTGTCTATCTACGTAAAATCATGTTTTTAGTCATGAATAATAGATACAAAATGCTTTAACATATACATTGCAACAGATATATTTATCGAAACTAGAAATTTAGTCGGGACTTAATGTACTTTATACCATTACGCCGTAAGATAGTATAATTCACCAATGATTGGAAGGGTCCATGGTATAAATGAATTTAAACTATGAATAATTTTTCAACTATTCAATGTAAGTATAATTGTAATAAAAATACTGCAGTTTTTGTATTTTAGTGTCATGAAAAATGCATTTTGATATTGACTTTTTAGCGAAATATTCAATACTGTGCATTTATTACGAGTGTTGCAAATAAACAAAAAAGCTCATATAATAGACAACTATGAGATATACAGTCACACATCTCTGTCTCAGATATACAGTGCCGCGTCTTTAACCAATTAATAAAAGAGTTAAGGAAGTAACAATTAATCTTGATTTATACATTTAAGAGCTTTCATTACTTTAGTCTGTTCTCTTATGACAGAAAAATTTCAAGCTATATTTCTATAACTTTATCATTTTATCGACTAAGGTTTTAAACTATAGTATATATTTTCAAGTTATAAGTTAAAAGATAAAAAGCAATAGTTTTCTAATTATTTCAATATTAATTGGAGGCGATTTTTATTTTACTTCTTTGATATAAAAAGATTTAGCGTGTAACTGTGTCATTACAGAATCATACGTGAATATTACTTAAAAATTAATTTTCTTGCCTTAAAATATTCAAATGAAATATAACCCGCTTCTCAGGAAATAATTTATTATATTTTGCTTAAAGGATATCTTTTCATAAGCAATATAGCCCATGAGTAAATTATATATATGCATATGTTTATATATATATGTGTGTGTGTGTGTATTATTCGTATGTATGCATTTACATTCGGATAAAGGATAATTTCACTGGAGACTTCGAGCTACGGTACAATTTAACAATTAAGAAAATCTGATTTTCTTTTTTCTTTTAAATTACTTTTCACACTTCAGTATCATTCAGTTCCATCTATTAAGCTTATTTACTATAATTTGTCTACACCTCACAAGAAATGATCATATCCTGTCGCACAGATATTTATCGTTTTGCATAGGATATTTCACTAAGAATTTTCATATTTCTAATTGAAATTATTCAAATAAATAGCCGCAAATTTCTACATTATAATACTATTATCATATTACTTCTAAATAATTACTCTAAAATAATTTATTTTCTTCAGCCCTAATTTTTTTATAATGTGCAAAGCCAAAATGGCTATTTTAACTTACAAAAATAAAGCATAGTCATTTGGACATTTTCTGTTAATTAGTCAATTTCAAAGTATTTTAAAAAATATTCGGATTCCAGATTTCTATTTTATTATTTTTTGCGAAGTTTGTAAAATTCATTGCTGATTACGTGAAATTATTATATCCACTTTCACTTTTTTATAAACTTCATTGCAACTTAGAAGTAACTTTTGCGTGATGAAAAACATATAATTTTAATTCATTTGCTTTTCCGTGAATAAAAAAAAATTGGCATGAAAATCCAGACATTTTACTGTCATTTCTTTCACCTACTTTACATTTATATATAAAATTAATTTTTTACTAAGAATTTAAATTTAATATATCATTTAATTGTAGTCAATATTTTCTGTGGATAAAAACTTCTTAAAAGAAACAAATTCAAAGTGGAAAAAACTTTTCTTGACTTGAAATAAATTTATTCTGTTGATGTCCTGTATAAATAAATGACATAGATCATAGTTTTTGTGACATTTTATCGTTCACAAAATTCTGAAGTCGCAACCGTAAATTGCAGTGTCAAACTAAAGTCAAACCACTTCAAGATACGAGATATTAAATTTTGTATTTATTCGCACAAACATTTAAAGGCAATAAAATAAACGCGATCAGAAAACAGTTTACAAGTCAGCATCATGTCACAAAGGCAATTTAATTCTTGACAGAACTTCCCTCAAGAAAAAAAAAATCTTGAAGTAAATCCCTACTTAGGGACTTAAAGCTCGAACACATTTTATTTTGTGCAGAAAAAATACAAGAGGTATTTAAAGAAATTTTCCAATATGAACATTGTTAGGAGTAGAATAACTCTTTTTCTTTTCAAGGCGAAAATCTCCTTAAAAATTTCCCTCTTTGTAAAGTGGAGTAATTGCTTAAGTAGTGTAGGATTGCTAGACTTAATTCTAGTTTGACAAATAAAAAAAAAGTAAAATAATTAAGCTAACATAATTTTTCAATAGTATGAGATTTTGAAAATAAATTTTTAAAAAAAAATAATACAATAATATGATTATTTCAAGGATATTTCTTTCAATATCAAACTCAATTCATAGATATCAAATTCATGGATATTTCTCTCAATAAGGAATTTTATAGATAGTATTCTACAATAATTTTACAAATTTTAAAATGCTTAATGTGTCAAACAATTTTAATATAAAAACGCATCTTAATATTTTGTTATGAATGCTTCATTTGAAGATGTTAAATTCACAGATATCCGTAATAACGTATTAATAAGAAAAATTTGATGTATTATATTTTAGCATAAGCCATACTCAAGAAAAGTAAGTACCTGAATAATATTTTTAAAAACGTATGCATATTATATCTCTTTCTATGAGATAGTAAAATTTATGAAGAATTTTTAATAAACGATTTTAACAATTTCATGCTCTGTGATTGACATTTTGATGTATTATTTAACAAATAGTGTTAATTTATGAAAAAAAGAAAAAAATCATTCCGAAATTTTAAGTAAGTTAACCGGTTTTATATGTATTTTTGTACATAATTAAGCAATTATTGCGAAGAATTCAAAAATAATGCTTCGTAATTAGTAAACAGTACTTAGCCTATGCTATCATAAAAAGCAAAAATATTTCGCAATAAAGAACTTGTTACATTGACAATCTAACAACTCACAAAATATACAACTGCTGTTCCATGAAAAATTAATTGATTGTTACATTATTAGACAGCATTAATTGAAAAATAAAAGCTTCTTTTATGGTTGAAATAAAAGCGGAGTGGGTAGCTTTCTTGTTGTTTCTAGTGGTTTGGTTTTACAATTAAATCGTAAATCTGATTCGAGTTAGTCCTCGTATGCAAAAGTGACAATACAGTGTCTAGCACACCAGACCTTTATGGCTATTATAAAATGCTTTCAGAAGTTCATCAAGTTTAAATTGTTGTAAATTTCACCCATTTTGGTTTGTTTAAATTTTTAAAAATTTATCTTAAAAAGTATAATCAATGATAATAACTATAGTTTCTCTCACACAATATGAATTTACAAAACTGTAAAATTTGGAATTTTGAACGCAATATTATGTTTTCATATATATTAGAATAAACAATTATAATTTCAAAATTTTAAATGATTCATCAAATTTCTGATATTTTAATTTATATTTGAACTGAAACCATTAATAAAACTAGTTTATGTGACATCAGCGAGTGAAAAAATGTTTTAAGAATCAAATATTTATCTAAAATTGATTTTAAATGAAAATATGTTTTAATATATTTATTTCTATTGATACAACTTTTTTTCTGTAATTGTTGTAGAACGACAATTTAGCTCGGTATTTACCGAAGTTTCCATTCGATATCATAAATATCAGAGAGAGTGGCACTGTTGAGTGGTCACCTTGTCTCTTCATTACGTTCTTATGGATTACATTTTATGGCGCTGTAATAACTATGAATTTATCAAAATAAAACCAACAATGGCAATGTTTTACTTGTCTCTGTGCAATCATGTTTTGTATTCAAAAAGACATGTCATCTGGAAAAAGACAAAAAAAAAAACGGATCATGCATTTTAAAGTGGATTTAAAAGTCTACAAATTCATGTACTCCAGATAGGAATAACACTCACGTACTCTTGAATTATAAGTCAAATATTCAGCTGCACTTTGAGCAGTCAACTCAGCTCTCTGAAGCATGGAAAAGTTGTAACAGGATATTTTCGATGTATGCATATTCAAATATCAAAATTAACGTGTTGGGTTCAACGTAAAATTCTGTCCAGGTTTCAAATATGTATCAGGCACACTGTAACACATTCGACTCAACAGTACAGTTTTTATAAATAGTTTAATTAAATGGAAAAAAATGACAAATTATGATTGTTAAAAACCAAATTCGAAAAAATTTCTTTTGAAATGAAAATTCTCAAAATATTTTAATTTTATTTAAAGTTAAGTATCTTGATCAATTTTAATTGCACACTAAGTAAACTTTTTGTGCAACATTTATTAATATGAGTGAATGTATTCCAAAGTTTTACAATACACACAGGGAGCCATATAAAATTTGAATTTCATAATTCTTTCAAAAATGCATTTTTAAGTTTAAATTACTATAATATATTTACCTCATGTAAGACATATTTATAAGTAAAATCCTATATCTACAACCAGTAACTGTGCAAGAAAAAGCAAGAAAAAGAATTAGCATTGTAAATATATATATATATATATATATATATATAAATATATATATATATATATATATATATATATATATATATATATGTATGTATGTATGTATGTATATGTATATATATATATATATGTATGTATGTATGTATATATATATATATATATATATATATATATATATATATATATATATATATATATATATATATATATATATATATATATATATATATATATATATATATATATATATATATAAATATATATATATATATATATATATATATATATATATATATATATATATATATATATATATATATATATATATATATATATATATATATACTCCAGAAAAAAATTAATTTTTCAATCAATAGTTTTTTGTCAAATAAAAAATTAACATTATATCTTAGAATCGTAAGAAGTTTAATGCATGCATTTAATTGTTTATTAATATATACCACAAACTTTAAAGTAAGAAAGTATGTTGACCTAACACATACAAATTATATGTTACATAACCCTGATTTGCTGATTTCTTGTATTTGCTAGAGTGTTGTTTACTCAGTCCAAAAAAATGCTAAAACAATCAAAGCAACATGCTTGAAAGTATTTCACAGAACAATTTCTCATTACTTCTGTTTCATAAATACATTCTCAGAATCATTATCTTGAAATATTTTTAACAAACATAATGACAATTCGCAAGAACAAAAAACATGAAAAGTAATTGACACAAATGCGTAAACAAAAGTGATAATGAACCATAACAAAATTATATGGAGTTAGTTTAGATTACTACGTTAAAAATGAATAAATATTACAGAATTTAATTTGTTGTATAATTTTTAATATTCTCATATTATTTATGCGAACCCAATTATACAATAAAATTTGCATCAATAAAACTTTTCCATTTTAGAGATAATTAAATAACTGAATTTAGCAACTAAAATAATATTGAGCAGCTACTAAAATTAGACATCAACTCTTGCCTTTAACCAATATCTCTTTCCTTTAATTATTAATATTCTTAAGTATTTCATAAGCCAATTATTAAAAAATGCAATAATTTCACTGTAAATACATTATATAAAATGATTTTGGTCATTATATAGTTTAAGCACTTAAAAATATACTTAGCTTTCTTATAAAAAAAGGAAATTTTAAATGTACATTTTTTGGTAACATATTTAATATCTAAAAAATATGATCCTAAAACTGAAAATCTTTCAAACCCATATCAGATTAGGTTAAAGTATGACAGCTGAAATTTTAATTTCTACGCATGCATAAAATTTATCATGTAATAAAATGTAAAATACAAAGTTAAATTAGTATATATATATATATATATATATATATATATATATATATATATAATACCCCTGCTGTAAATAATTTAACGAATCACATTTTTAAGAGCAAAACAAAACCTCCAATGTCATGAATCATTTCTCTAAAAATGTTAAAAAATATCCTAGAGCAATTATTTGCAAAAACATTTAAATCAAGATTATCAGTTTCAGATTAAGATTCACCATTTGTGAATCAGCTCATTTAAAAATATTTTCATTCTTATATTACCTGTAATGTGTGGTAAATGAGAAATAATTAATTGAATTAAATTAATGCATTTTTTGGTTTCGCAAAAATAAGTGATAATTTTGAAAATTAGAAATTCATTTAAATTTCATTACAACACTTAAAGCACAAATTTGTGCTTAAAAACTTATCAAATGTTTTGAAAACAAAAATGCTTCCTTATTATTTTGGCCACCAGTATACATTTTTGAAGCCCATTATTAATTCATAATAGCCTAATCAAGTTAAGTTTAAGTTGTGCCTTTGAAGAAAATAAACCATAAATAGTACACTCCAAACCTCTGCAATGAGTTCAACTCCATTGCTAGCATCAATTTTTTCACTAAAAGCTAAGAAATCAATTAATTCTGAAAAATCATGTTTTCTTTTGTACTGGAGTTTACAGAAAGACAGATATGCTTGCTTTGGAATGATGCTTTGTTTATCACTTAACGGTCATTTTTTAAATATGAGGATTAATTTGTCCGACGATTACAATTTAAAGTGGACTTCGAACCCCTATAGTTAATCACGCCTGAGTGGAATTCGAATTCACGAATTGTTGAACCAAAGACAAGAACGTTCAATATTCAGATGCCAGATCTGACTTTGAAATGTGAATTGACTGATAAGTTGTACTGAAAGGAACATTAAAGTTGAAAATTAGAGCTGAAATATCAAATCTTAGTATTTTATCATTAATTAAGCTGAAAGGTACTTAAATTCATGTGGACGAATTTTCGTTTCGTGATACAATAAATAAAGTGTATGTAAAACTTACACCATCGTAAAGAAAGTTAAATAACTAATATATTTTTAAGAAGTATGTATATCATTTCATTTATTTTGAATCTGCTAACAAGCAATTAGAGACATTGAAGATTTTGGTAAGCAATACGAGAGTTTATGTTACACCAAATCCAATTCCGATCTTTCCACAAGATGAGGTTTATTAGAAAATCAATAGGATTATACATTGTAAGGCAAATGCTTTGGGGAATCAATCGGACTGGGAATTGCGAGTACAGTAGCGGCGTCCTATAAAATAACCCACTAGAACCTCAGCAGGTTTACTTTATCAAAAGAATTGATTTTCTTGTACAGTACCGTCGATATCTTTAAGGAATTCTTATTTTTATTCCAAATTCATTCTGTAAATCTCGGATAAGTAAACTTCTCAGTTATTTCATTAAAAAAATAACATTTTAAAAAACTTAGTATTGTGGGAAATATTACAAAACTCTCTGTTTTAGTTTCATGATGTAAATTGATAGTAAAGCTACTACCATTGCCTCCCACGGAAGCTTAGATCAATTTCTTAAAATCATGAATAAAAATCATATTAGTAAGCCAAAATTCTAAACCATTCAATATCATTTGTCTATAAGATTTTTTTTTCAGAAACCAATTTGTAATGCATAAAGTTTACAAGAGAATATTTTCATTTAAACACAATTTAATTTTTTGAATGTAAATACGATATCAAATTCAATACAAATTGTAATCAAAAGTGTTCAGCTTGAATCAAATAATTTGAAATTCATATTTGAAATCCACAAATTTTGAAAATATTTATGTTAAGTGAATAAATTTTTTTTTCAAAATCAAAAGAACAATTTAAAATATTTACTTCATAAATTGGTAAAACTTGAATAGAGGAAAATTTTGTAATAATAATTTTTAAAAACATGACTTATTTACAGAATTCTTTTAAAATTGTTATGAATTACAAATTATGTAATGCAATTATTTAAATAGTTCTCCTCACATTCCCGTTCTAAAATATTCTTATTAAATCTAGAATACAGTAATATAAAAATTACTATACCTCTTCAGATATTTTCGGATATTTATTATCATAAATTTATAATTTTTCTATAAAGTGTGGGCAAGAGAAAAATAGGCCCAATGAAATGTCTTCATAACAACATATGAGAATGAATGTTGTGGCAACTCATTAGTTATAAAAATAATTGATGAAGATTCTAAAACTGTCTGAATGAGCCCTCAAAGACATATTAGGTATCTTCCTTATCTTTTAAATGTATTAATATCAACATAATATAGTCACGAAACAGAAGAAGCTCTAATAATATAAACATAAAGGGAAAATTAGAATCTTGAAAATATGTTGCAAATGAGGAAAGCCACAGTGGACTCCAAATCAGATTCTGCCAAAGAGATAAAAATTCTGTTGATATCATCAGATAACTGAAATTAAATAAATGTTTTTATAGCCACGGAAATTCTCGCGCAAATAATAAATCACAATTCGTGCAAGACTACTTCAGGAATGGGTATCAAGGGAGTCAGCGCCGTAATCAGACCGAATGGTCCACCAATAAGAAATTTCAGTTGAGTCCTAAGCCACGCACATCAGCAAATCCCATTAACTTCAGGTAGGTTGCCTTTTAAAGAATGAATCTTGTGGGTGAGAAACTCCCACGAACAGGTGCAGCTCGGTCGAAAGCCGCACTTGTTAATTCATGTACCAGTCAAATACTTAAGTCCGCTTAATTTACCTCTAATAAATATTTATAAAACCAATCATATAAACAGTTTCTAGTCTAATTACTAGAAAATCCTCTTAAATAATTAAAGATTTCAGTTTACGCACATGATTATACGAAACAAACAATAGTATTTTATTGTTATTAGCATTTAGTTTGTAATAAAATTAAAATTGGATAGCTATACATTAATTAATAATAATGTGTTGATTATCAGTATTTATAGTTTTATGATTTTTCATAATAATTAAATTATTAAAATGGCTTATCACACAAAACAAGCATTATTAACACTATTATTTATGCAGTTATTGAAGCAAAATAACATTCAAATCCTCTCATCTATATTAAGTTTACAACATCATTCATATTGTTCATAACATCATCCATATTGTGCATAACATCATCCATATAGTTTATATCATCATCTATATTGTTAATAACTTCATCCATATTGCAATTATATCTTTAACATTCCTGTTTGTTCCTATTTGATCATTTAATTAAATTAAAGATCTAAATTTTTACAATTATTTAAATTTTTTCGTGAATATAAATATGAATTCCTTTGATATTTGTGCCTTAAAAAATTAAAAACATAATATCTCAAGTTCAAACTTTTAGGCCTCTTTCACACTTGACGACTTTTATCGTACGAAAAAATGTTGTCCAATGTCTTATCGTGAGAAGTTATTAAAAAACCACACTATAGACTGCTCTCTTTCACATTGAATGTGAAACGATGTTGTGTGGCCAGTCTATTCTGTACTTAGAGGCCTTACTCTCTTTTCTTAATCTTTCATGAAATGTGCAAATATAGCTTATTGTTTTTGGGATTTAAAATATCCCTCAGTTTATTTCCATTAAAACAATCTAAAAATTTATAACAATTTTTTATTGCTTATACTTGCCATAAAAAGCTAGAAAGAAAAAAGAAAAATTAGTCCATAAAATAAATCTTTAAAAAATGGAAAATATTCCACATTAAAAGAAAATAAATAAACTGATATTTTTCCAGGGTAAATAAAATTTCTATTATAAGTAAAGATTTATGGTTTTTTACCTGGTTTAAAACACTGAATACGATACGTCTCCACTAACTAAAAATGAGATGGAAAAAAAATCTTTGAATAAAACAATAATATAAGATTTCGATTCAAAATTTTTAAAATTACATACATTTATATTTATTTATTACGTGCCTATTGGGTACCAAATGGATAAGCATTATGATTTTTCAATTTAATAGCTCATAGATTCGATTCTCAGTTCAGATGTAAAGTTTGGAAAATTTGGAGTTTATTTTAACACAAACGTTTACTTTGAATTAATTTTTGTGTGCACAACAACTAAGGGCCGAACTAATCCAGTAATTTCTAACATGTTTCTTTCCAGGTGTTTGAATACATACTACCCAACTAAATTTTTAGAAATTAAAAAATTGACTTCAGAATAAAAAAATAGACTTATTCTTTATTTTGAAATTAAGATAAATAAATCATAAGCTATTTTAGTATATAAATAGCTCAAATAAGTTGTTGCTTACATTGTATTAAAAGACCAAATACATGTGTTCGTTTAAAAAACCATATTCACTCAAATAAAGAACAATTTTTGATTTTGGTATCAAATAGCAGCATAAAAAATTAAGAGAGATGCGTATGGATCTCATAAGGATAAAAATAGATCAATATATATTAGAATAATTATGACAAAGAACCTTAGGTATTGTAGAGAGTTGTTTGAGTCAAACAGAAATTCCCCCTATATGATACTACATTAAGCTACATAGTTATAAGTTTAACCACCACTTTAAATAATGAACTACTCATAAAAGAATCTCTGTAATTTCTGCTGAAATTCTATTGCTGTGTTTATTGTATATAAATTTCATATTGGAAGAATTCATAAATGCCGAAATACAAAAGAATGGTCTTGCACAAGTTGACGCCCCTAAAATGAAGCAATTATCAATGATAACTTTTGTGTTACTTATGTAAAACATTTCACCAATATAAGTTTAAAAATAAAACAAACACAAATCCTTTGAAAACGCTCTTTTGGTATTAGAATTTTATCCCATATTTATTTTAACTTATTAACAAGATATTTTATATATTTGTTTTATGAAACATAAACCTTTTATTAGCATGCAGTTACAAAATAAAACCGCAAACAAATTTATTAAAACTCTTCCGCAGTGTGATAATTTTATCCCCTATTTACATTCATGATACTTTTTATAATGGCCGAAAATAAAGTGTTTATTCCTTAATTACAAAATTTCTTAAGATAAATTGTTTCGTGTTTTCTGTGGTTTTACAATACTTGTAGCAGGTTTTTTATTTTCGCTTAGAAATATATAACCGCTAATATGACAAAATTATTTAGAATATGACGATAATATCAATTTCTTTGATAGAAGACAATTGTAAGCTGTGTTTTGGAGGTATTTTTATTGATCACTGTTTTAAGGAATTATACTTTATTATTCAGAATTAAAATTATGTATAAGTTGCATTTGAAATTTATATTTTTAGTTTCAACTTTGCATACCATATATTATATTGCAAATGAAATATCAAAATTATCTGAATTAAGTTACACTGGAAATAATCGAAAAATATAAAATCCACCAAAAGATCTTATTCACTAGATATTTGTGAAGTGTTTGTTTTAAAAAAAACTGTTGTAAAAATTCAGAACTAACAATTTTTAATGAATTTTAAAAATTTTCTAGTTATTATCAGGTTTTTAAGATTAATGAATTGCAGAAGAGATTACAAAAGAGTAGACAGAGCTCGAAAGTATTATTTTTAGCTGACCATCATGGAATTAATTATAATGAAACTGATATGAATATATTCATGCATTAATTTTCCTTCTATAGACCAAAATATCTATAGATCTTCCAAAACATCTATAGACAATTCTATATTTCAACATATATTACATGAGAAAAATATCCTTTTGACTTTCTTACTTCGCTTACAGAAGACAAATATATTCCGCAGCACGTTCCTTAGCTTAAATTATACAAAACGGAAATTTACTCATTTTAGCTGATTTATTTTAAATTTGAAGGAAACACGGCCATCGTTCTAATTTAAAGCGTACGGTATTTATTGATGATGCGCATTTTTTATTACCTTAATGCTACGCGCAGATAAAATATTTAAATTGTGAAATATAAAACCAGTTTTTATTAAATGATTTATAGGTTAAATGTCATCTTTTACATTCTATTGCTTTCTTTTGACATCAAATATTAATTCGTAAATTATGAAAATGAATCACATTTTATTTTCATGACGTCTTTTAAAAAATTGATTCCTTCTTTAAATTTTAAATATTCTTTCCTAATATTTGAAGTTCTTAGAATATTTTCCAAAACTATATTATATTTGCCATATAATATTATTTATTTGGCAATAATATTTGACTTTATCATATTATTGCTCCCAAATAATGTATAATTATACTAAACAATATTTTGGCAATTATTTAAAAAAATTTCTTATAGAGTTTTTATTTGTATAATCAATATTTACTATTTTTAAAAGAAATGAAGATTCAAGATATACTCATGGTAGCCGAATAGGTCTCTAAGTTTCCGTTCCATGAATCATCAGTAAAGCCGGTGCAGCCTGGTTGCTTAGGCCGTCGTTTTCATCATCGGAAGGTAGTGAGTTCGAATCCCGGCTTAACCAAAGACCTGTCGTGTTTACTAAAGTCTGCTGGTGCACGTTAAATAGGTCGTGGTCGTAATGTTCTCCAAGGGAAATGACAGATCTGAAGATGGTAGATCATTTGGAAGTCATTGGGAGATGGTAGATCATCGAAGACTCTCATCCAACTGATTCTACCTAACTAGTCAAACCCAAATCGGGGCAAGATATTGTTAACTATGTTAGGGACAAAACAACAAAAATTCATCGGTTCGATTCCCCTTTTACACTTGGATGTGTGGGGGGGGATACGTAATCTACTTAAAACTGACATCCCGATTTAATTAACCCTCGTATATAAAATTTGACTGAAGAGAGACAAACAAGGCAGGGATATACTGCATTCATTTGAAAAGTTTGTATGTATCTGAAACTAAAATCACTGTCAAATGCAATGAAATAAAATTGATAGTTTTAAGTTATTTAACAATACTGAAACTATTTTAAAATAACCTAATGCTATCATATGACAGATTTGCCTTAGTTTACATGAATTAGTAAACATATTAATTTTAATAATTCTTTTCATTTATATAGCAGTGCGAAAGTTTAAAAACATTTATTTCGTTTAGAAAATACAATAAAAAATCAATAAACATGAAATATTTCAATTTATTTGCTGAAAACAAACAAAAATTTAAACTTATGTAGGATATTATGAAAATATTTACTAGATATTGTTAGTGTAAGGAAATAAAAATTTTATTGAAAATTTCTATTAATATTTTTGCAATCCCATGTATTTTCAATATATTTACTTACGTAACAAATATATTATAAATTTAAATTATGATGATATAGCACATTTGCTTCAGTTATATTTATATATATACACATAGTCACATGTGTGTGTGTGCGTACTTATGTGTATATACCTATAAATACGCAGTTCTATAGATCATAGAAATTTGTATTCCATTTTTTCTTTTTAGCATTTTCTTTACAATATTCTGATATTTTAATTCATCTGCTCAGGATGTCCATGCAAAATTTTGTTGACTACAATTTTTTGATTAATTACACACTGTTCTTTTTTGCAATGAATGCCTTTTATTTGTTTATTCAAGTGTTGCAGAATGCTTTCAAAATTAAATGACAGAATTTTTAGTCAGTCTTATTTTTAGTCATTACTTATTCATACTGATATTTAGGCTTTAAGTATGCAATTGATTTTTTAATAATAATAGTGGAGTTTATTTTAATTATATGTAACAAAATGATGAGATTAAAATATTATCACTCTTTCTCTTGATTTGTTGTTTACTGACACTATTTGTACAGAAGGACTATTTACTCCTGGATCAACAGCTTACAAACAACTGCAAAAATAGACGCCCGAGAAGTCAAACCACGAACAGCTAAATTGAGTGCCAGCCCGCTAACCCTTCATTTGACTTATTAAGTGCGCAACATGTTTCATTTTGAGTCGCAAAATTTTAGTCTATCATGAAAAAAATTTAATTCTGTAGTTTTAAATAGATGGAGAAATATGTACTATAAGAAATTTGATGCTATACTTTTTAAAAGAAGTAGTTTGCAGTAAATCTATTCTAATTTCACCGAGCTGGCAGCCGAATGGTTAGCGCTCTTGCCTTCGGTTCAACAGTTCGTGGGTTCGAATCCCACCTTGGGCATGGATGTTTGTAGTGGTTCGGAATCCACTTTAAACCGTAGGTCCCGGTCTAATTAGCCCTCGTGTGCAAAAAATGACCGTTGAGCGACAAACAAGCCAAGCTATTCTAATTTCTTTAATTGTTTATTATATTAGGTGTTAGTTTTTCTATTAAACATAACCTTTAATATTTTTCATTAAAAAAATTTATTTTTTTTAAAATTAAATCTGTCTCGCTCACCAATTTTACATTTATTCATATTAAAATCAATATATAAAATATTAAGGTTTTAGATTTTCTTACATTAAAAATGTTTTACTTTATGTAATTTTTAATACAAAACGATGCATACATAGTTAAATAAAAATTGCAAAAAAAGTGCTCTATATAATTTATTTATTCTATATAAATGTACTTTATTTTTATTTCTTTAATGTTTCTGTAGAAACAATTGTAGAGAAATATTTGAGACACAAGTCTCATGCTGTTATAAGGAATATTATTAAATAGAAGAAATAAATGAAAACTGATATCATGGATGAGGCAGTTAGAATTAATGTGATGAAGAAAAATCAACAGATCAAGAAAATTTTTCTGAGTAAACATTCTTTCGAGTTAAATGCAAGAAAAATAAGTAACGTTTCAATCAAGAAAATCATTGATTCGAAATAGCGAAAGCAATGAGAAATATAATTAACAATTAATGCGCGTATTGAAAGACTACATTAATAATTTTCCCAACGTTTTAAATTTCTTAAAATAGAAATTTAGATATTCTTAGAAAATGGTAATTGTTGACGTCTGTTTTAAAGATAAATGTAACACCAAAAATTTAACAATTGCTTTGTTGAGTAATACTATTAAAATTTTAGAAATAATTCTAAAATCAGTGAAAAAGTTGCTAAATTGTGAATATCTTATAATACTTATTGTTATTTAATGAACATTTCCATCATTAAAAATGTGTTTAAATAACTTTTCCAATTTCGGTATATCCTCTTCCAAAAATAAATTATTTTGCTTATAAAACTTTTTGAAAACTATTTTTGTACATAACACTTAAATTTGTAAATTGCACTCAAATAAGAAGCGTCTTTATAACATAACTATGAATCAATTATTCAAAATAAAAATATATTTTGTATCATATGGGGGATTCATTGCTTCAGTTTTCGGTTCTACGGTCTTGTTTTGCACAAATATCATGTTTTCTACAACAACCATGTTTTTTTCAATTCATCTAGAATTGAATACACGAACTATAGAACTAGAAGCTTGAAAAGTAACCACTCAGCTGGCAGTTCGAATAACATGGTTGAAATTACAATAACTCATGATATTTCGGAAAAAGTACTTTTGAAGTTAAAATGAGGCTTTATTTCATTTACATCCTTTAACTATTTTTACATGGGAAATTTAGGAAATATTTGCTTGATATCAAAATGATATGCAAAGAAATAATACATTTTCGTTATAAATAATTTAAAACATCTTTAATTTAACAATCGTTATAAACAATTTTGCTAAATTTAAAAATTCTTCCCATAGACATGTAAAAAATTCCATTGTAATAAATACCTTATATTTCAACAAAATGAAGCTTTATTTTTTAATTTGAATATCAAAATAATCATTTAATTTGAATAAAATTCTACGAAACTTTATCGAAATTATCAAATTAAAAAGAAATCACAAAAAAATGAATTACATCTAACTTAGGAAACATAATAAATGGATGCACTTGCATCCTAATAAAATGTTCTCCATTACATTTAAGCATCTGCAAATCCAATTATCTACATTTTACCTATTTTAGGAGACATCCTCATTTCGGAGTCATGAAAGCAGTAAACTTGTGGGTAAGTTTTCAGAGTTAATTTGAGCGGAAGCGATGAGAACCTCCTCTGTCCGGAGACCAAGTTGCCATGAGTAAATTTGTCTGATTCTCACATATTTGCTATCATCAATCTTTTCCCTTTAGGATTCAAAATGCCATTCTTCCCACCACATGGAATCAGTGATCTCCATACTAATTAACTGAACCCACCGGGAATGTTTGGTCTACTGAATCGGAGACCGACACTCCTCTCTCAATGGTGTAACAGCAATAACTCGCTCACGAACATCATCATTTATTAAAGCGTTAACCCTGTTCAGCAACTGAATGTTAATAATAAAGAAAAGCTAACTTAGGCTACTGTCTCTCCCTCTTTCTCTTTTGAATATTATTTGTGTTAATGACATCCTGTTATATCAAACTATTTCCCAATCCAAGCTTAGTATGAGGAATATAAAATATTTCGATAGCTCAGAGTAATCTTTACTGAACTTTAGTATACATGGTTCTTGCTAAATATTTCATATAACAAACGTCTGATTAAAAACTGCAAATGTACATTATTTGCTCCAAAAATATATTCGACACGGAATATAATTTTCTCTTAATAAATGTTGTATGAAGCAGAGCTTGGATTAATATTAGTGAAAATATTCCTTTTCCCAAAGATATATCATAGCATTCTAAAAATCAATTTATTAAAATAAATTAACTATAACTTTATATATTGTGTTGAATTTTATCGATAGAAGTTGGAAATTAAATTCATTTGGGAGCGAAAAGTAAGAGAAAAGTAAACGAGGTCTTGGGAAAAATAATTAAAAATTTACATCTAAGAAATTTAAGAATGTAAAGATACATAAAAACATTCCAATATGGTGAATACTTTTAATTAAATGATAAAGTCACCAGTGTTGATCATTGCTCTTTTTTGTTATATTAGAATGTAAATTTCTCCATGAAAAACCAACATTAGCATATTTTCCGTTAAATTCATATATATATATATATATATATATATATATATATATATATATATATATATATATATATATATATATATATATATATATATATATATATATATATATATATATATATATATATATATCGCCTTCTCTTTATATTTCCAATTACATTAAATATTTTTAATATTTAGTTTAATGTAAATAACCTATTTTGTTGAAAATACTTTGTACTTTCCACCTTCAGGAATTTTTTTTTATTTCCCATTTTAAAATTTCTATTGAAAATACATTCTTTTAGGTACAGATTACGTAGGTCTTTAAATTTAAAATGTAAACATCTAAAGAACAGCTCCCAATAATTTGAGGTGCTATTATAATGAATTAGCTATAACTAAATATAAACTTAAGTAAAGGTTAAAATCTCAAATGGCAATCATAATTTTTTTTTCTCAGAAGGTGCTTAGCTATAAAAAAATAGAATTGCAAATAAAGTATCAAACTTCTTCACCTTAAAGTCCTAAGAAATCATTAAATTCTCAGGGATAAATTCAAATTTCACTTTGATAATTTTAATATTTCGAAGTCTTTAGTTTCTTATTTACTTTATACTAAGATATCTTAAGTATCTTTACAGAACTAAAGCGCATGAAAAATGCACCTATATTTTTACATTTTACGAAGTTTACATATTTTGAGTTTTCAAATCGAGGTAATCATTTTCTTTCTTAATTTTAATTCAAAAATTAAATATTAGTAAAAAATTTTGAACTAAGCACTCAACGTGATGTGTATGCGAAGACAATTATAAGAAGGCAATTTTTTTCTTGTTTAAATTTAACAATGCAAAAATTACAACAATAAAATTATTGAATGTTTTCTTTAAGTTTATATATATATATAAAAGAAATAAAAACAGATTATTAACAAGATTAACAAGATCATTAAAAACTTGTGAAGAAGTGTTATTAAGAATAAATGTGCCTAATAACACATATTGCTAACCTGTGAAAAGTGATTTAAAAAATTCCTGTTTAATTTTCTTACGCAATGAATTATATTTTAAAGTATATACGTAATATCATATCATACTCTGAAAAGTAAATGAATTAGGGATATCTTAATGAAATCCCGAAGCATTTATTCCCACTCTGATGTGGACAATAATTCCTCATGGTATACATTTAACAGAAATGTATTAAAGGACATACGGGAATAGGACTTCCGTACAATCTTCCATAATTTACGATAAATAAATAAATAAAAGATAGTCTGCCATTTTACTTGTGCTATATGAGATTGAAATCACAAGCGGGCCTTGATAACCTGGACCTCTTCTGGGCTACATATAGTTCTAAATTTACACATTACCATCTGTACCTCATACAGTTAAATATCAGACTATTTTAACATTTTTAGAAATTAAAATTAAGTAAAACTGAAAATGTCATCTAAGTTAGGCAACATTACAAAAGTTTCGGACACGTTATCATTTATTTATCGAAAAATGAAAGATATGGATGGATATTTTACAGTTTATATATTAAATCGACAAATTTTGAGAAAAATTATACTTTTAGTTTTAATTTTAATTTTATGAATTTAAAAAAATAAAAAGTATGCGTTAAAAATTATGGAACACGTTGTAAAAAAATATATAAAACTATATAAGTTATGGTAAACTTGAGAAAAGATTTATTTAAATTGCAAGGAATTAGTGTTTTTGCCATATTAAATGAGATTTTATATCAAATTTACGTTATTAAATATACTCTCTCCTGAATACAAAATTGATAATTGTTAAAACAATTACAGTAATTCAGTAATAAATTTTAAATAAATATAAAAGTAAATGCTTTATATTAAAGTTCAGTGATATATTATTCAACTTTTTATATAACAAAGATGATACGTTTAAATTAAAAACATTTATAGTTATATCAATTCAAAAAGTTTTATTGCCCTTGCTGATGACGAAGGGTGTTCTTCAAAATGTGCACCCTTCGTCGAACAGAGAATATCAAATTTTTGGTCGATTTTACACATACCCAGATACAGGCAATAAAATATTCATACATAAAAAGAAAATTGTTCTCAAATTCTAACAAACAAAGAAGAAATTTAGGAGCTAAAAGATATTCAAATAAAAAAAAAGGAAATCGTGTGTGGAATGTTCACAATACACAAGAAAACAAGCATCATTATACCTATAATAAATAAAAAAGTGCTTAATAATAACCTAGATTTGCTTAATATTCATTATTTTATCAATAATTAAACATTAAAATGTTTGAATCTTGTTTTAGATACCCTGTATAAGGAAAGCCTTCTGTCATACTTTAAAATTTAATTTTATATGGCTCTTAAGAAAGTGTAACGCGGAAAAAATATAAATAAATGTAGAAAGGTAATTTAAGTCACACACGCAAAATTCCATGTATCGCATTGTTGCTTGTAATTTATGAACACAGTAAGCCTTTTTTACAATTAAATGTTGAGGCACACACAGAATTTTACTATTATCACTAGAAATTTACAAAAGTGTATGTTTTAAATTCTATAAAAATGTATTTGTTTATTTAACACTAGCTTTTTTGAAATTTTTATGCGTTAATACATGGTGCATACTTTTAGTAATTTCTTAATCTTTGATTTTACATAATCAATAAAATGCACAATATTAGTTTTCTCGAAATAAAATAAAAATATTTCTGGTCAAAAAATTATAGGGATAAAATAGCTGTATTTTTAACATATAATCATTTAGGGATGCATCTAGTTATAAATATAAATAAAATTAATTATTACCTTTAATAATTTCATATTTTTTGTTGTAATTCTTAATTTTATTTTTGCAATAAAATGTTGAAAATTGTTTTGTTTTTTTATTTACATCTTTAAATTATAACATCTTCCTAATCAATTCATGCTATTTGTATTACTTTTACTCTGACGGATTAAACCCACTCATTACTTTTTTTCCAACGGCGGGCGCACTTGGGTGACGAACCCTATGCCACAACAAGGCCAGAAACTTCTACTCATTTGTCGTTACCCAGCGGGCACCTGTGAACCATGTCACGGAGGCGAGTAGTGTTACCCGCGCGATACCACCACAAACCCGTTTATAGGGTGGGCCACATTCATACTTCATCACAGAAGAAAGGACAGAGAAAGAAGGTAACATCCATGCCCGAACCGGGATTCGAACCCAGGATCCATAGCTCAGGAGTCAGGAACGCTAACCACTCAGCCATCGGTCGGCACCCACTCATTACTAATCAAAGAAATTTTTTAAGTATATTTGATTACTTAGCAAAAAAGTCATTTGAAAGGAAAATTTATTGTAAATAGTTTCACTCAAATATTTATTGGCATTAATTGCAAGAAATTATTTTCCTGACATTTGGCTAGGAAAACATTATAGAATAAATTAATAAGATATTTAATAGGAAATAAATTGACATCGATAGCAATGCCAAAATTAAAACCCTTTGAGCAGTATAATTTTCCAAATAATACTACTTGATTTAAAAATAGAAACCACAATATGGAATCACATTTCGAATAAAAAGAAATATAAAATTTTCATTCTCTTTATCGTGAAAAGAAGATAAAAATGCTTATCTTTCGAAATTAAATCCTAGAGTCAAAAATTGGAAGTTCATAACTTATCGTTTTTTTACAACTATTTTAATTATAACGCATAACATTTTTAATTAATTTAGTTATAATTTTGATTAAAACAGTCAGTTGTGTTGGTTAAAAATATATCAATTTTCTAAACTGGTTGAAAAAATGCCATCTACTCTAACTAAAATACAATTATTCTGACGTTATTAAAAATAATATCTTTCGGTACGTAATAATATCTTGTCGTCCCAAATAATAATTTTTGGTTTAGACATAATTTATAATATATCAATATATATTTTATAAAATAATTATATCTCATTGATGAGACAGACATACGCATTACTTCAAATATATATTTATACATTAATATACCGTATCATACTCTGACATTTTATATTACTATTCAATTTTCCATCGGAAAATATTGATTAGAAATATTGATTAGATTTTTTCTATCTTCCACTAATAAATATAAGTAGTATGAAGTAGCAGTATTAGAAAAGCTTCGAGCGCTTGTATATTTCAAACAAGTTTACAAGGAGGGAAAGGATTCATTTCATACAAAGCTGCAATAAAATATTATTTCATTTCACGAAACCAAGACTATTTTTAGGGAACAATGTTATCAGCCCAGTCAATTTAAAACCATTTTTCAAATCTGAAAAAACACATTCTACTAAAAAAAATATTTAACATGATATTTTATGTTCACAAAAATGATAAAATGCATTAAGATATGAGTCATTTTAATAATACGGATATCATAATCGAATGATTTTTGTATTATATTATACGAGTAGAAACAAATTTTAAAAAATTATAATAAATTGATTTATTAAAATCTGTAAAATTAAAGTTTGATGTAAGCCAAAATTTATGATAATTTTTTATAAATTTCCAAAAGTAAAAAATCTGGTTTCTTCAGAGTAAAATGCTGTATTTAACTTAAAAAAGTGTGAAATTTATATAGCATAGTAACTTGAATTGTTTACTCACTCAATAATTTGTCTAAAATATTTTTTCACTTTATAGTTTTTAATTTTTCCTTTTTGGTTATTAGCAAATATTGAATATTAATAGAGTTCAAAATTAAAGTTAGAATATAAATAATTGTAAAGAAATTGACTAAAGACTACAATTTTTTTAAATCATTTAAATCTCATGTTCATTCAGGTATCCAAATGTTAAATATTATTTTTTAAAAATATCTTAAAAATACATAATTTTAAAGAAATTCACTGACAGCTGTAGTTAGCAAGGTATTTTAAAATGCAAGTTTATCTAAACATTATAATTTTTATTATTTTGAAAATTTCGCACAAAAATTTTTTACTTACAATAATGAAGATCTAAGATATTACTTCATTAATAAAATCAAATAAACATTTTTTTTGTTCAGTAGTTAAGCAACCGATTAATAACTATAACATCATTTAAAACTAACATTAATGGAATAAGCAGACCCAAACCAAAAGTTGTTCTATTAAATTCTCAAAAAGAATAATTCGCTTGAATATTTTTATTAAAATTAATGATTAATTATTTCTATTACACTGTTATAAAAAATTATTTAATAAAAGTCAAGCCTCATCTCTCTAGATTGAATTTCTGATTTATTTTGGGAATACTTTTAACTATTTTAAGGCATATTCAATTTTTATATTAATAAGTATAATATATTTCAGAAGCTATAAATTTCCGAATTGCTCACTCTTAGAGATTAGCTATAATGATTTAGAACTGAATTCCCCCCACACACAAAAAAAGCATTTTCATATATTAGAGTGGCATAATAGAAGATTAAACGAAAGCTAGAAGAACATGGCATTTATAAATCATCCAGAAAAAACTTTTTTTTTATTCTTGCATCGCTTTCAAAGAATTGATTACCACACTCTGATATCTTACAATCAAATTGACTGCATTCCAACAACACACACAGCTCACTTTCTCTTACCGTTGCTATGGTTAATCCTTAATCAAAACATTTCTGAGGTGATTTGTCTAAGTGTTATAACTGATATTCATAACATCACTTATACAGGAAGAATGTACTTCGAATCCAAATAGGTCTGCTTTTATTGGCTCTTACTAAAGCAAAAATAATAAACTTCGCATCGCGTTCTCATCTCTGGAAGATTAGATCAGAGCTTTTAAGATGATGAAAGCCAAAAAAATATTGTTTCCTATTAAAGTCAGAGCCACATACCGCGAATAAAAACAATGTATCGCAATCGGTTATTAGTTGCCCCCAGAGTACTGAAACGTGCAACAATGATTCCCCCATCAACCAGATGTCGCTGTCAAACATTGGCCATCGCAGTTCGGAAAAACTTATTCTTTGGTCAACATTAAAAAAGTGCTCTCTCTCTCTCGATGATGGATACTCATTTCAAAAGCGGGTGTCGAAAATTTATGGATATTCACTCGTAAAGCTTGAAAAAAAGCGAACAAAGTCTGAAGGATTTCCATTCCCTGGTCAAGGTGTTGAAAAAGATAAGGCTTGTTTAGAGAAAGTCAGCGGTATATTTGCTAGAAAGTGAAAAATAAGTTATTTATATTTTTGTAAATAAATAAATTTAGCTATTTACAATCTGAATATTTTCACATGAAATTGTTTTATTTTCAAGCGGTACATTTTACTTTCGTAAGCTTTTGTGTTCTATGGCTGCATTTTTAAGATGGATTTCATTTTTATTAGATATATGCTAAAAGCTAATTGTTTTGATTTTCTTTTAATTGTAATGACAGTTTAATATTAATAGTTTACGTATATTGAGTGTTTAGATATAACAATTCTATAAGCATTACTATATTCTCTTTCAAACTACAAAAAATAGAAAAATGAATCGAAAAATTAAAATATGTATTTTTTAAAAACAGAATGTAAAGTTGTTTTTTTATAAAAAAAAAACTATTTGGCTTTTTAAAATCAAACAAATTATTAGTTTTAAAAGAAAGAAATACAAGTGCTTTATGATTACTAGGAATTACCTAGACATTAATTATTTATTTTAACTTCAATTATATCATTTTTGAAATACTTAACATTTATCAGATCATTAATACTTATTGATTAAAATGTATATATTCTTACTAATTCAAACACTAACTAATATCAAACATAGATATTATGCAACTCCATGTTCAGTGAAATTTAAAGATGCAGTGAATAACATATATTAAACATTTTGATTTACATTTTTTGATTTTGATGATAATTTCACTTGATTATCAATGAATACATTACACATATTATTAAACTCAACAAATATTCAATTTCAAAATTATGAATTATATGAAAGATTTTAAAAGTACCTCATGGACTCGACTTAGAATAATCTGGTTAATAGATCTTATTAGATCAAACAAATACATAATTAACGTCAAATTTTTTTAAAAAAATTGTGTTTAAAAAAAGATTTTAGTCCAAGAATTTTTAAAATAAAAGATATAGAAAAATTTGATTAATTTTTATAGCTGTACTATGGATATCAAACAAATTCAATCTACGCAATGGATTGTTAATTCTTGTTTATGATAAATTTACTAATTACTTTCTGTAATCAGTAAAATTTCAAAAAAAAACTATTTTACACCGTAAAACAGTTTTCCCTCTTTTTGAATCACTAGTTTGCACAATAAAATCCCTCTATCTAGGTTATAAGCCTCGAAATATTTTTTTTTCAAATATAGCGTCTACGCAGTAAAAGCAATGACTTTCAAATATTTTTTAAAAAAAGTGTTTCAGGTTTGCATTTATATTTCAGTTTCAATGGAAACTGACAATTTTACTCATGATTATATATAATTTTCTTAAATATGATTTAAATTCTGAAGCTTATTTACATAGCAAGAATTTACTCAAAAGAGTAAAATAAATTAATATTTATATTTTAAAAATATAATAATCGTTAATATTATACATGTATGCACATACATACATACGAATGACTATTTTAAACTCATTAACACAAAGATACGATTGTGCATTTAAAGTGGGGAGTTTAAAATATTCTAACTCGCATTATCAATCTAAGATTATTTAAATATATTCTCTGAAATCCCTCAATCCCTTCAAAAAACAATAGGTATTCAGGGAATGAAATTTAATGCCAAGATAACTGTGAGCCTGTAATTAATTTCAATATAAAACTGATCCCTGTGTCCTTTTGGCTAACATTGCAATCTTTTAAAAGGGACTTTAATGCCATCAATGATTAATAAGTAGAACAGTAGTATATATTTATTCCCCAAAATAGAATAGTTTAACAATATTTATTCATGAATAGTTTAATATTTCTTCATCACACTCATCGATAGATTGTAAGCATGAAATTAAATGTAAAAATAAACATTTTATTTCTTTTGCTTCATTTCATGCACGTTGTATTCATTGGAATATGTTATTTTCATACATTTAATTCAAAGCGTTATTTCAGTTATAACAATACTATTACTTTTTTATAAACTTATCACAGAAATGCGATATTTTCATAATTTTTCCAAATATTGCATATTCTTTGCAGATGAGATTGCTGTTAAAGAGAAAATATTGTAACGATAAAATATTCTATTGAATGGATAAATTAATATTTTAATTAAAAAAAATCATTTAGAAATCAAGGATTAAATATGCTCGAACAATTTTAATTAACATTTCAGGAGCTCCTCGTCTATACTGACCATTGTAAATTTGAATAATACTTTAAATTTCATAATTTTCTTTTTCCATTAAGAGTTTACAATTTTATCAAGTGATTAAAAAAATATGCAAAAGGGGAAATATTATGAGGTCTGCAGAACACAATTACTCTTCATAAAATGATTTCTCATTTTGGAATTTTTGTTGGTTGATATATTATGCAGATTTTTAATTAACCAAACAAATGAATTCAGTACAGTGGGTCTAAGTAAATAACAACTCGCTTATTGAAGAATTGTTTTTATTTTATGAAGAAATTATTGTATATCCGTCAACTTAAAATTTAAAAATAGAAAAAAGGAGTTTTAAGATCAAGCTTTTTCGATACGTAAAAAGAAAATCATAAATATGATTAGAAACTTCTATTAGAATGAAGAAACATCTTTTTCACTCACCTCTAATTCCATTTTTAAGAACCTTCCAATTAATAATTTATCTCCTTCTCCTCCCCGTTAGTTAACTTTTAAATCTGTTTTACTTCTATATTTATTTCCCTTTTCCAATATTTTTTTTCATTTTCAATTATATTTTAATTAATAAATTATTTAAACTAGAACGATGTATACTTATCATTTTTCGGTGAAATCAGAAAATACAAAATTCATTAATAATGATGTTATTCTCAAGTTGAAGAGAGAAATTGTTTATTTTTTGCCTTATACCATATGAAATTTGTCTTAGCATAAAGGAAGGGAAAAAAGAAAAGAAGGAAAATTTTGAATTTTATTCCTAATATATTGGATGTTATGTGCTGAATTTATTCCCAATATGTGTCCCTTCTCAAATAATAGTAGCAGTAATTTTGATTAGTGATATATTTTCATCCAAATATATGAAATAAAACCATATAAAAATAAAAACGAACTAAAATTCGATAGAAAATTAAATTATGCATTATAATAAAATGCTTCATTTTTACTAATGATAGTATATAATTATCTTTTCGAATACTCAAAAATATAGCCTGGCAAAAACTAAATAATGAAAAATTAAACAACAGACAGAGAATGCATGTAGAAATACATGATTTAGTTTCAAAGCAAAGATTCAGGACAGACGCATTTTACTAAATTGTTCAAATGATGTGAAATGCACAACTCTCCAGTGAAAGTAGAATAAGATATAAGGTGAGGAACCTGCATATTGGGCAATATTCGCCTTGTTATTGATGCTTGCAAAATAATCGTTGAAAGTTTGTTCTTGTCTTAAAGTACGCCTGTAATCGCAGAGAATGCCAGGCTATTGTAGATGGAGTCAGTTTCAGCAGACAGAAGAGTTTACGAGGGGCATGGTGGTCGGACTGAGTAGTGCAGGTTGGTCCTTGCGACAAATCTCAGCTGACACACACATGGACGCGTCCACAGTGCACCGATTGTGGTAAAGATCGTTAGAGCAAGGAGCTGTGGAACGCTTGAGGGTTACCGGTGCAGCCACGTGGTCCTAAGTGGTTGCTCTTCCGAAATTAAAAGAGAAGCAAGACTGTTGAAACAGTATAAAGAAGAACTGATGCTGTTGTTGTTGTCGAGTGACAAGTGCAAAGAGAAAAAAAAGAAAAAAAGGTAAAAAAGACAAGTCATATGAGACCAAAGGCATGGAGCACTGCCCTGGCCACATCTTCAAATTTTTTGGAATAGAGGGTGTCATGGCAGCAGTTGGGGTCGATGCTAAAGATGGTCGAGGCAACAGAGATGCAATTGAAGAGATGCCTCAGATCTAGTGGAACTCCTGTGCATTCTGCGTATGTCTTAGATCCGTCGGGCATGATTTTCATAGCCCTCACGTGAACTTATGAAACTGACTAATGAGGTCATGACCTAGAATTACACTGGAAAAAGAATTATTTTTCTGGCGAAAAGAAATTCCATTTATGTCTTTGATGGTATTATTTACTATTAACTTGATTTATGAACAGAAATTCAAGAATTTTTCAGTAGATCGTTCTAAGTAATAATACTATGGTAGTTTTGTGATGATGTGGGAATATTTTTTACATTTCATGAGAAATGGAAACTGCTACTACTTCGTGGTAAAATAGATTCGATTGTTATCAGTCACAACTTTAACAGCATTTTATATATTTAAATGACTTTTAGGAAGATGAGACTGGAAATTTCAGTCAGAGAATGCACCATGCCACGTGTTAAAATAAACTAAAAATTAGTTTCAGAAGAGAAGAATATAAGTCGTAAGCTGCTCAATCTATAGTACAAGCTTTAATTCCATAAAAAAAACTTGTGAGATCATTTGGCATGTCAATATTTTGCAGATAATTGTGTGATTTTGTAAACGAATTGAAAGAAGCTGTAATGAATAAATGGGACAAAACTCCCAAAACTTTGCCCTCAAACCTGATTAATTTAAAGAAAGATTGTATATATGAAATAATCTAGAAAAATGGGGGTTAAAATCCTTTTAGTTTTGGAAAGGAAAAAAATTTTAAGTACTGTTCACGTATAATCTTGTGTTAAGCATTTGAATGGAAAAAATTTAATAAAGATATAAAATGTTTAGTATAGTTAAGCATCTCCAAAAAATAATATACATATATTTTATTTATCTACATAAAACTTAATTTTTTAAAAATTTACATTATTTACACAAAAAATCATTTTTGCCACAGTAATCTTATAATTTTATATCACACTACATTCTTATAAATCATGATGGAATTATATCTATTAAGTGTTAATAATACATATTGCAAAGTGAGTGCGTAAAATATGCTTGGTATATAATAACTTGGTAGATAAATAATTATAAAGTGTAAAATATGGACAATTTTGTTTTAAAATTTTATTAATAAATTAAAGTGTTTTGTTCTAAAATATAAAAAATATTATTATAATATAATAAGAACACCACAAAACCACTAAAGAGTTGTAATTCTATGTAGTAAGAAAATCATTTATATGTATTTAGTAAGATAGCATCTAATATTAAATAGGATTTTATACAAAAATATTTCACTTGTCATTCATTAGAGTATAAATGTATTTTCCATACAAAATATTTTCATTGTATAGTCAAGAACTTGTGATTCAAAATGCGCTATATTTAATTAAGTAAGTGAAACACAGATGAAATACTTTATAGATTCCCTTTTTAATAAGTAAATATTCTTAATATAAATTTCTGTAAGGATTATACCCATATAAGCCTTATGAACTATAAGCTTTCTTGCCTGATTTGTAAATCTCGCACATAAATCTTATAAAACTGAAAATCCGAAAAGACATATCCAGCATATTATGCATATGTTCCATTCATTTCTAAACTAAACTAGAAAGAATGAAAAATTTTGGAATTTTATTATTTTAAGTTGCTTTAGTTTGTTTCAAAAATATATATAGAAACATTGTTTAACAATTGGGATCACTTATACATAAAATGATTATTAATGCATTAAATATCATTTTTATTAAAGAAAAATGCAGACAACACAGATTTTACAAAGTTTTGTAATGCTTATATTAATCAATTTTTAATAGATGGATTCTTTTTTTTTTTTTTCTAAATGTTTCAGAATTTAAATCTACAAATATGTTCTCTTTTTCACTGTTTATTACAGCATATATTAAATTTTTCATTTATTAAATTCTTGATAAATATTAGGCCAGTCTTTTAGGTAAACAAAATTTATCAAAATCAATCTTACATGATGTTAACTCTCTGGATAAGGGAATTGTATAAAATAGTTTAAAATATCTTTAAGTATAACGAGGATTATATTTTACAGCCTTTTTAAAGAAACATAGTACTTAATTTGCTAAAATTTGTTTTGTTTGGAAAACATGTATACTATTCTATGAACATCCGTATTGAAGCTGTTTTGAAAATGATAGTGGTTATCTCAAAGATCACATAGTTAATAGAATTAACTTGTCATCAAATTTGAATTCTTTCCATGAGGAAATCTGATTTTTACCATTTCAGCACACCTATTGCTTGTTTAAATTCAATCTAGCTTTCATTCTGAACATGAGACCAGAATAACTGTCGGTCTTAATATTTTAGTATTGTTAAAGAAATAGATAAGGCAATATTTGCAGTTGCAACTGCCAAAAGAGTTATTCAATTGAAATATTTTATATGTTTGAAAAGAGGACTTCTCATTGAATTTTTTTAGTATATATTTTTTATGAAATCCTGAAGACTTAATTTTTCTAATGTCGTTACCATTATCAGTGAAGAATAACAACATTTGAAAACTTTAACTAATGAATTGTCTATTGTAGTTTGTGAAATACAATTTATTTTAGGTGTCCTTTTTAATAGTTAAAAAATATCACAATTCCTATTTCAATGGTTCACCTCATGAGAATGAGTACAGAAAGAACACCAATAAAGGTTTTCAACACCACCCCTTTCTGTAGAAGACCAAGAGGAAGACCCAAAAAGAGATGGAAGGACTGCCTGGAAGAAGACTTCCACATACTTAAAGTCAAGGCAGAGACTTCTGAAGAAGGCCAAGGCTCACAAAGGGCTGTCGTCCCAATGCTGATGATATTTCAATGGTCCCTAAAAATATGTGTGTCATATTTTATAAAAATTTGATTTTCAAATATTAATTTTAGCGATTAAAATCTAAGCACCAAATTAATTTTCATTTAATTTGATAAAGTACTTTTCTTTAATTCAAAATCTACGACTGCGAAAAATTACCATTGAAAAAACAGAGGTTTTAAAATATTTTCCACTAAAAAAAAATAAAATCATTTAATGATGATTTTTAAACTATTACGAAATGTTTTTAAATTTAACTCACTTGAATTTTTCTTCTATTAAATACGGTTCGTTATTTATGTATCATATTTATTTTTATGTACTTAAGAAAATTAATAGTTTTGCTTCACATTATTCTGGTAAGGAGTATCTAGAAAATACGTCAGTCATTAACATCAAAATTTTATCTAAAATTCATATTTTCGACTAGAAAAAATATTTTACCAAGAATTAAATTAGAAAAATACTTTTGTCCAATACTGATTTAATAAACTATAAAACACATATTTATTTTTTATTTGGGAAAACAAAAATATCTCCCTGTGCACCAAGGAATACCACACAGGGCCCGAAGGTACAACAAATGTACTACAAAATAAATCCAAATAATACATGAGATGAAAAAAATAATAATAAAAGAAGAGAGAAAAAAGAGGTATAAAAATGAATTAGATAACAGCATGGATAAATTTTACAAAAAATTCAAAATTCTCTTTCTTAACTAGGTCCACCATAATCGGGGGCCACCTGTTATTTAAGTCTTTACAAAGCTCGTTCCTTACTTCTGAAACAGATGGGCATTCAAGAAAAATGTGAGAAGGGTTGTCACTCCCAGAGTTGCACTTGCACACCTCACTGTTTTTAATGTGGAAACGGTGTAGGTAACTATTGAATTTCCCATGTCCAGTGAGGAATTGCGTAATTTTAAAGTCAGTGTAAAACCAGTAGTTCTTAATTCTGCATTGAACTGAAGGGAAAAAATATTTGGTCCACTTACAATTAGGAGAGGAAATGAAACCTGAGTTCCATTCTGTGATAATCTTCTTTTTGGTAGTGGTTTTGAAAAAAGACTTGGGTAAGCTGGTATTGAGTTTATTTGGAAGTGAAAGGGAAGATTTGGCCAGGAAATCCGCTCTTTCATTTCCATACACACAACTATGACCCTTGACATGGGAGAAAGTGAAGGAAATATTTTTGATATCACACATATTAATTGAAGTCTGGACTTCTACTATAAGTCTTTCAAAACTAGTTACATCTTGTAGAGCCAGTAGGGATGACATCGAGTCACTGCAAATTAGAAATTTTTGAAAAGGCTTGCTTATGGCATCTTTAACAGCAAGATTAATGCAGAGTAACTCCGCTTGGAAAATAGAACTGTAATCACTAATGCGGTATACCTGATGACTCACTTCAAAACCATTCTGAAAGCCTACGTATGCAAGACCTACTTTTTCATTAACTTTACTCCCATCTGTAAAGTAAATTAGATCATAGTCTTCTTCCCTAACGCTATCAAATGCAGCAAAAGGAGCAGTAGATCTTGTAGATGGATGAGGTAGGGAAGAAAAGTCCAAATCACCATCAAGATGGTTAGAAAAAGAGTCTTGAGCATAACGATAAGCCTCATTTTGATGAAGTATGACAACATCAAGAGATGGAAGACCAGAAAGAATGGAAAGAACATCATAACTGATTGTTCTATATCCTCTAACAATTCTCAAGAGCAGCTTTCTTTGTATTTTCTTGATAAGTTTTCGGTTTATTTTTTTCCTCAAACTGTCTCCCCAAATTCGCGAAGCATAAAGAATAACGGGAACAATGCCTTGTTTATAAATCCATTTTGAAACTTCGAATTTAATACCGTAACTGTTATTGCAAATTCTATAAAATGCATTAGTAAGAATGTTAACCTTAGCTAAATTGTATTTCAAATGTTCCTTCCAGTGAAGTTTACTATCGACAACAACGCCCAGATATTTAATTTTATCTACAATTTCCAGACAATTGCTACCCATAGCAAGATTGATAGTGGCATCAATGTTAGCCTTTTTGTGAATCATCATTACTTTGCACTTCGTATGATTGAATTCCAGCTTGCAATGTTGAGCCCAATCATGAATAAAATCAAGAATATCTTGAGCAGTACTGTATAAATCGGGAAAGTTTTTTTCTGGACAATTACGAGTAAGTCATCTGTGAAAGCAATTTTCCAGCACTTAAATGCATTCAATTTTTTTAGTAAATCATTCATAATTAGGTTCCAAAGAAATGGGCCAGAAACAGAGCCTTGTGGACATCTTTTTGGATGTTAACTACTTTCGACTTATTGCCAAGAGTGAGAACAGCCGTTCTGTTGTTCAGGAAACTGCGGAAGAGATTGAGAATATTTGAAGGAGTATAAGCCTCCTTCATTAAGGAAATAATAAAGAGCCACCACGCGTTATCAAACGCTCCTTTTATGTCCAATGAAAGGAGAATAGTGAACAAATTTTTCTTTTCCCTTCCTTTACAATGTGAACAAGTCGCAGTAGTGCATCCTCAGTAGATTTCTGTGGTGTGAATCCATATTGGTCTTTACTAGTATAATTGCGATTGTTAAGATGCCATCTTAGTCTGTTTGTAAGAAGCTTTTCGAGACATTTTCCAATGCAAGGCAATAAGCTAATACATCTAATATTCTTAAGGTGCGGTCGCTTAGAGTTCAAACTCTTTGGGATTAAGACAACTTTAGCATTTTTCCAAAGAGCAGGGAAGAGAGAAAATTTTAAGCATAAATTGAATACAGCAGGAAGAACAGAAGGAGAACACTGATGAAAGTATTTAATCATTTCATTGGAGATGGAATCCAGGCCAGGAGATTTTCTAGTGGCCAAACCGTGAATAACAGCATTAACTTCATTGACTGTAAAAGGTACATCATCTCCTACAGAGTAGGCCTTGTTAGAGTGTTCTCGAATGTTTTGTTGAAACGAATTATCGTTAGAAGGATTGTCTTCTGGGAATGAAAAATTTGAGATTGTACTTAGAGATTCTTCAGAAGAGGATGTGAAGTGACCTGAAGTGGTTTCAATGCCAGTAATCTCGACACTTTTACTAAAGTTTCTCTTCATGCCTTTATAAATCTTCTTCCATACATTTGTAGGGGTAACATCAGAAAGAAAGTCTTTCCAGGAATTTAATTTTGAGTTATTAATTAAGTTCTTATACACTTCTTTAACGTGGAGGTAATTGGATTTAAAAACTTCCTTGACAATTGGGTTTTTGTCTCTTTGAAAGTGACGTCTTGAAGCATTTAACTTTTTACGCATGCATGCCATTTCAGAAGTCCACCAAGGAACATTTCTTTTATCATAATACTTGAAAGGAATAGCTATCCTTCCGGCAGAAATCAGGACACTTTGAAGCTCAGAAATAAGACTTTCTAGGCAAACAGGGTCATTACAAAAAGAAAGCTTATCCTCAAAATTACAATTATTTATAGCCTCATAACATTTAGTCTGAAAAAGAAACCAATTTGCTCTTCTACAGTCAAAGATTTGAGGCCTGTTTTGGTGTAAAGAGTTCGTAGTATTATCAGCCAAGGCAATTTCAAAAAAAAATCATCATATGGTCAGAAAGCGAGTCGTAGTCAGGAATAGACCAATTGATGACATCTTGCAATAAACTTTCCCCAACAACAGTAATATCAACGTAGCTAGGACTTTGAGTTGAACAGAAGGTAGGACAGAAATCCTCATTAACTACAAACAGTTGTTTGGTAGAAATCACATAGTTTATCTCTTCTAGCATCTGAATAAGGACTAAACCAAACATTACTTTTGCTATTAGAGTCCATTCCCCAAATAAGTCCAGAAGAATTAACATTAGACATGAAAGATTCAATCTTTTGTAAACCAGCATCTATATTTCTGCCCGGCTCAAAGTAGTAAGAAAGCAGAATAAAATCTAAATCATTTACAGTGATTTCAACAAAGATCATGTTATAATCACAGTAATTATGATAAACAAAGGTAGAAATATCATTCGAGCGCATGATGATTGCTGATTTTATAACATCTGATTGGGAATCAAAGAATACTTTGTAATGGCTAGGAAACCCGGGAAGATTCCCTTTGTAACAGTGAGGTTCTTGAATCAATGCAACATCAATATTATCAGTTTCCATATTGAGAATGAGTTGCTGCGTAGCATTTTATGTAGATTTAATTGGACAAAACGTAAAAGAGAACAATAACTATTATTCATAATCAATACGAGAGATTGATAATTTCTTCATGAAAATTTCACTCGGGCAGCAACTATCATAAAGTTTATGATAAATATTAACTCTTTTTGAAGGATTTTTAGTTTTATTTTTAAATCTAGCACAATTGACACAAACTTGATGATTTCTATTAGAACACTCTGAGCTTTTATGGTTACCTGAACAGGTAAAACAAGCAAGGTGGTTTTTACAATCAGCAGCTTTATGATTATAATCCAAACATTTGAAACATCTATGTATAATAACAAAATCATCAACTTCACACACAGACCAGTCAAGCTTGAGAGATCCTAGCCTTAAAATTTGCTTACGGATATTAGGTGGAACACTAATAATAATGTCTTGAGTCCCCAAATTTCTTTAGTGTAAAACGAACTTTAGACTCTGAAATTTCTTCCTCAGATACTGAAATATCAAAATTTTGCTCAAATAAGACCTTGATAAGTTCATCATCATGTAATGAGCTAGGGACGTGTTTAATAATAATGGCAGGATATTTTCGTTTAGCAAGTGTTGAAGAAAGAGAGGTGCAATTTTCAGCCAGATCATCACGAAATTTTTTCCTGTCATCATCAGACACACATTCAACTAACAGTTTATCATTTGGAAGACTTCTTACGTTTTTGATACCAATTTTATTGCTTCTTGGATTGAATTGCGTTTTTATGATGTTTTTAATATCTCCAGCTTTAAGGGTTCCTTGTTCATTTGCACAGACTGCATTTTTTTCCATCGCTCGTTTGTTTTTGAAAAGTTTCTGTAGATAGTGGCGTACGATTTCTTCTCGTGTATTTTCATTAACACGTTTTCATAAGCTATGCGTGACTGTACATTTTTAAATTTATCAAAATTTGAGTAAATAAGACAACGTAACTCACTCAAAGCATTCTTTGCATCTTCCTTCATCTGTTGATTCATGTTTGATCTGGAATTAAGCGCATTTTCAACGGTTTTTAATTGATTTTCGCAGGAAGCATAAAATTTGTCAACAACACCAATGGCGTCCATGTTGCCACCACGATAAAACACATATTTGCAAAAAAAATCGTAGCTAAAGTGATGTTTCGAGATATTTTATGGTTTCATCATAAAACCTGAAGATAAAAACAGCATTTTTTGAATGAGAATTTTTTATAAATTTAAGAACCACTATTTATGGTACTATAATCCGTCGTCAGAAGACTGTTAGTTTTTTCTCATTTCTGTAAGGAAGTTTGAACTCGTGTGTTATAAAAGATGCATATTTCAAGTGAATATATCCTATTTCAGACAGAATAGGGATTTTTGTTTCCTAATTATTTTTCTGAAATTTTTTTCATTTTATCTATTGGTTATCACTGCTTCTTTAATTAAAATTAGTATTTAATATGTTACTTTAAAACAAGTTAATATGCATTAAATAAATAAAACTCACTCACTTGAGAAAAGATTTCTTTCTAATTAGGCGGAAAATATGTGATCGCATTCAATGAAATTTAGGAGAATATTGAGCTGTTGTCCATGATTTTAAACTGAATTTACTGTTCACAAAATATAACTACTAATAAATAGAAATTATTGAGCAATTTTTTCTTTTTCAGATGATCATTTTTCAGAATGTTAATCAGTTCAGCTAAAAGTCGTTTCGTCACATACCACAAAATTCATATTTCATAAAAAGAAATTTAAATTTTGAGACTCTCTATCTTATATTTCATTGATGTCAAGTAGATATTTAAAAATTTAAGCATTAAAAATTAATTACTAACTCAAACGAGGTAATTAAGTAGCAAGAAAAATACACAACCAACTATTTCTAAAATTTGAGCCACCGCAACAGGCGCGGGGAATCATAATATAAATACACACAAACTGAATATTATAAAATATAATAAAATGCTTGAGAATATTTAGATAATTCTATAACCTTCTAATGAGACTGAAAACACAAAACAATTATATCGCTGAAGCTTCGATTTGAACTCAGAATCAGAATTCAAAAGCCCTAATCATTGGATTTGACTATCTTGGTTCCGTTAACAGTAAATGCAGAAATATCAAATACAAAAATTATTACTAATAACATTAATATTAATAAATCGCTTAATATGAACCCTTGTAAAATCTCGGAAAAGGTTACTCGCTCTGTGTTCAGTTTTCACTTGCAAAGGTGAATTTGAGCGATACTAACACTTTAAAACGGATTCCGAATGAATGAAAATATCCAGAGATGGAAACGGAATCCACGAACCGGAGAACTAAATACCAGAAATCTAAGCATTCAGTGGCTAGCTTAGGGCAATTTAAAGGGAGTAGGAGATTCAAGTGCACCACAAGATAATTTATGTTTAGCTATTGTTTCTCTCTTGTGAAACAGAATTTCTCAAACAGTTCTCTGTAAATTACTCAGAGTTACACAGTTAGCTCCATATCATCTGCAAAAATGCTTAATTTTAATTAAAACTAATACTTTCTTTAAATTAAATATAATAAACTCTTTTAATTTTATTGAAGATAAATTTTTTGTAAACACACTGTAACTAATTTTTCTCTCTAAGTTTCTCATTTTCATTTTAATGGAACAAAGTATAAATGTGTGAAAGCATTTTTCCAAATATAACATTTTAAAGATTAAAATTTCAGTGTGATAAATTTTTTTTAATTATGATTCCTAAAGATTAAAAACAACTAAATTCAGTTTCTCTAAATATTTACTTCATTCTTTATGAAATAAAATACATTTAAGCTCTTTTTTCATCAAATTCAATATTTTGCCTTCTAGGAAAAGTTCTCAAATCTTCCATGGCATCATTCTAAAAAGAAAATTTCTTCTCTCTAAGATATTCCTTTAAAATTTCAAAAACATTAAAATAACGACCCATAATAGTCTTAGAGTCAGTCATAACTATCGATTAAGATGTCTGTTCAAGCGATTAAAAGAAGAAATTTCAGACTATTTAGAGCTAAGTTGAAAACCTTTCTCAAAACCATTTATTCATTTAATTTCTTCAAAGCGAAAATGTTAAATTCTTTCATTTTACAGTGCTCTAGTCACATCAGTACTTAAAATTGATAGTCCTCCTTTAAATTGTTATTATTTTGTTAATTAAAATATTGTTTATTTCATCAACTACTTTTTTTAACTGTGACAAATAAAGGAGCTTTAAATCTTTCCTAACCATAAATATTACTCAATCATGATTGGAAACTCATTTTTGACATTGAAATAAAATAAAAATTTCCTTTGAACTTTTTTTGCAAGATTTTATGAATTTTTCTGTTTGATTAAACTCTGTTTCAAAAATATTTTCTTCACCAAGAAAAGTCCTCGATAAACTAATTTTAAATTTCAAATTTTTGAAATTCGTTAAACAAGAGTGCATGAATCGCAAAAAGAATATTTAATGAAGCAAGTTACAAAGAAAGAAATTATACATATACTGAACAAAGAGAACAGAAAATGGTCTATTTATAGATTTTGGACGGCTTGAACACAACCACCAATCAGAAGGCAGCGCTGCAGATGATTGGTGTAAAATTTGCTGACGTCTTAGAAGACAGCAGCTTTACAGACGAAGACTGACTTTGTCTTTCTTTGCGATTACTTGTATTATATTATTTACAACAAAAATAAATATTATATTTAATGGATATATTCACAATTTTGGTCAAATTTGAAAGGACATTTTATATTCTATCACTTTCAGACATTTTAGGAAAAGTACTTTAATATTTACATGTTAGATTCATACTTATAAATCACGCTGACAAACAAAATCTCACAAGCTAGACTTAATTAAATTTCAACAATAATTAAAGGAATTGATATCCTTTAAATTTATCGGGAAAAAGCATTACTCATATCAAACTTCAGCTAACGTACTTTACAAATCAATACCAACATCAATTTCCTTGATTCAGTTTAAGGTTTCAAAAATCTTTTTCTAACATTTCAGTCCATCAAGAAACCATAGATTAATTTCAAAAATAGTGTGCCGTAATTTTGGTTTTTAAGGTGCAATCCACTATTTTTAGAAATTGATTGTCTTTCTAATTTTTTTCTTCATAAAAATAATGCAAATTTAACTGTTTTGGTTATTTTGCACGCAAGGCTAATTAGACCGGGACCTATAGTTTTAAGTGGACTTCGAACCTCTAATAACATCCAAGCTTAAGGTGAGATTCAAACCTACGAACTATTGAACCAAAGGGCAGAGAATATAAGTTGGAAAATAAGGGATAAAAGTGCTAGATAGAATGACAGCAGAATATATATATAATTTATTTCACTATGCATTGTATATATTTCATAGTATATATTCATCATATATTTGAATGATGCATAAATTGTCCAACAGAACATAATTTGCCAAAATGTGTAAAATATTGGCTTAGGGCCATAATTTAGTTCTATAGAACAAAGGAACAAATTTGTGTTATATAATGTTTTTAGTTTATATTTTTATAAATACATTTCTTACATTAAGCATTTCTATCTTACATCGAGGCGATATTTAATATTAGTCGACAATAACAAGCAACTTCAGATTAAGGTCTTAATTTAGGTTAATAGGACAAATGAACAAATTTGCATTTGGATTTCTTTGTGTGATTTACGGATTCTTTTTAATGTGTGCTTTATGATCACATAAAAATTTATATTTTCATGAATGCAGTTTTGAAACTTTAACAATGTTTTTTTGCACAGTATAATTCTTAATAATAGTTCAAAGCAAAATTTTAAGAACTTTTAAGCTAATTTGTCGTTCAAAATCATATTTTGTTCAAATTTCAAATGACATCACTGTCGTGTACGAAAAACCATGTTTACTTTCCCGTGATTAAAATGAAAGTTTTTCAATGCGGTCCTGTTAATTGAAATGAAAAAAAAATTAAAGTATCTTTTTTTGTAGTTTTTATATTTCAAATAAAAATTATAGAAATCATTAAGAAAAAATAAGTTTTAAGCAGAAAGTATTCCTATGAAACTTTTAAAATGTTTTATTTTTCTTATAATTTATGATCCTTCCCCCAGTAATCCTCAGAGCGTTGTTTGTATAAGTTTCATCGAATAATTTAAATTCACAATAAAATATGAATCATTCTTAGTCCACAATGTATGAGCCCAACCATTTTCGAAAGACATTCCGGATTTAAGTAAATATAAAATTTGTATTATTAAAAGTAAAAAACTGTCAATAAAAGTGTAGTCCCGAATATATGAAATTGTTCGACAACTCAAGTTTTTATACTTTAAATATGTATACTCACACACACACATATAATTCCTTAAGACGTGTGAGGTCTTTTATTAATTTTCTTCATTTGAAAGAATTTATGAAGTCAGTTTTTGGTTAACAAAACACATGATCGCTTAATATATGTGCACTGTTTTAAAATGATGATCCCTTCGTGAACTAAAACAGACTACCACATATCTGTCCCTAGTATTTGGAATTCTCTCTTCTAGTATTTGACAGCGATCTTTTTTATGAGTCTTCAAAGTGTACACAAATGGAGCAGCGCGGCGATTATCAGGAAAATACTTGTATCCAAATTAGCTAGAGAAGGTTAAAAGATTATACAATAGTAGTTTATATAGAACACAAAGTATATTTTAAAAATGAAAACTCTTAATATATCAACGCTTAATTTTAAGTTATAATACTTCAGAATGCTTTATTAATAATGGCTAAAATTAAGTTTTAAATTAATTAAACACTAAAATTTAATTAAACATAAACTCTCCATTGTTTTAATCAATACTTTTTACAACATGCCTTGCTTTATGTTACGAGTCAGTGGTTGTTTGTCACTCAACGGTCACTTTCTGTGTGTGTGCACGAAGGCTAATTAGACCAGGACTTACAACTTAAAAGGGATTCTGAATCACTGCAAACATAAATCCTAGATTTGGGACTCGATCTCATGAATTGTTGAACCGAAAGCCAGAGCGCTAAACATTCAACTTCCAGCTAGACTAAATCATGACCAGATTAAAAAATATTTTATTTTTATTTGGAATACCGCAATTCTTTTATTTTCATGTAATTATTCTGAAGAAAATACATTCTAGAAAAAAGAACTTCTGGATATAAGTTTTATTACTTCTTGAGTATGTATCTAAGACGAATTATCTAATGCGACAAAAATGCATAGTACCCTAAATTTTCAATGGTACACTCTCAATATTATTTCAAATTTACATCATTCAAGTTTTGACATTATTTTACAGAAATATCCTATATATATATATATATATATATATATATATATATATATATATATATATATATATATATATATATATATATATATATACTTATAAGAACATAAATATACAAAATTTCATTGAAACAAATCTTAATTTATTAGAAATGAACAGCTTTAAATTTTAAGAAATGTCACATTTTTTTATTAAAAAGTGTTTCTCTTTATTCACATTTATTTTATAAATGCAAGTTAATTTGAATATAACAATACAGTATTGATGAGAATGCTCTTTTAATTATAATATTTGAATATTAAAAGATATGAAATCATATTCTCTTTTATTGGTCTAAAATAAATATTTTTATGTGTGCACATAAACTAAAACTTTTTTATGGTTATCTTCAATATATTTTTCTTTTGTCTAACATATTCTGAGTCATATTTATCACTATGGAAATTTACTTTGACTTTAATTTCGGATTTTTGACGTTACAGTTCAAACAGAATACTCTTACAATTCATAACCTTGGCTATTATATTTTCTTGGCAAAGAAGTGTATTTCCGTTAATTTTTCTGCCTTAATCATAGCTTATAAGGTAAATTAATTTATTTATATAAGAGCAATTTTCCCCTTATATGAAACAAGCATTTATTTTTGGTGATTATCCAATATTTACGACAAAACATGATTATTAAATATAGAAATTAAAACAGTCTTAGCTATCAATGATTATTACTAAGGAAAAAGAAAATTATCAGCTTATAACAAATATAACAAACTGTCTTAAATTATTAGATACAAGATGTGGTATATATATATATATATATATATATATATATATATATATATATATATATATATATATATATATATATATATATATATATATATATATATATATATATATATATATAATACATAACGTTTGTGTTTTCAAATATTTTTTTTTATATTTTATTTTCTGACAATTTTCTTCTTAACCGCGAAGTGTGAGTGAAACATCGAATCTCACGTCAACTCAAAATTCAGTATTAAACTATGGAACAAGCATGTTAATTCACTCTTTGATTTAAAATTTAACTGTTGTTTTCAAACAGATAGTACAAATTGTTTTTATAACAATTGATCAATCCCTTTGGTAATTTTGTAAATTTATGATCTGATCAAAATTTTAGAAACTTGTGAAAACTTTCCGTACTATTACTATATAGTCCGCCGAACTGGCAGCTGAATGGTTAGCGCTCTTGCCTTCGGTTCAACAGTTCGTGGGTTCGAATCCCACCTTGGGCATGGATGTTTGTAGTGGTTCGGAATCCACTTTAAGCCGTAAGTCCCGGTCTAATTAGCCCTCGTGTGCAAAAAATGACCGTTGAGCGACAAACAAACAAAATACTATATAGTCCCTCAACATTATTTTATGGTTATAGGAATGCTTTGTATTAAGTGATGTATCGAAAATGTCTGTTGTTTTTGTTGTTAATGATTATTACTTTTTTAATTAGAAGTGAGTATTTATTATGATTGTTTGAATTACAAGATATTAAACTATAAAAATAAGTTTCGTTTGTTTCTTACTCAAAGAGTGCTAATCAGACTGAAACCTACAGTTTAAAGTGGATATTAAACCCCTACAAACATCTAAGCCCATACTGAACCACTATAAACATCCACTGAAAGCTGAAGCAGGGCTTTCCGCCATCGCAAGTTTGCTGTAAAAACGTATACGATCACTTTTGTTTCCATTCTTTTTGTTTAAAAAATAATTAAAAGAATCCAAATATATATTTTATATACATTAACGCGTACCTTTAACTTATCACTTTTAAAATAATACCTAGAGTTGACAAAAACAATAAGACTTTAAATATATATCATTTAGATTGCTTTTTGATTAAATTAGCTATTGATTCAAATAACTTTCAAATGGATATTATATTTTATTATAATTAACAGGGATTGCAAAAACATATTTGTCATATCAGTAACTATTGAATACGTTAATTTTAAAACTAAAAAGTATCTTTTCATTGTTAGGTATCTATATTGTAAACTATTTTAATCTATCTCTATATATGATTAAGATTCTAGTTTTTAAAAATTAAAGTACATTATACTTTAAATATATTTTAAGTTTATTATATATTGATATTTAGTTAAAAATGTATAATTTTTTCCTTTAAGAAAAATTTTATAAATAAAAACTAAAGCACCTTCTTTCTGAAAATTTTACTGACAAGGCTATTATATGTCCAAAATTATATATTAGTATTTCGTAAAATAAGATAAAAAAGATTAAAATACTATTTATTGAAAACAATTAAATTAACAATAAAATAAAATATTTTACGTATATTCAAAATTTTTGCAAATTTTATTTTTATCTATTTTATTATATATGTAGAAAAATATTATGTAAATTATAATCGCTGAGAAAAAAATACTGAGTAAATAAATACTGAGAAAAATTATATTCTATATTTAAAATAAATTTTCTTGGATTTAGGGAGAAATTTAATAGATTTTATTTTTGTCAAATATATTACGGTTTTAAATGTGAAGAAAAATAAACTTAATAATACATGTCAAAATAAGAAGTGTATTGCTTATAAATCACAGTTTTAATGGAAATATTAAGCATTTTGAACAATGTAGCATATAAATAATCTCTAAATTTTAAACTTAATTTAATTTTAAATAAGTTTTCCTACTGAATAAAAAATTTTTTTACCAGTCGTGAGAATAGTAATATTATTTTTTGGTACGCAAATTTCTTCATCAAAATAAGTGAGCAAATATTTTGCGAAAAGGGTGATTTTGAAACAAAACCGAAAGCATCGTAAAATAATATCTATTAATGATTTATATGTAACCGTTTTCATTATTTAATGCGTCAAAAATTATCTTATGACTTTTTATAACGTTAGTTAGTAAAACTTTCTTAAAAATTTGCTTTTAAATTCTTGAATTCCTTCAAGGAGAATAGCGAAAAACTCCAGAGTTACATTAGTTGCCAATATTTGTACATCGTAAAAGTATCGCGTACATCGTAAAAGTAATGCGTCTATCTGTTTAATTAATGAGCTGTATCTTTGTCATGATGAAAACATAAATTTTAAAATATGTGTGTACAAGATAATTTTTTCTTTTAATGAACGTTTTTTTACATACATTCAATTAACGGAATTGTGGTTCACTTTTTTTTATTTGTACGGCAGAATTTTTATATATATACAGCAGACTATCAGAAATGTAACATCCAAACAAAATTGTTCAAAACGTGTAACATATCATATTGTGGTAAGCACATTGTGCGTGAGAAATCTTTGTGAATATGCATAGCAATTTTTCACGCACAATGTATTTACCACAATATGATATGTAAATAATTATTATTCCAATGTGTCTACACACAGATTATGAGCTCTACAATACAAGTTAAAAAGTGTATATGAAATGAGGAAAATTGCCATTTTTAAATGATTTTTTGCTAGTGCAGTTTTAGTGTTCCTCGTGAAACAATGCGACTTACTCGAACACATATTTGAATCTTAGAGTAATCGTTGCCACTTATTCCACAATACATAAATTTGGAATTAACCTCCAGAGAAATCATTGATTGTGTTAGACATTAAGAAATATTTAGACTATATGGAATTGTTATAGAAGACTATAGAAAAATTGAGACTATATGAATTGCTGAATGCAGATGAAAACTATTGACAGATCATTGCTTTGCAACCACCTAATCATACTACTCCACAGAATAGGAAGCATAGTGAACAATACTGATGAATCGCTTAACAAAATCCACAAACATATCAGGACGAATACATCCAGTACCGAAACAATCAGTATCTATAAGAACCATTGGACAATACCACAGCACGAGATTTGCGAAAATTGTAACTAACCATTAGAGAAATCGTGTAATGAATACTGAAGATGGATATTAGGATAAGAGATAGTGTGTGTGTGTGTGTTTTGAGGTGGAATTGGATTCAATTTTTACATACCTTAGAATTCATAAAGGTATACTAATCACCTATCTTAGTATTATGTATTTTTAGATTTTGTAGCTTATCCTTACTTATTTTCATATGTCACCTGTGATAACTTTTCAATATCGAAAGGATGCGTGTTGCACTCATTATTTATAGGGTTCTCTTTTATCTACTAATCTACATCACTACAGTAGCATGCTTCCTTTCCATATCTATTGTCCATCGAACACGTTTGATAATTGGTAAACAATAGAAAGGAACACAGCAACCTCTGGTACACCAAACCACCTTTAGATATGCGTGGATGTCGCAATGAGCTGTTATTCCTCTGTAATGCATCGAAAAATTCTTCGATATAGCGCCATGTAGTGTAGAATATCAGTCACAGAATATGATAATTATTACAAATATAATGTAGTCTTGACCTCATAGAAGTATGTTAATTTAATCAAATACTGCGTTTTATATCTGAAGTACATTTGATGTGTCATTCTATTTGGCTAGGACTACATATTTTTCTAAATTTTGGTATAATTAAAATTGAAAATTTTAAATATCAATATTATCGAAAGCTATATTAAGTTTATATATATCTATTCTTTAAAATGGACGCATGTCTTTTGTAATTCTCATACTTGTTTATAGTGTTTTTCATCCTTTTAATTTTATGATATAGGAAGACTTTTCTGTTTGGCGGATTCTCTATTTGCTCCTATATTTCAAATATGACCAAAGATTTTTTCCCTATCAAATAACACATGTACTACTTGCACATTATATACGGGAAAAGCATTATAGATTAGAGAATTGTTTCGATTCAATTTTTAATACATCTCAATTGCAGTGTAACTTTTTTTAATTTCATATTGTTTATAAATTTCCATTAGATTATTGAAAATGGCCATTTAATAGTATTTCTAATGATATGTTTGTCCAATTTCACTTGTATGTATATCTTAATATTTTTAAAACCTGTAAAATTTATTGTTAAAAGATTACACACATAATTAAAATTAATATAATTATAAGAATGAGGATCACTAAGGAGAAAAAAAAACGGGATGAAAGATAAAACATTAAAAACAATTATATTAAAATCGGAAAATATGAAGTCTAATTGAAAATTCTGGTCATTTCTTGAATAAAACAAAATACAAATTTATTGTAACGTCAATAAACTTTATTAAAAAATATAATTGTCATTATTATTAATGACTTCTTGCCGTCGTGAGGGTAATTTGTATACCCCATTTTTGAAAATGTTTCTTTTTTTCATGTCAAAAGTGAAAACAGTACTTGATTGATATCTTGTTTATTTGTGAATTGAGCCCTTCAAAAGAGTACTTGATTGATTGATATCTATTGAGCCCCTCAAAAAATTCTGTAAGGGCAAGAATAAGTTATAGTTGAAGGGTGATAAATCCGGAGAATATGGTGTATGAGACAAATTTCCCAGCTTACTTGCGCAGTTTTTTAACAAACTCTTTTTTTTTTCTTGGCCTCTTTTCTTGGACTGCTCCCTTTAAATTTTACAGTTGCTGACAACACTTTTCCAAATTAATCTTTTGGTTCAATTTTTAATTCTCATAATGTATTGATCTAATCCATATACACAAATACTCAATATATGTAGTTAAATATTTAAATGCCCTACCATATACAAAACATTCTCTTATTCAGAATCAAATTTGTTTTAGAATTTGAAGGGTTAGGTCTTCCTCACACACAATATACCCTTTTCCTTACGATATTTTTATAAGTAATCCACTTTTCATCTCCAGTTATTATCCGGTTCAAAAAGGGCTCGATTTTGTTCCGAACAAGCAGAGGTATGCATGTGATAACTCGATTACCAAAGTTCTTCTGATTTAATTCCTGTGGCATCCATTTTGAATATTTTCACCAATCCAATCTTCCGAATAAGGTTCGAAATAGTTTGTGCTGAGCTGAATTAAGCTTTCTGTTATTTCCGATGTTGTCAAAAAAAGATCTTTTTCTCTGTGATTTTAACAGAATTTTCCAGTAGACCTAATATATTAGATAAGACAGATGAAATTTCAAATTTCAGATATTATTGTAGATTACCTTTTATTTGTGCAGGGGGTAAAGATATTTTTTACTTTCTCAGAGTTATTATCTAAGAGTTCATTATTCAAAACTGTACTAAGAGGCGTTATTAAAAAGAAGAAAATCATTTGAAAATTAAGATGATTGGCTAGTTTGTTCAACGGTCACTTTTTTGCACATACAAAGGCTAGTAAGACAGGGACATAAAGTTTATAGTAGATTCCAAACCACTACAAACATCCAAGCCCCCCTAGAAATGATTTGAATCTATAAAATATTGAACTGATGGTCAGAACACTAACCATTCAGCTTCCAATTCGGATTGACAATTTAGAGTTACCAGATTCAGAATGCCGCAATTACAAGAAGCTGCGATCTTTAAGAGAAGACTTTTCCAAACTTATAGCATGTCACCAAAATAAGCCTGAGATCGCGATCCAAAAGTGGTAAGAAATCATAGATAAAGGACAAATTTCATATAATTAACTTTAAATGGGACTTGATAAGGCTCCATTGAGTGGTCACTCATAAGACGCTAAATATTAATTTATTTTGGAGTCTACTACCTGTAGAGTTCAAACTCAATCATGATATTTTCCTTCTCACTGGACTAGTGTTTTTTTTTTACTATAAGTGCTGCCGGATCATTATATTATTCTTATGCATAAGTACACCATTCAAGGACGCCCAATCAAACTTTCAGATGGTACGTTCACAAGAAACACATTCAAAGGTGATAATAAATGTTCTATTGGAGCACCAAACTATGTTGCTTTCCTTCATATACCCACGTAGATAGATAAGAAAGTAAAGATAAAATTTTAAAACACCATGTTAAAAACCTAGAGTATAATTAGAACGTGAGGAGGACATCATAATGTTACTCATGCCGAGTCATAGTTACTTTCGCAATTTAGTCGAGATTGGAAGAATTTTTTCACTTTGCTGTTCAGAACACTAGATGAAAATCACATTACATTATTATCACTCACCAGTCATTATAACGCTTGGTTTTAATTAGATAATCACATTCATTTAGCTGGTGCCAGTTTTCATTCGAAGGTTAGTCCACCACTGAAATGGCCTATTCAAAATGTGAGCTAGTCTCGGCAGCTGAGGTAGGTTTATTTATCACTCAATAGTTATTTTTTATGTGTTAATTAGACCTACAATTTAATTGTGATGAATTCAGAACTATTATAAACATCAAAGATCGAAATAGAAATAAACAACGAATTGTTGAACCAAAGACCAGAGCGTGAATCATTCATAGGACCACATTGGAAGGAAATACACGAAACAACACGTCTAGCAACAGAGTCAAATAAAGTTCGAATGACGTCCTGAGGAATGGGTCTCCATTTCCTGTCAACCATTTGCCTAAGTGCGTCTTCTGAAGGAGGCAATGGTAGGATCTACAAATGGCGTCCAATCATATCCCAAACGTGTTCAATTGGTGAAAGATCTGCCGAGAACGTTGGCCAGGGAAGCAGATGTACACCTTGCTGGGCATGTTGGGTGTTGCGAGAAATATACGGTCGGTCATTATCCTGGTGATAAAGGTGATTGAGCACCCTCTGAAGGTAGGTGAGTGTCACTGGCCGCAGCACATCAGCCACGCAACGTTGAACTGTGACAGTGCCGTAAATACAAACTAGAGGTGAGATGGAATCGTAAGCAATGGCACCCATAACCATGATGCCACGTTGTCACACAGTGTGGCGTTTCACAATTATTGCAGAATTGAACCTATCTCCACGTAGGCACCACACTCATACGATGCATCTATCACTGAAGAAACAGAAGCATTCCTCATTTTAGAAGACGACCCTGTGCCACTCCGTTGTCCACATGGCTCTAATACGGCACTATTCCAGACGTTGGCATCTATGCTGTCGGGTCAATGACAGTCTTCTTAACGGTCACCATAAGCACAAGCCACTAGCAACCTATCGATGGGAAATTTTTCTGCTCGATATGAGGGCATCCAGGGTGTCTTATTCATGCTGCAGAATTTCGGTAGACGTGTTTTCTAGAATTTTGGAGCCGCCACCACCTACCGTCAGACGCGTCGGTCAGTGCGTGCTGACATCACTCTCGCTGCACCGGCACCCCATGAACGTTCCAGAGTTCATTGTCCCAAGCATCTCTGCCACAGCCGGTGCACTGTGGACGCTTCCAGGTGTCTGTCAACTATGATTTGCCGTAATGACCAGCCTGATCTTCTCAGTCCGATCACCATGGTCCTTGCAAACTGCTCTATCTGCTGGAACTGACTCCGTCGACGATGGCCTGTCATTCTCTGTAACTACTGCCGTCCTTTGCGACGAGAACAAAATTTCAATGATCATTTTCCAACAAGCAATGAAAAGATGAATACTCCCCACTCTGCCGGTGCCTCATATTATTTCTTATCCTACTTGCGCTGGAGAGCTGCATATTTCATCATTTGTATAACTCGGTTATGTGAGTCTATCCTAAAATTTGCATAACATTCTGGCTATTCCTTCTTGATGTTGCATTTTCAATGTCAACAGTGTATTTTCACAATAATATTTCATTTAAAATTTTAATATACTGTTTTTCCTAAAGTTTATTTATGTGTTTGGAATTGTATTCAAAGTGTAAGTTCAGAATCGTAAATGTAATAATTATATAAGTGTGTTTTTATCATTTTATTTGAAATCTGAAATTTATATACTCTTAAATTAATTTGAGATTATTTTAAGAATTTAATCAATTCTGTCCTTTATATTTCACTTGTATTGATTTCATAAATATAAAGAAAACAACATAATATTTTCAAAAAAAAAATCATTATTTATGTCTTTTAAGTTATTTTGGAGAGAAAGTTTTTCATTCCAACTCATATCTGTAAGCTCATAAATCAAGTACACATATTCAACTATCTTTCATACAAAACATGTATTCATTGATGTGTTTGGAGTTATATTTAAAGTACAAGTCTCCAGAATCTGAAATTTAATAATTGTATAAGTGTGTGTGTTTACTGTTTCATTTGAAATCAAAAATTTATAAACTCTTAAAAAATAATGTGATTATTTTAATTAAGAATTTAATATATTCTGTCCTTCATATTTCCCTTATATTAGTATCGGAAGTATTAAAAAAACAAAGTAATATTTTAAAATAATTTCACTATTTCTTTAAGAGAGTTTTTATTTGAAGTGTTCATTTTTTATATTTTTTTATTCCAGTTTATATTCTTTAAGTTGATAAATTAAATACACATATATTCAACTATCTGGAATACAAAACATGAATCATATAATTTGTTAATATTATGATAAACATATAAATGTTTATTTAACAATACGAAAATTTTATTTCACATTTAAGGTGTGTGTGTTAGAGAGACAGAGAATTGGTATTTTTTTAAATAATTATCTTACTTTGAGTGTAGGATTGTAAAATAAGCAAATTAATACAAAATTATCAAAACTTTAATTCAGATGCTTTTTAAATTGTAATATAAAGGGATTTCTGAAGCAAATTTTTGTCATTTTATGTATCATTAACATGGTAAAAGCAAAAATATGCATCCAGTTTTGAAAAAAAAGAATTTATCTTATTTTAATGACATTCCTTTTATTAATGAAAAATATTACAATAATTAAATTTTTAATATTAAATGTGCTTAGATATTTAGCTAAAGTTATTTTCTCTTCCGTACGTGTATCGTTCTTTGCGTAAGTAATCTTGAGAAACATAGAATACATAAAATTATTTTTCTGATTATGTCTAAAAGAAACTGTAATTTATTTATGGTATTTAAAATTTTACTTATATAGCTAATATTAATAAATAAAGTTTAAATTTATTCAAAGCTTTACACGTCTTTATGCATTCAAGCACATTAACTTACGCGTAATATCTATTAATGTAGCTATTATTGAACTGTTATTCCAACAGTGCAACGTTTCTGAAGCTAAGAAATATAAATTTTATAATTAACATAAAAATGGGGGAAAATTTATAACGTATAATTTTACCTATATATTTTTTCCTGACCTTTAAAAATACATGCTTAAGTATCTTGTAAATATAGAATTCTAAAGTTGACACACTTAATTTATAATAAAAGTCAAACGTTTTTGCCTTTATGAATTTTTAAAGGTATATATCTCTCAGCAGAATTAAAAAATTTTTTATGAAAGATTCACTTGCTATTTTTGTAGTCAACAGTACAATATGCAAGTACTAAAATAATATATTAGATACACTTAATCATTGAAATATTTTGCATTGATTAATTTAATTTGACAAATGTTCTTTTATAACGACTTCTGCACAAATAAAAAATAGTATTGTTCAATGCTTGTTAAACAAGTCTTATTTTAAGTATTTGTATATCTCACAGTGTTTTAAACAATAAACTAATACTATGAGAAAAAAACAGTTGAAATCGTCACATACAAGTTTAAAAATATTAGGTGCACCGAAAAGTAGTGTTTATTATTAAGGGCGCATGTGGAAGCAAATCCGTGTCAGACAATCGAGGAAATGTCAAATGCTCTGAACCAACCTCGGTCGACCATCCAAGAACATTTGCAATAGATTGGTAAAACAAACAGAGCAGGTGTTTGGGTTACACCTAATCTGTCTGAAGAAAACAGAGCTAACCGATCTACGACATACAACTTATTGCTTCAACGGTACAATACAGAACCACATCCATGTTTACATCCAAAAAAGGCACTTTTGTGTATTTGATGGAGTATTCGTGAAATCGCCCATTTTGAAGTGCTTAAACCTGGAGAAACTTAATGCAGAACTTTATTGTGAACAATATCAATCATTAATTGAAAAGTATTCAGTGATTATCAATAGAAAAGGCGTTCTTTTGCAACACGATAATGCAAGACCGCACTGCGCAAGAAAAACGCTAGAAAAAATTAATTGATTGGGGTGAGAGGTATTTTGCCTCACCCATCATACTCTCCTGACATAGCGCCAACGAATTTCCATTTATTCCGTTCAATGCAATACTTCTTAACAAACCAAAAATTTCAAAATTTGATTGATATTAAAAACGCCATCTCCAGACATTTTACTGAAAAACCAATTGATTTTTATCAATCGGGCATTGAAAATTTGCTCACTAGATGGCAAAAGGTTTTTGCCAATGAGGGTGATTACATCGACTAAAAAGAAATACTTATCAGAAATTTATTTATTTGAATTTACTGTAAATAAACGACATAATTCTCCAATCCTTCTAATATGATAACCAGCAATGTACGTAAATTCCTCATTTTCTTCGGGGGAGACATTAACTGTCGAATCGTTAGTGATAGCTATAAATAGGTTAAGATTGACGGCATTTCTGTTAGGTTGTGTGGGACATATCATTGACAAACCGTCCAACAGATAACTTTCCGAATGCAAAGTAAGAATAGATTTAATCCCTTATTTTCTTTCTAATTCCAGCACTTGATCAATGATACATGATTATTACAGCCAGACATTTGTTGATACTGTGAATTCCAAAGCATTCTTCTTCTTCTTCTTAGAGTTGGGTTTGTATGTCATTGGGCACCTCTGCTTTTATCAGCATTTTGTACTGTTAACTCCAAACCCAATGCTTCCTAGTCCAGTTGCTCGGGTCAGCCACTTTATTAATAAAGTCCGATAACCCTTTAATGGAGTCTAGGTGTAATTCTCTAGTATGGATGATGCCTAAAGAAGTTAATCTAGGGAGGGGGAAAGGGCCTCGCATTCGTAATTGATATGCTTGGTCGTTTCCTCTTGCATATGTCATTTCCTGCAGATAGGGTCTTGTTAAAACAGTCCCATTTTATGGAGGTGTTTTCTGAAATAGTAGTGCCCAGTTATGAAGTCTACGGTTAAGCGTATCTTCTACTTAGAGCATCTTAGAATTTCAGAGGCAATCCTCGCTGAAAATCCACAGATCTAACTTTTAACGTGGTTTTGACCAGCAGTGTTGAGCCAAGCTTCATACATCTTCTGTTTTTCCCATCTAAGAACACTGGTTTTTGCGGTCTTCAAATTGATCCCACGAAAAGGTTTTGCACCGATGGGAACAAAACACGATCCTTGTTTAGCAAGTTCATCAGCCCTTTCATTACCTTCGATACCTGTGCCCTGGCACCCATACAAGGATCACCCTGTTTCTAGTTGCCAGTTCTATAAGAAGGTTTCTACACTCCAGAATCATTTTAGATTTGATTTCGAAGGAATTAAGCGCTTTTAAAGCGGCTTGACTGTCACTAAAAATGAGAATCCGCTTACCATGGTAGCCCTTCCTCATATTTAGTCGCAAACAGTGGATAATAGCCAAAACTTCTGCCTGGAAGAACGTAGCGTATCGCCCAAGACACAGATAGGCTGGTTCTTGGTGATACGACAAATACTTCCAGTCCTGAGAGGCTGTTTTTCAGTGATCCATCTGTGTTCCAGATTAGATCTCCTGTTTCAGTTTCGAACATGTTGTTGTCCCATTCGTCTCTAGTTGGAAAAGCTATTTCAAATGTCCTTTCAAACATGTATGACTTTTCATGATGTCCGAGGGCATCAGGAAAGTAGGATCTTGAATTTTCCCGGTAATATCTCTGTGCCCTTTGGCAACAGGCTGGTCGTACTATTGGTTTTGTAACTTCATTCTGTATGCTGTCCTTCTGGCAGTGCTGCAGATGAAAATGTCTAAGGGAGTCAGATCCAACTTAACTTCCTCCCCACATTTGTTTTAAATAATTAAATCTTTCTTCATTGTAACAAGAATTTATCCTTCAAAGATTGAGAAATTTTTTAAACTTATTTTTAACCAACTTATTTTTAACTAATTTTTAACTTTTTTAACTAGGCAAAGCTAAACCTATGAGCTTAAAATGGGATAATATATAAAAAAGCAGCAAACTGATAAATATTGGAACTGTATCTTTTTGCGAGTTTTAATTTAGAACACAGCGTTATTTCTTCAAATATAAAATTCCTTGACTTAATCTTCAGAAGTATTATTTTTCATATAATTTATTCACATTTTTTAAACTCTTTCATAATCTTTTTCAACAGATAGGAAAAGTGAATTTTTGTAACATTTTCTAGTTGGCTCCATAAAACCAATTAACCATCATTCAAGATAATATCAAATTCTGTCGATACTTGAGTAACATTTTCAACAATAAAAGAAAGAAAAAACAATATTTTTTAAAAGAATGAGACGTGAACTTCACAGTTTCAGATTCGTATATCAGTGCTGAACCGGTATATCTTAAGGGTAATCGGGAATTAGAAAAAAGTTTGAAAAAAAACTGAAATCAATAAACTAACTTTTCCATAAATTCACCTTCAGGCACTCACCGAAAAAAATAGTACAATAAATAAATCAACTCTATCTTGAAACTAAATTAAGATTTAAATTATGGAAGGATGAGAAAAAGAAAAAAGACGAAAGTATGTTTTATAGAGGTATGGAGAAGAAAGCAGAATATTTTTTGTTACAAACGTATATGAAAGATCCCACAATAGAGTATGTAAAAATATGACTAAGACCTACAAAGATTAGTAACAGATTAAACTATCTTTGCCTCTTATTTATATATTTAGACGCTGTGGATTCGGTAAAATAAATTTAAAATATGGTAACATCGCAGAAGATACGTAGAAAATTCTGGACAGTCGATTTTAATTTATCACCAACTGATATATACTAATTTTAAAAATATTTTCGATTGTAATCGCAAGACCACTAGAAATACAACGATTCAGTATGCACAACGCAATCTTTTATATATAATTTTGGTTCTTCTAGATTTAGAAAAAATTTCCATCTTGTGTACTTTATGATTTACAATATTAAGAGTTTGCAAACTTTTTCAACAATACAATTATTCTCTTCTTATGTTAAATAAAAGCAACTCAAGTTTAATTCAATCCTACAAAAATGAAATTGCTGATTACATTTAGTAAATATCACCTGTCAAAATCTTAAAAAGTGTTTTTGTGTTCTGATGAAAAAATACAAATTTAGTACCTAATTCAGCAAGATTTAAAATCTATCTAACGTTGCAATTACAATTAACTCCCAATTTTAGGCTCACCGTATTCTAGTGGTAGTGCTGTTATCACTGGTGGGTTATTTTTTATAAATTAAATTATCCATTTTTTCCGTCTGAAAGTTCTCTATTTTTCATTCTCCCAGATTCCTTCCCTTATTATTCCCTCACTTCGTCTATGAAGTACTCTACATGAGCCCAGGAATTGAGGAAACCACTTTTAGAAAGCTGGGAACAAGATTAAAGGAGTCATAAGTTCAACATTAAAGGAACTATGATGTCGATAAGAAAATGAAAAAGTGAGAATCTGAAGGATGAAGGAAGTTAAAAAGAGGAATTTCACAGGACATAGAACGAGATGCAAAATTCCCGAGAATTTTGTAGCGCGGGAATTTTTACTTGGGAATTTCGGGGATAAGCCGGGATTTTGGGAAGTACTGTGAATTTTGACGGAATAAACTCAATCTATCATATTTCCTTCAATGGAATGCTTTGACTTACATAATGAAGCGAAGTGAAGTAAATTACATATTTGTGATGCAAAAAAATACCTATTCTGTTATGAAGAACGAAAGTTAATGTGGAAAACAATTATACTAATCAAAATAATAAAAACTGAATTATTTAAAAAATAATTCAGTTTTTATTTAAAATTTATTTCTCAGGACTATCAAAATAAATGTTTCTTTTCTTATAAGTTCTTGCTTAGAAAAAAGTTATTTTCTCGAACAATAATTTTTAAAGTTATTACATGAATCGTTATTTAACGATAAATTGCTTTCTTTTCCTGGAAAACTTTTTCTAAATTTATTAAAACAGAGTATTATGAAATTTTTTTTTCTGAAATTGCTAAAATATAGTATGCTCTTTTCTGAAAACTTAGAAAACAATTTTTTCAATGCATTTATAAGTTATTAAATGTAGAAATTTTTTTTATTTTAAACTTTTCATGGAAAATTTTTACAATTTATCACATCTGAAAATTTTCCAAATTCACGTGAGAATAAGCAGTTTTTCTCCCCTTAACCCAACTATTCATATGTATTTAACTGTAACAAACTTTATTTTAATAAATTTTTAATAAAAATAAACTACAAAAATTACGCATCCGAAAATTTTCAAAATTTCCGAGAACTTTTGAAATTATTGAGAGCTTTCAAAATCCCCCCTTGGTAATACACCCGATTTTTTACTCACCTTAACTACATAACACATGTTGCTTAACATTCAAGTTTGATTAGGATCTGCTAAATCTTCGAGATTGTCAAATTGTAATTTTGAATAAATGAAATCCTTGGTCTCTTTTAGACTGAAAAAGATTAAACATACTTCTATGACAGGGAAATTAATTGTAAAAATGGCTCTGAAAAGAAATGTCGCTCCAAAAATCTTAAGATTAGGCCGTCACAAATCATGTCTTCCGTAAATCGATGTTTTCTATGAACTATTTTTCTTGAGTTATTTTTATAAGTGGTACCACTGTTTTCCATTTTCATTAGTTTGTGTCAAGTTTAATTAACCAAGTGGTATTTACAAATGTGTGGTTAATCAGCAATACTTAAATATTTGAAACATACAAATAAATTTATTCATATATATAAATAAATTGATAATTTTTTCTAATCAAAATTTTTATTACAAAAACAAAATCTGTTTCCACAACCATTTCAGGATCGAATCTGGAAAAAAATCCACAATATATATGCAATGTTAAAAAATAAGTTAAATTCAAAAGACTTTCTAAACACTATATAATCCAGAGGCCTGAGTGGCTATCAGGCCCGTCAGCACATTGGTGTTATAGTGTCACACGTGTGGATAGTCAAATAACTTTTTCTATCAAAAGATAGCTTCATGCGAACCAGCTCCCGTAACCTTGTTATGCGATAGGTGCCTAAGGTGAATGGTACTACGATTACAGTGCCTTAACTGAGTAGTATACTTTACGAACAACTAGAACTTGCTTTACACAGTAACTCAGGCAATAATGGGTGGACCTTGTTTCCTCAGAGAGCTATATTCCTAATTTCATGGATGATAAAATACAAATAATATAACTACTGCTCATGTAGATAAAATCTGAGGTATGTTTGTTTTCACAAGATAAAGAAACCCAGAGAAAATCAACTGGAGGAATAGAAATGTCTCCTTCTATACTAGAAGTATAAATGAACTCCAGTCCTTTCCCATCCAGAGTAGAGTAAATTATTAGTAACAGGACTGCTTATGAAAAGGCTCTCCACGCGGAACGCAGAAAGGAAAACTGATCCGAGAGTTGAAACTCGTCAAAGGTACTTGGCTTAGAAAACCCAAGGGAAAAAGTGAGAACACACAATCTCAATCGATGGAGCAAGATATGGCCTCTAAGACTGTTAGGAGATATAGGCCTATTAGTGGAAACTTAAGGGAGGCTCTCACGCTGGTCAATATGACTGCTTTTGAAAAGACACCCTGAGAAGTATTTATCGCAGAAACAAGCTTTGAAGTTTTTGTCCAGGGCCTCAATCAAGCAAAGTAGGGTCTTGTATATCACTATGATATGGCAGAAGACTTGGATTACTTTTATTCCTAAATTTGGCAAAGATAACTATAAATTATCTTTCAGACTTATCAAGATCTTTTCCTTCTTTTTTAAAATTATTGAGAAAGTTATAGAAAAGCATGTCAGGGAACACTAAGGAAATAATTGTTCTTGCATAACCTACAATTTGCCTATCAACCAGTAAATCCCAAGAAACAACAATACATCATATTGCTTCTAAATTTGAAGACTTGGAGTTCCGTGGGTCGGGAACGTAATTGCCGGCTGGCAGTTATCAGAGGTCCCTGGATCTGGAGATCCTCTACCCTCATTAGATAGCTGGTTCTTGGTTGGTGAACTATAACTTGAATCTGATTGGCTTAAAATGAGTATGAAATTTGAATGGGTGGGTCTGTGGTTATGTTATAAAATTTATTTCAGAATTTAGAAAGTTATTGTTGATAAATTTATTAACTATGAGAAATATATATTTAAATTAAATGAAACTAATAGAATAATAAAGGAAATAGTTAAGGAATAAAATGAGAGAAATAAGAATATTTACATAAGAACAGGCAAAGATATTTACAAAAATTTATACACGCTATAATATTTACAAGGTATAACTTGGTCTGCAATACAATATCTCTATTTTTTATCTTTTATTTTATATTTTATGTATTTACATATACATATATATTAATTTATATATATATATATATATATATATATATATATATATATATATATATATATATATATATATATATATATATATCTGTTTTTATATATATTTGTATGCACACTTATTTTATCTTTTTCAGTAATCTCTTTTTTTCCATGCAAGGAAGTAGTTATCAAAGAAAAAATTTTTTTACATATAGTTTATTTCATGGTGGTTGGTGAGGAAACTTTGGACAATATCTGGGCAATGAGCGAGGACGGAATCTATTATGGGTACTTAGATCATTATAGGACGGAAGGCTGATTATTGTTTCGTTATTAGTTTTATCAATATTTTTAATCATGTTATACATTATTTTCGCGAAGAATTCTCTCAGGGTAGGGATTTTTAATTCTTGTCTGATTTTTTTATTTATAATGAACCAGGGGGCCGTAACTGCCCATTTGAGGGCTTTATTTTGGAGAGTTTCCAGTTTTTTAATTTTACTATCATGGGTGTAACCCCAGATAGGGCAGGCATAGGAAATGAGTGGTCAAAGATATGCCTTATAAATCAGCACTTTATTTTCCATGAAAAGTTTTGAATTCCAGTTGATAAGTGGGTATAATGCAGCTGTTAGCCGTTTAAATTTCTTAATAATTTGGATCAGATGGGGGTGCCATGTTAATTTTCTGTCGAAGGTTACTCCTAAATATTTACAGGTTTTTGACCATGGTATAATCTCGTTGTTGATCTTAATTCCACTGGATGGAAGTAGTCTTTTTTGTTAAAAATTATGGATACACTTTTATTTACATTAATAAGAATTTTCCATTTAACGAACTAGAGCTCAAGCTGTTCTAAATGTTTGTTGAGTGATATTCTGTGTTATATGATGTTTTCCTACCTTGTGCTGGTATAAATGTGTCGTCTGCAAAAAAGTGCAGGGAAGTTAGTGTTGATGTTGGAATGTCGTTCACATAGATAAGAAAGAGTTTTGGTCCCAATTTGGACCCTTGTGGGACGCCGGCTAAGATTTGTCTATGTGTTGATTATGTAGTACCAATGCGAACCTTGAACTTTCGTCCCAAAAGATATGAAATAAGTATTTTAATGAGTGGGTTGGGTAGACCAATATTAATTAGTTTGTGTACAAGTCCACCAATCCAAACTCCATCGAAAGCTCTGGCAATATCAAGAGAAACTGCTCCTGCACATTTTTATGTTGAAATCCCTGGGTGATGATTTCCCCTGCTCTCATAAGTTGATTCGTTGTTGAATGGGATTTTCTGAACCCGTGTTGTTCAGGGATAAGAATACTATTGTTTTCTAAAAATTCATCTAGTCTATTTAGAATAATTGCTTTGGTTAATTTGCTTAGAGAGCAATAGACTAATAGGTCTATTGCTTGAGGAAAATTAGTTGTCTTGTTTTGGTTTTAATATTGGTACTATCACTGCAATTTTCCATTTTTGAGGAAAATACGTTATTCTTTGAATAATGTTTTATTTTGAATTTTCTTTAGGAATTTGTTTGTTATTCCGTCAATACCTGGGAATTAATTATCCTTTAATTTCTTGATTATTGCCATTACTTCCGAAGTAATGGTGCTTTGTATGACTTGTGTGTGTAGTCGGGAGAGAAATCTGAGTATGTTGCTGGCAACCAGAACTTACTTCGGTTCTGGGGTCATGTAGGTCATTAGTACTGAATTGTGTTTCAAAAACGTCAGCAGTTGCTTCTGTGTTTTGTTTGTCTGTGTATGCAATAGTATTTTGGTCTTGAATGGGCGGAAAATACTGTGGTTTCTTCTTGAACATACTGACGGCCTTCCAAATGGACCGGTCGTGAGTATTTAATGATTCTAATTTTTCTCTCCATTTCTGTGAATTGTATGAACTTATCTTGGCTCTGAGTTCGTTATTCGCATCATTATAGTGATTTTCTTATTCGTGGGTCTCTGCTAATTTGATATAGCTTCCTGAGTCTGTTTCTGTTAGCTTTCAAAATTCTGAGGTAGCGGAGTAGGAGGTGAGTGGGACGGGGGAGTGGTGTTTTTCTGATTCGCGGTGAGCGTGCAGTTCCGCCTCCAAGCGAATTGTCTCAGTTCCCATTTCATCTCCTGTGTTTATATTAATTATATTAAACGGGTTGTTATTTAAAATTTGAATGTATTTTTCGGTAACAATACAATTACCAAAAGAATTCGAAGTGGTAAGCGAAAATTTACTCTTTCCTTAATTCTTCCCGGGATTCTTTTTCAAGTGTCATTCTATTTAAACACATAATCAAAGAAACATTCTCTAATTTCATAAATTTTCTATTTATTATTAAAAATCATTATATGAGGACATCTATATATTTACAAACTAGTTATTTCGCTGCGCACGCATATGCATTCCCTACGGCTTGAAGTGAATAACTAGCGTGCTCAAGTGAATACAGGATAATTAAAATCAATAGGCTTTTATTGCGAACTAAAATCAGACCAGCAACACACTTGCCATCTCACTCTGCCTGTCTGGCGAGTGAAAACAAACAGGCTATATATACAGGTAAAAATACCTTCTGATTGGTTGGTGACAATAAATATTTACATAAAATTATATTAAGCACAGGAATCATGTGCGGAAAGAAAAGTGCGCACAGGAATCATGTGCGGAAAGAAAAGTGCGCACAGGAATCATGTGCGGTTCTAGAAGGAGAGTTACGGACATGCGGTTCAGTAGTGCGAATCGAATACTGCACATTCGTTCACCACAGTACTCCCCCGTCAGTCCAGTTGCTGCAGGGATGGTAACGGGAACCGGAACCGGACTCGACGTCCAGAGCGAGTCGTGGTGGTGAGGTTGTCGGCCGTGTACGGAACTGGACGAATGTTTGAAGATGGTGTTGGTGCAGAGTGATCGATCAAGGTATGTGCTGGCTTCAGACGATCGATAGAAATTGAAGATTTCTTTCCTTTGATCATTAATGTAAAAAACTTAGGAGTTCTGTGAACGACAAGAAAGAGACCATCATACGGCTGCTCCAAAGGTCGGCGTACAGTATCCTGTCGGACAAAGACGTGTGATGTAGTGTTGAGGTCTTTGTGGATAAAAGTAGTTGATGATGAATGCCTCGAAGCAGGTACTGGAAGTAACAATCGGACGTGGTTTCGAAGCTTAGCAAGAAAGTCGGGAACAGGCAGTGCGGAACGGCTGGTTGTATCCCGGACGAATTCTCCTGGCAAACGGAGTGTCGAGCCGTAGACCAGTTCTGCTGCTGATGTGCCAAGATCTTCCTTCACTGCACAGCGGATTCGGAGAAGTATCGATGGGAGCACTTTTTCCCAATTTGCAGGATCTGTACACTTAATTGCAGTCTTCAATTGGCGGTGCAGTCGTTCAACCATGCCATTCGAAGCAGGGTTGTAGGCAGTAGTCCTCAGCTTTTCAGCTCCTAATAACTTAGAAAAAGAATGAAAAAGTTCGCTTTCGAACTGCCTGCCTTGATCTGTTATCAAGATTTGAGGGGCTCCAAATTGAGATACCCAACCTGAATAGAAAGCTTCTGCGACTGATTCAGCAGAAATGTTGTCGATAGGGTAAGCTTCCGGCCATCGAGAGAATCTGTCGATGTAAGTTAAACAGTAACGATAGTCCTGAGATGGCGGAAGTGGCCCCACAATGTCGATATGCACAACACGAAAGCGGTCACTTGGTAACGGATAATCACCAATGGGAGAATGAGTATGGCGATGAATTTTAGATTTTTGGCATGGTAAGCATGCTCTCACCCATTCTTTGCAGTCTGTCTTGACAGTTGGCCAGAGAAACTTAGAAGTAATAAGCTTGGTCGTGGCACGCACTCCCGGATGGGACAGACCATGCATCATATCGAAAACTTTTCGAGTGAAACTAAATGGAACGATAGGTCGAACAACACTGGTCGACACATCACAAAAAAGAGAAGTAGAGTTTGAAGATAAAGGAAAAGATTTAATTTTCAAAGAATTATTTTTAAGAAAATCTTGTAAGGAGATATCATGAGACTGTTCTTTAGCCATTTCTTCATAATCGATTGTGGTAGGAAATGAAAAAGCATGAATTCTAGAAAGTGCGTCGGCTACGCAATTTTCGCTACCGGAGACATGACGGATATCAGTCGAAAACTGACTAATGAGTTCCAAGTGCTTCAGCTGTCTAGGAGAGGTTTTCTCAGCTTTCTGACGAAACGCAAACTTCGTTGCGAGTGCAAGAAGTTGCGAAACGCAAACTTCGAAACAAAAAACCTGAAACTTCGGAAATTTTATCCGCTATTTTCGCGAGACCATCTAAGTTTTCTAGACTTACAGAAAGTATCTGTTGCATATGCACGGGCAAACGTTGTAACCATAAGGCGCGAATGCCTTCGTCAGTCATTTGACCGGATGCAAGATTTTGCATTTCGTGTAGCAATCGGGAAGGTCGTTTGTCTCCTAAGGAAATGTCTTGAAACAATGATCATAAACGAGCTGTTTCAGTCTCCGCAAAATGGTCAATAATACGTTTTTTAAGAATAGCATAAGATTGCTCTGAAGGTGGGGTTTTAATTATGTCCGCCACACTTTGGAAAACGTCTGAGTCTAAAGCAGAAACAACACTTAGAAATTTAGTGACATTAGCTGTAATACCAGATATGGTAAATGAAGATTCCAGTTGACAAAACCACAACTCGGGATTTTGTTTCCAAAATGGCGGTGGACGAAAAGCGATACGGGAAAGTTCCGGCTGTGGAAAATTTCCATCCGTAACAGAAATTGCTGACTTTTCCTGAGTAGTCATAATGTAACAAAACAAGTAATAGCAATGGACAAAAAATGTAAAAAGCAGAAAAACTAAGTAATATGAAAAATACTTATACAAGTTACGTATAAGAAAATAGTGGTAATCAACCGAAAAGAAATTTTAACGAAAAAATTCGTACAAAAAGGTATATTGAAAAAAGATTTTCACCTGTGCGTCATTTTTCCACGTCCGGGTCACCATTGAAGTGAATAACTAGCGTGCTCAAGTAAATACAGGATAATTAAAATCAATAGGCTTTTATTGCGAACTAAAATCAGACAAGCAACACCCTTGCCATCTCACTTTGCCTGTCTGGCGAGTGAAAACCAACAGGCTATATATACAGGTAAAAATATCTTCTGATTGGTTGGTGACAATAAATATTTACATAAAATTATAATAAGCACAGGAATCATGTGCGGAAAGAAAAGTTCGTTCAAGAAGGAGAGTTACGCACTTGCGGTTCTGTAGTGCGAATCGAATACTGCACATTCGTTCACCACAGGCTCAAAGCATAAAAGTATTCTGTTAACATTGTTTCGCGTGCGAGTATGGGATCGTAACATGACGTCACTCAAGTGCTCAGTTGGCAAAGAGGGTTACATTACTTTCTTGATGATCGCCAAAATTTCCAACATCCTCCCACCTTTGAGTTTACTTCTCAGAAAACTCAAACAAAATATTCAAACTAAAATCTAAGAAAATTCTCAACATCACAATACAAATTAATAAGTATCAAAAATAAATCAATACATTTGAAAAATATCAAAATAACAATTTCAATTATCAATAAAATTAATTAAAAATACAAATTTTTTTCTTAACATTAAATCTTAAAGTTCTGAAATAAAGTTCTTAAAATTTTACTTAATGTGCAACGATAAAAAATTCTTGCTCTAAAGAAAAAATCAATTTTACAACACAAGTCTTTTTATCTGTTTTAACCTCCTACCATATCAAGAGGTTCGTTCATCAGCCTTGTCGAGAGGATCCTTATTACTTTCCCTATTATCAGAGCAAGTAATCTTTTTTGTAGATGTTTCATTTTCTTGGAGCACTTCTTTTTCATTTTCACTAACTTCGAGAAGATATAGCCTTAGCACTGGACGTAGAACTACTCCATTTTTAGTCTTCAATTTGACAAGTCTAATATTCCCATCTGGTGATGGAAAGACTTCGATCACTTTTCCTAAAAGCCAATCCATTTTCATGTTGTGACTGGATATCAAAACAACATCTCCTATCTTAATGGGTGGTGAGCTTCGTACTTTTCTTTTAAACTGCCTTAGTTGTCCCAAGTATTCAGAGCGAAATCATTTTCGAAGGTCCTGCCGTAGTCTCTGGCGATAGACATATCTTTTATTTAAAGATTTACTATCCAAGAGGTCTAGTTCAGGTGTACCAGTTTCTTTGACCTCCTGCAGAAACATATTGGGAGTAAGAGGGTTCTAGGTCATTTGGATCTTCACTCACATATATGAGAGATCGTCCATTAACGAGACCTTCAGAATCGCATAAAACAGTGTTCAGTTCTTCAAAATTGAGAGACGTTTGTCCCAAAACTTTCCGAAGTATTCTCTTGACTACTCCAATCAAACGTTCCCAAAAGCCACCCCACCATGGTGCAGATGGCGGAATAAACTTCCAATTAATTTTGTTGACAGTGCTGTATTTCTCTACTGCATCCCAGTTAACTCTTTTGAGAAGATTGCTCACTCCAACAAAGTTTGTCCCATTATCTGAGTAGACAATAGCTGGTCTTCTGTTGCAATGCATCCAAGCTTCCTTTTACTATCAGCTGAAACTGCGAAGATGAAGTCATCAGCAAAAATATGGAGCGCAACTGTTGCTTTGAGATTGATGGCTCTAACAACTGTGGTCCAGTGAAATTGTAGCGGTTTACCAGCAAGCAGATTCCACAGGATGGATCCGCTACACGAAACTTTTGGACATACAATGACTTGCGTCTTCTTCACAATGCCCATATTGGTGTTCAGGACAATCTCTCGATCTTCCAAGGCTGCTGATGAGAATGTTTTTGATGGTTTCTAGGCATCCTTTACTTTCGAGTGCCTGCTTGACAGATGGATGTGGTACAGAGTCGAAAGATTCAACATGCAGAGAGATTACTGCGCAATGTTTTCAAGAGGGTTTTGCAATCTCAATGTCGTTTCAGGTGTAGGAGAACATCGTCCACCGACCTTCTTTGACGAAAACCAAATTGATTTTCGTGAAGAAATTCTCTAAGAAAGTCATTCATCTTAGAAAAAGTCAATATAGTAGTCATAATTTTCTAATGTAATTTGTCCATCGTTGTGTGGTAGGAGGGTGATTGGCCTATATGGTTTTACTTGCAGTTTGTCTTTTCCTTCCTTGTGGAAGAAAACAATTAAGCCACTTTTGAAACACTTTGGAAAGTAGCCCAAATTGAAACTGCAGGATATTGTTCAAGAAGCTATCAATATCCTGCAGTTTCACTGATTCTCGCTTGGCCAGACTCGCTCATAGTATGTCTGTGATTTGGTGGGCGCTATAGCAGAGATAATTGTAAGTGGGCTAGCATTTTAATGCTAATTTTAACTGTCACTGCGTTTTCTTAAATTTTAACTAGATGATTACACACAAACGCGCCAGTATTTCCAAATTCTACTAATACCCAGTATCTGATTATCTTTGTTTATAAGCGGTTCCTGTACCAGAGACTAGCGCATTCACACTAAAGGCAATCATTTACAATAAGTCAGTTGGGACACTGACGTCATAAGGTAAAATTGGATTTACTTTGTTGTGGTTGAAGGTTAGATGTTTGTGGGCCATTGTTGCAGAATGAGTAAACGTTGCCAGGCATATTTAGTTGTTCTTTGAATTATTAGACCAGCAGATGGGACAAACTGCAGAGTAGGCTTCATGGTGTGATGGGTAATTCACTCATTCTTTGTCGGCAGCGTGGTAATTGAGTCAATCTGGATATTGAGCCTTGCGATCTTTCTATATCCACATCTACCACAAACTTTCAGATTTAGTCCCTTACCAAGATCCCTAAAATTTTGATAACTATAATATCGGATTATGGTTTTATTGTTGCGTATGTATGTAGTCTGAAAACTAATGTGTATCTGCCTTCGTGCAGTGATTATCTTAACCGCTATGCTGCTCACTTCTATTACTATGTTGTATTTTTGCGTTGTATGGCCTTTAATCTTTACAAATTAATTCCCATATAAAATTCTTTGAGAACGTAGAATACCTCTAAATGAACTGCAACTAAGAATAAAATCTTATCTGGGTGCCAGGACACGTAGATATACAAGGTAATGAAAAATGTGACGAGCATGCAAAATAGGAATCGTCTCCTCTCCAAATGGGGCAGAGCCTTTCTGTGACATCAATTTAAGAATTATTAAAGAAGTTATTCTTGAATGGGAAAAACAAAATATGAATAAAGCCGAATCTTCTGGACAGCGACACGCTAAAATTATGATTTATAAATCATCTGCGAAAATTACTTCAAAAATTCTTAGTTGCCCTAAACAGAAAATACAATTGCAGAATTCAGATTCACTAGGCACTATTTTAGAAAACTACATACGATGGAACTTTAAACAAGACCCCCTATGTAGAAAATGCCATAAAAGTGACGGAACGGCGCAATATATTGCATCTGAATGTGATACCCTTGCCCTTACTAGATTGACAACTTCAGGTACTCTTGATACTAAAGAATTACACCTTGGTTCAATAAGAAGCCTATCTGAGTTTATAAACAAAGAGGGAGACTAACTGATGGAGCTAGGTTATTTTGAATTTGGAGCTTGGTACAAAATGCTTTTGCAGAAGGGCCTTGACTCATTTCTTGATTAAATTATCAAGAAACACTATATGATAATAATATATTAATCTAAATAGGGACTCCCGCTTTGGAGAAAAAGGTTACGGATTCAACTGCCACTGTTGAACGGGATGTGTATGTTGCACATGTGGTGCGCTAGGGAGATTTTTCCGAGTCTCCTCTTTTGCAACGCGTAAATACGGCCAAACTCACTATAATTGTATGGAAAATTGATATGGACCACTATCAACGAAATGTCCTCCAATTAGACAGTTAACACGCTTAATGCTAAAATGGCTTACGGATTTTGACCGTTAGGTTGTTCACTACACGATATCAAAAAGAGAAACTCCAGGTTACACCCAATGCTAAAAAATATTCCAAGAAAGCATCTCTACTGAAGATATATGCTGCAGTACAATGCCCGACTTCCTGAAAGAGTAAATTATAAGCAATTTCGCAAAATGTGAGAAATTTTATTATTCCTCGAATAAGTGTTCCATTTTAGCAACTGAGCTCAACAATTATTGCATATTAATGTTGATTTCTTTTCTCACAGCTTTGTATAGATAATCCGCGATTGCCGCGCCAGTTAACTTCACATATAATAGGTAGTTTTACAACGTATGCAAACTTGCTCAAAATTACTGAATTATATGTAGATAAGCTTACTCCAATTTTTTTTCAGATTTCTGGATAAAAATAAAAGCGAAGTGATTGCTGTTTTTTTTATTAACAATTAAATATTGATGTGCAAACAGAAAATCATTAACTAATTTTAAAAAATATTGAATTAGAAAAAATTAGCTAATGATTTTCAGTATCTGATTCCAAAATTAAAAACCTCAGAAATTTGCCTATGCGTAACAGAAATAGAAAAATAACTTTCGGATCATTTCCTTTATTAATCAAAAATTTTAATTAAGAGCTTTAGTGTTTTTCATTCTAAATCGAAACAAGATTACATATTGATAAAAAAATTTTATTAGATAGTTTTTGTTTAACTTAACATAGGAGCATTCATGGTGATATGGAGAACTTGGATAAAGTAAGAAAAATCACTGAAAGTAGAATAATCAGATAGGAAATTAAAAAATATTAGTTTTTAAATACTATTTAGCATGGAATTGTAGCTACAAATTTAAATGTTTTTAAATTGCTTTTTCTGAATAAAATTTCTAGAAACCCAAATTCATCAATGATAGGATAATTAAGAATGTCAAATGCTTTTAACAAAATCTTTCCAAAAATGAAATTTTATTATTCGATAAAAACTAGACTCTGAATAATATGTATAACTTAATCAAAATCAGCCTCATATCTTACAATAACAACTCATTATGCCGTTTCATTAAAATTCATTCTACAAAAATGTCATTAATTTTCTTGTACATTATCTGCAAAGGAGTTATAGTAACTTTAACTGAACTGTACAGTAGATACTTTAATAATATTGAGATTTTTGTAACCAGTTATAACAATTTACTACAATTTCATCATGGAAACCTAAGAGCATCGATTTCATTTGATTTTACTGGAGCAAGATGTTAAAATGGGATAAGCTGTACTGAAAGCGAAATGTTTGATAGTTAAGTGCTTGAATAAATTATTGGTTAAGAACAAAGTGTAAATGTTGAGATAAATAACTCAGAATAAAGGCACTAAAACAAATTCATGAAAGCCAGAAAGAGGAGACAAATGTTATAAAAAATCCAATGTTTTACGAAAACCAGGACAATTTCTTGAAATTAATGTTTCCAGAGCAAGTTTTGATTGTTTTTTGTGCTTGTCATTTCCAAACTTTGAAACGGTTCTGAGATGTAGAGGAGGAATCTATTTTAATATCTGTCTCTGAAGAGGATGTATCAATTGTTCTTTTCATACTTTTTTCTCAACATTTCGGTTTTTTAATTTTTGTATCAGTTTTATATTTATGATAATGAATTGTAAACAAATTGAAAAACATTTGTGTATTAGAAGTTAATGGTAAAGTATATTCGTATAACAAATTTGAAAATGGAGCAGATATTGATAAATTAGTCTTCTTAGCTGGAGTGTGTATTTTTTCATGTTTGTGAAGTAGAATAGGAAACGCCAATTTTTGGTGTTATGCTTGTTTTTTACTATTTGTTTTATCTAGGTCCATTTACAGCAAGATTTGGAAAATGCAACAGCTGCTCCAGAACAGTTACACTTGAAAATTTCAAAAGTACAAGCATCAGTTTCATAATCAGATAGTGCACATTTATAGTCAGTATTCTTACATGCTTGGTGGAAATTACCACAACTCTGACATATAAAACACCTAAGAGGCTTAGGAATGTATGGACGAAATTTGTGGTTTATATAACCTGCTTTTAAATCCTGGTGCCTGAAAGTTAAGACAATATGTTGGGTGATGATAAGTCCATTGTCATGTCAAATGTTTGTATGATATGCAGCATGAACTCTTTGATCATGTAATTCTTCCAAAAATACTGCTTCTGTAACATGTATGAAATCAGGGTTAGAAAAGATACGACTCATTTAAAGTTTTATGAAATGATGTTTCAACTAGAAATAAACCCAATTTTTTTAAGATTACTGATAATTGAAGCTTGTTTTGTGTCAACTTGAACAATATCCCCCTATCTTATTTAACATTTTGTATGTTACCAATATATTAAGTCATTGAATCAGAAAAGGTGATATGGTACGAAAACTACCTGGTGTGCTTATCAGCATATAACATGTAGATGAATTGGCTTCAATATGCAAAAATTAGAACCCATAAGATATTAGTAGAGATTCAGGCTTGGTGGCACCACACCATGAGGCACTACATGGGATCGTAGCCACCGTCTCTGAACATTTCCAGCCTCGGCACTTACAATAGAAATCACCCCCAGAGGCAGTGACCACCCTTAACACCAAGCCCAAGTATGTGACTCCTTCACTTGATCTCTAACAGACTACTCACGACTGTAGTTAAGTACCAAAAGATTGATACACTGGGGACTACAGTGACCAATCCAAAGGGATGATACATGCAGCCAACACTTTGGGCTCTTGACTGTCCATGAGGAGCAAGGAAAAGCAGCTACAGCTACTCATGGAGAACTCCCAGGCTTCCAGTCGAAGAATGGAAAGATAAAAAAAAGAGGTAAAACAGAAAGAATACATATTCCTGGGTACTGCAGGATTGGTACATCTGTACTCACCTAAAGGTGAGTTCCACGAGTGGTTAAAAGCATCGAGATTTGTTATATATTTAGTTGTTATGTACACCTGCTTGCATCATTTTCTCTTTGTTTATAAACATGTAAGGCATTTTATAATAGCTTAGTTAAACTGCGGATACATTTCAGTGGTATAATATAAAACTGGACACTGAAATTCATTCAAATATTTTTAGTCATTTTATCATAAAATTTACCAACCATAGGTAAATTCAGCTTTCTTGGTTCTCAGGTTTTAGTTTACAAAACATGAGCACAATTAAACTTCAAAATAGTTACATTAAAATTTTTTTAAATGGCGGGCATTTGGTTAATGAACCCTTCGCCACAAGGCTTGAAACTGCTGCACATTTGTTACCCAGTGGGCACCTGTGAACTAAGGCATGTAGCATTACCCACACCTTACCACCACAAACCCGTTTATAGAATGAGCCACATTCATACATCTCAGAAGAAGGACAAAAATACAGAGAGAAAGTAATATCCCCACCCGAACCGGGACCCACTGCTCAGGAGTCAGGAATGCTAACCACTCAGCCATCGGTCAGCAAACATTACAATTGTAGATTCTATTTTAAAAATAATTCAAATAAAAATTCATTTATTAAATAAGATTGAATTAAATACTTTATCTACAAAAGTAACAGGCTTTGAATATATCCTTTGAATATATAGTTAATGTGAATTATACAAGATCTAAGCACAAAATAAAAATACAAGACATAGAAGGAAGCATTTAAATTTAGGAAATCAAAATCCATGAACAATGTATAAAAATTTAAGTTCAATCATATAAGTTTTGTAAAAAATATACAGTGATTTAAAGAAACAATGCTTTTATCACTTTTGCTAACATTTTATTAAAATAATGTTTTCTGTACAGTGATTTGAAAATTAAGTTCATTAACTGGCAAACATTTTAACATATATCAAATAATTTTTTTTAAAGTCTAGTTTGCAGCAATTTAAGAAGTTTATTATCTGTTTGCAATTTTATATAGAAAGAAATGACTTTCTTTGGCATCGAGATCGCCTGATGTAAAATCGATGCACTTTACCTCTGAAAATTTGTAAGATGTTCACAGGAAGCAAGTGCTAAGTATTGATAACTAAAGGGCCAGAATTAGAATAGCAATAGCCAACATCGTTTTTAATTATTTGCAGGAAACTGACAAGTCTTTGTGTGTTCACACACAATCTAAAGTTCATTGACAAGAACCACAAAACTTTAAATGTACAAAAGAATCATTAAATGAAATCAATTATTCTATGAGTCATTAAGCAAAATGTATCATTTTTAAGGAAACTTGTTATTTAAATGCTACATTTAACTTTTGTAACTGTACAACTAAAATTCAAATAGCTATTGAATAAGGCAAGAACAATAAATTTAAAACTGCCAACACTACACGTACCAGCACACAATTGGAAATTATACACTCCCTCATTACTTATTCTTAAAGCGATAATAATTATGTTTAAAATATTTTAAATGAATAATTGCAAAAGTTAAGTTCTCTTTGCTCAACTATCAATTTTATAAAATATTAACTCCAATGTAGTATTTTTAAAATGAAACCTACAAAACATAAAATACATAAACTATGTTACAACACATTTTATAAAAGTGTTTGAGGTAAATGTCTTCTTGCAAAGAAAAGTAAAATTATATGTGCCTAATATTTGGAGAATTAAAAGAAGTTTTATTCAGGAAACAGAAATTTATGAATTTTTAGTTCTAATGTGGCACTACCTCATGAATTCTCTCAGAAGTATTCAATTTAAATAATACTTGAAAACTCCATAAAATAAGGAAAAATGTTAAATCACAAAAAAATTCTGGACGGATAGTTATTTCTAAGAAATAGAGAGTACAAAATACTTTATAACACTAAATCGATTTTTTATTTCTTAAGGGCGGTTAAAGATTTTCAAAACTTGAAGTTTAATGAAATAACTACCTTTTGTTGCAATGCTTGCACTGTTAAAGGTAACTACTGAAAAATATTAAATTGATGTAAAATATTCCACAAAGTTAGAAATAAGAAAACCACAACAAAATATGAAATAATTAAGAAAATGTTTTAATGACTTTCGTTGGATTTACAGGCAATTAAATCACAATTTGTTGAAGGCAGCAATGTCAACACTTTGTACCTGAAAAAGAAGTTAGGGTTAGATATGCTTTAAAATAAAATAAAGACTTAATTGAAAAAATTCAGATGTAAAAAAAGAATTTACTTATTGGATTATCACTTAATTGATATCAATGAAAATAGGATACAATTTAAAGTTATATATCTTAAAGCAATATTAAATTCCCATTTGCAAACTCATTCTATAAGGACCAACACACACACACACATAAATAAACATTTGTCTGAAATTGCTGCAAATATTTCACGCATGCAAATAAATCAAACTTGTCCATTTCAACATTTTTAATTGTCAACATTCAACAAAAATATGCAAGACAAAAAAAAATTGAAGTGGGATTTATTGACTAATTTTATTATATATAAGCTAAAAAAACTACTCTTCACAGAATAAAGCTGTTATCTTTGACAGTTATGCTTAAAATTAAACTCTGTGGCACAACGATCCGTGTGGACCAAGACCTACAGAGCCCACCCGCTTTGCTGACCAAGGGCCCTGGAGTGTGAAGCAAATGTTCCAATTAGGTCGTCAGCCTAACATAAAATCCCCAGTGTTTAGTTCCCAAACATGCTTGGTACTCAATTTATTGACCCACTGAAGGGATGAAAGGCTGAGTTGACCTTGCTCAACCTGAGGATGACTTATATTTACTCACTTTAAATAACATGCATCTAAAAATTTTGCTTTATAAAAGAATGATATTTCCAACACACTACAGTAATTATTCAGTTATGAGAGTCAAGTGTGCTCAATAATACAGAAAAAACCATTCAATGGTCCTTTAGGGAAGAGCCAAGTGAAGCCAATTCTCAACTCTAAAATGTATCTTGCACTATTTTTCTAGACATTTAGTAGAAATTTTCACAAAGTTCCATAAATTAGTTTTCAGAAGAGTAATTTTAATAAATTTAAATAATTTACATAAGTTATGAAAGCTAACTGAATTATAAAAGTTAAAATAATATTTTTATTGACCTACCACAAGCTAAAAATCTCATTTGTTTTACATTTGAGGCAAATATGCTTTAATATTTAATTTCACATTTGAAAAAACTATATGAAATCTATATAATGTATATTTTTAAATTCTCTAAATTTGTTATTCACACTTAAAAATCAAAACAATCAATGATGCTCATAAAAATCAATTTTAATTTTACATAACACTGTTAATTAGTAACAAATTACCAAAATCTGAAACATACATTAAGAAATGTTCCAAATCAAGATATGCAGTTGAAAATAGTATAAATTCCCACTAATATTTTCAATTATATACCTCTATAATACAATTTTATTGAAAATTTAAATATTCTCAATGTGTACCCAAAAAATTTTAGTTACATATTCCATCATTTTGCTAACTACATTTGCTAACTACTAACTAATTTTTCTTTCTTTAAGGAGTCAGTTACATACATAATTAGTATAATTCTAAAGTAAAATCCTGAAGAAAACGCTATCTTGTGGAGGAAAAATGTGTTTCCTGTGTACACACGATGAATAACCATAGCAACAACACTATGTTATGCTAGAAGCAATAACAGGACTTACAAATCAAACATAAAATCCAACTTGTAAACAAAACTGCAGTAAAAATAAAGGTTATGAAATTTTATAAACCATGATTTTTATCTTATTTACACACGTATGATAAAATACAAAATGAATACTCTAAACCTCCAAAACTGAACCACTTTAGTTTGAAAAGAGAACACATTTTTGTGTTCTCTTTTCAATAATTTTATCAACAATTCTCTCAACAAAAATTTTATCATTCATGCATGGTTACACTATAGCATTCATTGGAAATACGGCGACGAAATTATAACAAAACTGTGGGTATACTTTCTTTAATATAATCACAGGCAGAAATTTTAAAGCATTAAGTTCGAGTGATCTGAGGGCATTTAATATTTCCACTATAACTGATTATGTGTTCACCAAAATATTTTTTGGAGAAAACGTTTCACTCAAGCTACTTTATGAAGAGAAGTTCCATTATGTTGAAACAACAATTGTGGCAGTAAATCAAGGGGAATATCTTCTATTAGTCTGACACTGCCTTTTAACAACAGGATATCATTATCCCCTTTTGATGTAAATTTGTGAAAAACAGGTCAATAAAGGTGCACTTGGTGTGTCTGATTGCTCCATGATAAATTTTTCAGAGACCATTAGTAGGTATTGCGCCAATTCACTATGCCAGTGTACTGAAATACAGTTTCATCTCTCAGTGCATAAAAAATCTGAAACCATTCTTTAACCAATCGAACTGGTTATTATCCAGTGGTAGAAATTTTTGCTATGGTATGATAAGGAAGTTTTCCTTGAGCATTTAATATTTGCCATAAAAATGCTCATGATAAACTACAGTCAACTAATTCCAAGTATACTGCTATGTGGTTTGGCTAAAGGATATGACAAGACAATTCCAGTTTAATAGCAGAAACTGATTCCAATGACCAATTCATATAAGCATCACTAAGATAGTACTTCCAGTATTTTGAGCTGATTTTCTACGTTTTTAATAGGTTGATCACTTTGATGTGAAGAACCTGGAAAACAACTTGTGTACACCATTGTAGTTTCTGATGCATTCCATTGCCATTTGTTCTAAATGATAATCTTGCAATATTCATTTGGAGTATACTTTGCCATTTTATTACTCAATATGAACTAACCATGTCTACCATTGTTATTTTATGATTCCAATTTATTAATCAATAAGTAATAATTGTTTGCATACTCATCATGTTTCAAAATTATGCAAAACAGTAGAAAACTCAAACTTTGAAACTAAATATCTTGCTTATTTTTTGTCAAACAGAAATTAAACTTTTCTAGTTAGATTTGTTAGGGAAAGGGCAATTTTTTTAAAATGTAATCAGAGGGACCTGGGAACCACATAAAAATTCGTTTTATAATTTTTGCAAAATCGAATTTTTAAATCTTAAAAAATATGAAAGTTTACTTTACTTGAAATATTTTTGCAACAGAAATTACCTCTCAAACAAACCATTGATCAGAGAATCAAAATTAATGGCATATAAAGGACTTCACAATGCATATTGTATACAGTTACATATATGTATATAATATATTTTTAGATACAAATCAAACTTAATTTTAAACATCTGGCCAATAATGCCATTTTTGAGTAATCTTACTGCAGAAAAGAAAATTAAGAAACAATAAAATTCTCATTAATAGTCATACTAATAAAAGTTAGCCTGCTTTAACTGACATTTAACAGCAGTTAAAAGATGTCTTTGAGTGTTACTCAATTTTTTACCAGCTATATATATAAACAAATTATAATGATCTTAAAAATGAGTATGCAGTAATGAATGGATGTCCAATATTTTTCCTATGTAGAACACCACTCCAAAGGTTACATGTATAAAGATTCTATGCATTAAGAAAAGCTTCAGCCAACTCAATGTTCGAAGTTTTTAAGCTCTTAACTAGACAGTGCTAAAAAAATGTGTATCACAAAAAATATTAAATAAGTCATAAATAAGTAAAATACATTGACACTTATGAATATTTTATCTTCTGTTCTAAAATTTTTCACTGAGTCACTCAGATTATTCTGCGTAAAAAATTCAACACTGTTAATGAAAAAATCATTTTTGTTTTAAATTCTATATATTTATAATGTTTCCAAATTATAGTGGAATATGAATTAATTGGAAGAGGAACACAGATGAGAGAATTTTTAATTAGTGGAAAATTTTATTGATATATAAAATGCAAAATGCTTTACTAGAACTAACTATTCACCTTGCAAACATTTATAATAACAAGTGAGAATTCATTCTTCAAATTAGTATCAAAATAATATCAATTAAATCTAAAACAGATAATTTGTTTTTTAGAAGCATAATATATAAATTCAGAGATAAAATTAGCAATAAAAAATTGCATCATCTTTAAGTGTTGGGAATATAACTAAAAAATTAACTAGTAAATTTTAAAGGATACCACAACGTTACATTTAGTTATAACACCTAATTACTGATCATAAGTAAATTTAGCATTCCAGTTAAGTCACCATGGTAAATTGATTTTAAGCACAAGATTTGTTACTGCTACTATGGAAATGTTATAGCAATATTTGGTATTCAAACATTCTGTTGGAAATGTCAGATTTCTATAATCTGTCCTCAGACAAATTTTAAAATGAAAATTTCACCAGAAAATAAGATTTTCTACCAGGTGTCAATAGTGATATGAAGCAACCAAATGTAAAAAATTTAAGGAATTATACCATAACTATAATAATTACTTAATCTTGAGGGGCAGTATTTCAATTTTATTGTACTACTGATTTTGTTAGTTAACTGTAGGACTAAAATGCAATAAATTTATGCAAACTATATACATGAAAAGTATATTTTTTTGCAATATTCATTTAAATCAACAAGAAACTAAAATGCACACTCAAGTATTCAAGTTTACAAGAAATAGGAACAAAACTAAGAAAAATCGTTAAAACAATAGAAAAATGTATACTAAATAAATAAATATAGGACATATGTCCTTTCCTTCACAATCAACATTTACTTTACTGAAAGTTTTTATTTCGATCATTGGAACTTTGGATTTGATAAGACATTTAAAAAGCACAAAAGTATACATATATCTGTGTTTAAGTAGTAGTAAAGGCCTTAAGTTCCTGTTGATAGTTTGAAAATACAACCTATGATTTCCTACTTTTAATTTATTTTTACTAAAATGTTCTCATAATGAAAATACATACTAAGTAAATTAAATTTCTCACAAATTTAAAATAAAATTTATTATTTATTACTACATATATAACACAAATTCAGCATACCAAATCTTCATTTTCTTGAATAGCTTCTTGTAGCCAATCAATACTAACTTTGTCATCTTCAACAATAGCTACGATTTGTAGTTTCTTAATGCCATAAGCTAAAGGTACTAATTTACCTATAAAAAATTGTTGTATACTTATAGCAAACATATAATTTAAGTAATAAATGGATGTTAAATATTTTAGATACAAGATTTTAAAAAATCATAAAAACAGTATAAAATAAAATTGTAATAAAGAAATTTTGCAGTTTTTATCACATACAAAGATAAAAATAAAATTAAGAGAAAATTGAAAATTTGAAGTTCCTACAAAATCTTTTACAAGAAAAATTCCATAAAGATAAATGATACATACTTGCACCCCATTTTAAACCATCAGTTGTTATACTTTTCACTGCTTTCTCCAATTCTTTCATATCAGTTTCATCATCCCATGGTTTAACATCAAGTACAACACTTGATTTTGCAACTAAAGCTGGTTCTGTAACAAAAAATGTATATAAAATGATATATAAAAATAACAGCAAAAGACCATCTTTTCTTATTTATGATTTACAATTTTTACTGCATAAGATTCAGGATTTATACTCAATTTCTTCAAACTTTTATAGTAAAGTGATAATCATTTATTTTAAACTACCACAACATGTGTTCCAGTGAGTAAACAAAAATTAAAATTAATTTTGTCTAAGTTTCAAAACTTAGTAAATTTTCAACTTTACATTTTCAGTTTTCCAGTTGCATTTAATAATTTTTAAACATATATAAAAATTTAAAAATACACTAATTTTAATTTGAGATTAAATACTTATTTACTTAAGTACGAAAATCATTTGAATGGCCAATAAACTGTCATTTTGAAAGTCATGCTTTTCCTGTGAATTTTTTCACATTGCTACCATGTGCAGTTTTTTTTTAAAGTAAAAACATAGCAGTGGAATTTTTGAAGTATTTACAATATGTAGAAACACTTTATCCTTTTCTTCTAGTTCTTACTAACACCATTTACTTTTCAAATCAATGTCAAAAAATTTTTTTTATTACTTCATCACAATAGTTACCTTTTGAATAACAGAAAATATTTGATATGTATTTATAGTGAAGAATGTTACAGTTCAATTTTTTTTCAAAATTAACATACACCAAAAATTAGATAATTATATTTAGATTTTTAGTTTACAAAAACTTACTTTTGGCTTTTTTACTTTCATAAGCTTTCAATCTTTCTTCACGAATTCGAGCATCATCTTCAGTTTCCTAATAAAAACACATTACTACATATTTTACATTTACATACATACATATATATGTATGTATATATATAATGTTTGTATTACATTATTATATATATATTTAAGATATTAGCATTTATAATTTTAATTCTTTAACTATACCATTTCAATAAACTGCAATTCAGTTTATATTTGCATCACTGAATCAGATTGCATAAATTCTACATTCGAAAGCTAGTGAAAATACTAAATATTTAATTTTTAATTATTCACTTCATCAATGAAATTTTAGGTCATAAAAGACAATATTTCAGTTTTCATAAAAGCAGCTACCTGTTTCATGGAGAGAATATACCAATGTATTCAGAATTTATATTTCAAACTTATAATTTGAATAACATTTTGATGTATTTTCTGACTTTGTTCACTTATTGCAATAAGCTTATTTTAATAAGTCAGATAGTAACAAAAAAAATCATTTAAATTTATATTTAAAATTTTTTATCTAAACACATACATTGTAATTAATTGTATTATGAAAGTAAATTTACTTTCTAATTATTCATTTAACTTCTAACTATATACTTTTCTCATCAACTTCACAGATTATTATATTTTTTACTGTTAAATAAAATGGTTATGAAAATTTGATGGTATAATTTATATCATATGATCTCTAAAACATTTCTTAATCATATTTAATTTTTTTGTAATAAACATGTAACAGAAACTGCTTATAAAGATTGTTGATATTTAAAATAAATGTTTTCATACTTGAATAAAATTTTAAAAGCAAATCAACTGATTAAACTTTTAATAGTGTTCATAATAAACGCAAATGATGCAACAAAAAAATTTACTATTAACTTAAAATTTCCAGTTCATTAAAAAAATCATTTCCTTTTATTTTGATGAAAGCAGAAATTTATTAAAAATAAACGTCCTTGTAAAATTTAATAAACAGTATTAAATAGTTAGCATTAAATACTTAACTTCAGCCATGTGATGACATTAAATCAATTGTAGAAATGCGTTTAAGTAGAACAACTACTCAAATTAGGAAGATGCAAATGAGTTAATTTTAGTCCCCTATAGAAAATATCAACCATTAAGTACATTGCTTTATCCATAATACAAGTAGATACCATACTCAACATGAGTGCAAAACTTAAGCATCAGCCTTTTATTTCTCAGCTAATATTTTCTTTTTTGCCACAAATAAATATTAAACTCTTAACCATATTCTTATGAGAAAAAAATAGAAACCCTTGGGCCAGAGTCAAAATTTACCATTTAAAATAACTTTCAATAAAAATAAATTGACATTGTAAAAAATATTGAAAAACAAAATAAAAATGAATATAAACAAGTATATTCACTTTTGAAAGTGAAGTCAAAAGGTGAAGAAAATCACCTTTGAAATTGGCTGTAAGACAAATTTTAATTTAAAAATATTTTAATAGTTACAATGCAATGTTTTCCTTCTCTAAAACATGTTATAATTTAGTCTTATAAAAGATTAAAGATTCATAATAAAAAATTAAATTAATTGAACAAAGATTGGTGTGTAATTTTATAAATAAATATGTAACAATTATCATACGTGTTAGTTATGCTGTGATAAATTTAACAATACAAATACCGAATTTAATATGAAAACAATGTCCTTTAAATATTTAGATTAAGTACAGTAACATGTACAGTCTAATTTATACGCATAATATCAACTGCAATATCCAAAAGATTAGTGTCAACAGAAAAATACTGGAAAAATGTAAAATTACACTTAAACCTATACATTTACAATTAACATATTCCAGTATGATATTTGACTTAAAATTAGTTTAAATTACATTGCTTTTAAAACTTGCTTAGTAATGAATCTTAAGAAAACAAAAAGAACCTAGAAAAGGTGAAAAAAAATTACCTCATCTGAGCCAAAAAGATCAATGTCATCATCATCAGCAGATCCATTTTGAGTTGCAGGCAAATCTTGCTTTTTAACCTACAAAGTTAATATATTTGTAGTTTAAAGTTTCATGACATTATAAAATATCCATACAGATAAGAGCTATTAAAACTGAATATACAGGTAACCCTCCTATAACACGGTAGTTAGGTTCCTAGAAAATGTCGTGTTGTGTGAAATCTTATTGTATAAGACCCAGAACTAGTACAAAAAGGGGGGGGTTACGTTCCAAAAACTTATTAAAAACAAACATTTTTTTTAATTTGACATAAACAACTTACTTTTTATTAAATAATAAATGTATATCCAAAACAAAGTAAGAAAAAAATATTTTAATCTAACGCAACCCTAATTTAATGAATTGATTCGTCGTCACTGCTCAGTAAAATGAACCGAGAACGTTTTTTGGGTGGAACGATATCGCCTTCACTTCAGAACCTTTTTCTCTATTTAAAATTTTTGTATGTTTTCCCCTCTTAAAAAAATCTGTAATAGAACTTTGCTGACTAGTTCTTACTAGGTCATCGTAAATTTCGCGGTATGTAGTTAAACAGTTTTGCAGCTCCCTTTTGAATTTTCGACTTTTTTCCGTGGAAGGGTCTGTTTTCAAGAAAAATGACTCGAGATTTTCCGCTAAGCATAGGCCTTCTTGTAATTCTTTTAATGTTAAATTCTTAACTGCACAATCTGCACATCCTCAAAATCTATTTGATTTGCATCCAGGTATGCCATTTCCATCAAATCCGCTTCGTCAACTTCTTTTTCCACTAATAATTCTTGAATGTCTTCAGTAGCCATATCCACAAAACCTTTGCCTCCGATTGATTTAGCGACTTATAATATGGCACTAATTTCTTTTCTCCTGGAACCAGGGGGTATGCGTACCCCTCTGGGACTTGAGCTAGCCACCAGGCGCGTAGGCAGGTGGTGGATCGCGGAACGTCCTGTAGGAATGACAGGATAACCTTGAATATAGAATAAGAGGCCGCGAACCAGCTCCCGTAAACCCTGGTGTTATGCGATCCGTGCCTAGGGCTAATTGGCACTGCGATATTGGTGTCTTAACGGAGCCTCTAGTTGCCTGGCGAACTTCTAGAGTAAATTGCCTTAGCCAGTAACTCGGGCAATGCTGGGTGGACTGTCATATTACCTGAGCTTATTAACTGTTATTATATGGCTGAAAAGACATTAAAAATAACAAACATTTCTGCTTTTGCAGGAGAAACTTCTGAAGCAGACCTTTCTGAAAAAGACAAGGGAAAACAGAGACAATCTAATGAAGGGGTAGCAATGAAACCTTCACAGGAGGTAGAAATGACCTCCAAACCATCTTCTTCTGGTGAGAGTTAGGAAGCTATCTCTAGCATGAGTGACTCTCTGACCAGAATCAAGCTTAAAAAGAGAATATCTGGTTCCCAGAAAAAGAAGCTGGTGAAGGAGCGCAAAATCGCTGAGGGGACTTGGGTTGAAAAACCCAAGGCAACCAAAGGCGAGAAGCGTCCTGCCAACCGGATGAACCAGGGCAAGGTCGGAAAAGCTGCCAAGAGAGAAGGACCTGAGGGATTTACTTACAGGGCGGCTCTCACGGCGATCAAGATAGCCGTGCTCTTAGAAGGTCATCCAAAAAAACAGTTAACAGAGAAACAGGCCTATGACCTGGAACTCTTGTTAACCAGGAAAATAGGAAAGAATGAGGAGGGTTTTGCCCCAACCTTCCTATCCTGTAAACTTGAGAACGGGGCTCTTATTATCAACTGTGCAGATCTGGTGAGCTCAAAGTGGCTGGAACAGAATGTCAGTGATATAAGCCCTTGGCAGGAACATAAACTCTTGGTGGGTGAGGCAAGGAAACTTGTCAGAACCACCAAGATAATTGCAAAACTGCCAAAAATATGTAGTGAACTGGAACCTAAAGAGCTCCTGAGAAAAATCGAGGCTCAGAACGGTGGGGTCACTCCAATGGAGTGGAACATTCTTAACATAAAGAACGACCCATCTGGGCGGACCATCGTTCTTAGTGTGCCTGAACTAGATGCTGCCACACTTTGTGTAAGGGGATAAAGTTTCATATTGGACTTCACCAAGTGCAGGCTAAAGTACTTGACAAACCTGCTCCTGCTGATGAGGATGAAGGTAGTTCAAGCCAACCTCCACCACAGTAGAAGTGGTACTACTAACCTCAGTAAGAAGTTTCTTGCTGGGGATATACACCTGGCCCTGATTCAGGAACCCTGGTTGGTTAAGGGGAGAATCAGTGGCCTCAAAGGAACTAAAGGTAAGCTTATCTATTGTACTAATGGTAAAGCTAGAACTTGTATACTCTTACATAAAAACATTGAGGTTCTTCTTCTCTGAATTTATTCTTAGGGACCTGACAGCTGTGAAAGTCAGACTCAACATAGAGGGTAGAGACAGGGAAATTGTTTTTGGCTCTGGATACCTGCCTTATGAAGAGAAGGCTCCACCTGACCATTCTCTGCACAAGCTCATGAACTTTTACAGAGATAACAACTTACAGGTAGTCCTAGGACTAGACTGTAATGCTCATCATGCTGTGTGGGGAAGTACGGACACAAATAAAAGAGGTGTGTACCTTTTGGAATTTATTCTAAACTACGGGTTAGATATTCTAAATGAGAGCAACGAACCAACTTTTATTACTTCCAATCGATCTGAAGTAATTGACATTACTATAGCGACAACGCTGATTAGTAAAAATATCAAATACTGGAAAGTAGATGACAGACCTTCTGGTTCAGATCATCAAAACATCCATTTTGAAATTCACTCTAATGTGTGTCTGGATCGCATATTCAGAGACCCAGTTAGGACGGACTGGAAAAAATTCCAAGAACTGACTGGGTTGATTGAGCTCAGGAACAGACCTATTAGAGACAACTACGATCTAGAAGTTACAACAGATCTTCTGCAGAGAAGTATTCTAGATTCTTATCATAACAATTGCCCCATTTGCACTAGAAGAGCTAAACTCCAATGCCCTTGGTGGAATGACTCTCTAGCTGCCAAAAGAGCAAATGTTAGAAAACTTTTTAACAAAGCTAAGAAAAATGGTGAATGGGAGAACTATAAAAGGGCCCTCACTATTTATAACAAACTTGTTAGAAAAAGCAAAATTAACTCCTGGAGGAAGTTCTGTGACGAGACAGATTCTATTTCTGAAGGAGCTAGACTCCAGAAACTCCTTAAAAGGGATGAACCTATTTTGGTTGGTACCCTAAAAGACGAGGAGGGTGATTTTGCTGCTTCCGGAAAAGGGGTTATGGAAATTATGACCAGGACCCACTTCCCGGGAGCTAGAGATATTTATAGCAACGAAGAGGAACATTGCATTGGCTCTTTGCAAAGAGTCAATAGCAATCAATGGACCATCGCTAAAAATATCATAAACTACAACATTGTTAAATGGGCAATTTTTGCCTTTAAACCTCTAAAATGCCCTGGGACCTGATGGAGTTATGCCCATCATGATCCAGAAGGCAGAGAAGGTTGTCATACCAATGCTAACTAGAATTTATAGAACTAGTTTGGCCCTGGGATATATACCAAAGACATGGCAAAAGACTAGGATTGTCTTCATTCCAAAACCTGGCAAGGACACTTATGACCAGGCCAAGTCATACAGACCAATCAGTCTTTCTTCATTCTTTCTTAAAATTATGGAGAAAATCATTGATCGGCATATTAGAGATTACTTGGGTAGAAATAGTCCCTTGCATGCTCTTCAATTTGCCTATCAACCCGGCAAATCTACAGAGACTGCTCTACATCAGCTAGTTTCCAAGATTGAAGCCACTCTGGATCAAAAGGATATTGCCTTGGCAACTTTCCTCGACATCCAGGGTGCTTTTGATAATACTTCCCATCCATCCATCCTCAATGCACTTAGAGGGGCAGGGATTAATCAGACCCTGTGTACTTGGATTGAGGCCTTAATTTGGGATAGATATATACAAATGAACATCTTCGGTGAATCATTTGAAAAAAGACTACTAGAGGTTGTCCTCAAGGAGGTGTTCTGTCACCATTACTTTGGAACCTAGTTGTAAATAGCCTTATAAAACATCTAAATGATAAGGGCTATTATACGCAGGGATATGCTGATGACATTGTCATCCTTATCCTTGGTAAAGATTTTGACATAACTTGTCATCTCATGCAGGATGCTCTAAGTTATGTAGGTCAATGGTGCATGGATAGGGACCTGATGGTTAATCCTCAGAAAACCTACCTTGTACCTTTTACACGCAAAAAGAAACGGAAAGGTTTTTTCATACCAAGACTTTTTGATGTTGAAATCAATGTGGCTTCAGAGGTGAAGTATCTGGGCATCTATTTAGACCAGAAACTCACCTGGAATAAGCACATTGATGATAGGATCAACCGAGCAAAGAAAAGCATTATGATTTGCAGGCGAATGCTTGGTAAGAACTGGGGTTTACATCCAAAACTGATGCTATGGATGTACACAGCTTTTGTCAGGCCCATTTTCACATATGCCTGTGTGATCTGGTGGCATAAGGTGGAACAGAAGACTGTGATTGACAGATTGAGGAGTCTACAAAGACTAGCCTGTCTCTGCATCACAGGAGCAATCTCCACCACGCCAACCAGAGCATTGGAGGTTGTGTTGGATCTGACTCCCTTGGACATCTTCATATGCAGCGTTGCAAGATTGAATGCATACAGAATGAAGCTGCAAAACCACTGGTATGACCAGCCTGTTGCCAAAGGGCACAAGGGCATCACCAGGAAATTTCAAGACCCTACTTTTCTGATGCCATCTGACATCATGGAAAAAACATACATGTTTGACAAGACATTTGATTTAGTTTTTCCAACTAGAGAGGAATGGGATAACATGTTTGAAACTAAAACAGGAGATCTAATCTGGTACACAGATGGATCACTGAAGAACAGCCTCTCAGGACTGGGAGTTTGTGGCATGTCAACAAGAATCAGCTTGTCTGTAAGCCTTGGGCGATACGCTTCGGTCTTCCAGGCAGAAGTTTTGGCCATTATCCACTGTCTGCGACTGAATATGAAGAAGGGCTACTATGATAAGCGGATTCTGATTTTCAGTGACAGTCAAGCCGCTTTAAAAGCGCTTAATTCCTTCGAAATCAAATCTAAAATGATTCTGGAGTGTAGAAACCTTCTTATAGAACTGGCAACTAGAAACAGGGTGATCCTTGTATGGGTGCCAGGGCATAAAGGTATCGAAGGCAACGAAAGGGCTGATGAGCATGCTAAACAAGGATCGTCTTTTGTTCCCATTGGTCCAGAACCTTTTTGTGGGATCAATTTGAAGACCGCAAAAACCAATGTTCTCAGATGGGAAAAACGGAAGATGTATGAAGCTTGGCTCAAATCTCCTGGTCAAACCCACGCTAAAAGTATGATCTGTAGATCATCAGCGAGAATTTCCTATGAAATTCTAAGATGCTCTAGGCAGAAGATACGTTTAATCGTAGGCTTCATAACTGGGCACTACTATTTCAGAAAACATCTCCATAAAATGGGACTGTTTCAGCAAGATCCTATCTGCAGGAAATGTCATATGCAAGAGGAAACGGCCAAGCATATCATTCATGAATGCGAGGCTCTTGCCCTCCCTAGATTAACCTCTTTAGGCATCATCCATACTAGAGAGTCACACCTAGATTCCATTAAAGGGTTATCAGACTTTATTAATAAAGTGGGTGATCCGAGCAAATGGAACTAAGAAACATTGGGTTTGGAGTTAACAGTACAAAATGCTGATAAAAGCAGAGGTGCTCAATGACATACAAACCCAACTCTTAGAAGAAGAAGAATTTCTTTTCTGATGTTTCACGCATGTTTTCTGTTTCAACTGAAGAGGGCCATATCTTCTTCCAACACGCATTTAAGGTTGATGTTTTTAATTCTTTCAGAGACAAAGATATGATTTCGATACAGTACTTGATTGAAAATTTCTTCCAAGCTTCCATTACGCTAATTGATTCCGAATCGGTTGCGTCTAAAATCCACTGTAAGGATCTTCTTATATAATACGTTTTAAAGGTATAAATAATACCTTGATCCAATGATTGGAGCAACGAAGTAGTGTTAGGTGGTAGGAACACTATTCTGACGTTGGGATGAGTCGAATCTTGTGGGTGGCATGGAGCGTTATCTAAAAATAATAGCACCTTAAAGCTCAAATTTTTCTGCCTTAAATAACGCTCAACGCTTGGCACAAAACAATTTGAAAACCAATCTTTAAATAAATTTCCTGTTACCCAAGCTTTTGGATTTGCTTTCCAGTATACCGGCAAAGTGTTTTTATTTACGTCTTTTAGCGCACGAGGATTCAAAGATCTATAAACTAGCAAGGGTTTTGTCATGAAGTCCCCATTGCATTACTGCACAAAAGGAGCATTAGATGATCTTTGGACACCTTAAATCCGGGAGCAGTTTTTCCTTTTTTCCAGATAAAGGTTTTACTGGGCATTTTTTTCCATCAAAGCCAAGTTTCATCGGCATTGAAAACCTGATCTGCTGTGTATCCTTGCTTGGCTATAATGTTTTGAATTTTCTCTGGATACGTCCTAGCGGTTTCATGATCAGCCGACGCAGACTCTCTCTTATGCTATGAATAGCAAAACGCTTTTTGAATTTTTCAAACCAACCTTTACTCGCCACAAAATCTGGGTTGGCAGTGCAGTCGCCTTGTTCTTTAAGATGGTTGTAAATTTTTAGTCCTTTTTGTTTTATGATATTGCCATCTAATAGAATTCTTTTTTGGTAAGAATCATCAATCCAAATGTTGAGTGCCTTTTCCATTTTCTCAATTATTGGCTCTAACATTGGAACAAAACCGTGTTATAGGAATTTTCCCGCAATTTACGAATCGTGTTATAGCGAAACCGTGTTATAAGATACCCTGTTATAGGAGGGTTACCTGTATAAGCTAATGTTTAGGTAGCTATGTATATACACTTTTAAAAGTACGAGGTGTTAACCCTTTAACGCGTGGAAGTCGTGCTCTGAAACCACCAATTTTCTAATTTTTTTCTTGATTCCTTTTCACGATTTTTCACTTAAATTTTATATATTTCATATCTTTTACTTTTAAATAACACTAACAGATGGCAGCACCTATAAATTTCAGGTCAGACTCCTTCCAATATGGCGTTATTTAATGTTCATTTTTAACAACACAAAATAACTTACTTTTTTAATATAAATAATGATAAATATTAGAAATTTTTTCTTCCTATATCGTCATGTCTGTCATAAACAATATAAATGCAGCAGTAATTTGAACTAGATCCGTTAAAAACTTTGAGGGAAATTCCTGGTGGTTGCACCGCGCAACCAGCGCATAGCTAGAATACATGACTTACGTGAAGAGCAGACTATATAAACATGGCCTGCGCTTACTGGCTGTCAAAGGACGGAGTATTTATTATGACTGGGAATTAGAGTAATTAGGAGAGTGGGGAGGATTTGAATCATAGGGCATTTTACTTTTAAACAACATGTGGACATTATATCCCCAGTGAACACTCGCTTTCGCTATTCAGTTTCAGATTTTTCTTTGCGTTGAATGTTACGTTTGCTCCCAAACTAGTACGGAAATTTTTATTTAGTAGTTTTTTGTGTGTTTTAGATTTAATGTAAATATATATATTTATCGAAAATAGTATTTACGTAAAAGTTTTATTTAAATTTAAAATAATTAATACCAGTATATTTTAACTGTGCGTAAATATTTTTTCTACTGTTCAAATTGAAAATGTCTCACAAAGGGCTAGGAATAGCTGAGGCATTGGCTTTATTTGAAGAACTTCCTTCAGATCCAGAATATGAAATCTCGGGTGATGATAGTGACAAAGAAAATGTGCCATTCACTGCTAACGATAATCTTCAGGTGGAAAGTGATGAAGGATCAGAAGATGAAGACAATATCGATATAAATTTACCTGGTCCTTCCCGAGCAACCCAAATAAATTGGAATAGGTGACAGAAAGTGAAAAAGTAGTGTTTTTATAGCAACAAAATGATATAAATGTTTAATTTTTCCTACTCTTTACTTTTAAAATATTGTAAAACAATAATATACTGCATTTTAAATATACGAAACACGCACACGAAACAAGGTAAGTTTTTTCCCCTACTAACTCAGTAAGTTTCAAGGTCTTAGACGCGCACTGCGACCACCACCCACAGATAAATGAGTAGATGTAGATTTTTTTAAAATTCATATATTATTTGTCTGTGGGATTATAACATTCAATTTTCAGAGTTATTTGGTTTAAAATTAAAAAAAAATATTGCGCGCGTTAAAGGATAAAAAGAGCTGTAAAACAATATAACCAACAAAGAAATGGAAATTTATATATTTAATATAAAGAGTGATTGCAATTTTTACACATGAGAATATTTTAATGATCATATATCCTGCTTAATCATTAAATTTTCATTTCATAAAACAATTATTGCATTTTGAAACTTAAAAATTAAATAGTTTCCTAAAACAAGCTAACCAATAGTTTTCTTACTTTAGTCATTTTTAATAGTGCATGCAATTGCAACATTCAGATTTTCCAGCAACTGCAATTGATAGCAGTATTTTTCTGAATCCTTAAAATATCATGAATTTACAGTGAAGTGACACAAAGAAAATTCCATTCATAACTGCTGCAAATTTACATCAGAATGTTTCATATGTTTGAGTTTGATCAATTACATAGGCTTCTTTATCCACTTTTAGGAATTATTTGTGTGGGGAAAAATATATATATAATTTCAAAATGCCGCACAAATATTTACAAAGTTAATTTGTGAGAATTTGAGATTTTTATTCATTTTTTCAACAAGTAAATTGGATGCAAAACTACAAATAATAAAGGGAAAGTTATGTGGCTTTATAAATTTTAATCATATAAATAGTGCAGTATCATTGTTTGAATAAAGCTGCTTACTATAAGTAATTTGACTTAAAATCTTATATCATTAATTAAAATCATCATTTTGATTACAGGTATAGTTTTCATGTTTGCTGTATACTTCATAAAATTACTATTTTATAACAATTATACATACAGTAAATTTCTAAAAAATAAACTTTGATCAGCCAGATATTTTATCAAAAAGAATTTAAAAACTTTTTTTTTTTTAAATTTCTGCATTTTAAGAATGAAAGGGTGTAACTGTAAAATATTATAAAAATTTTCAAACTAAAAAATTTATTGATCACTTTATGCACTTTTACAATTTGTATTATAAATTAGTGTGTTTAAAAAAAAATTGAGACTAATATGTTGTTTTAATGTCCACAGATAACTTATATTAATGTTTGGAGTTAGGAATTGTGGTATTAAGGAACTATTTTACTGGAAAAGCTTTCATTTTTTTAGACATAGTAAAATTCTGACTAGATCTCAAGAGAAGATTGTTAATTCTTAAATTAACTATGTATTTTCAAGTTTTTACTTCACAAATGTAACACTGACTGCATTAACTCTCATAACTTTACACATTTAACTTAGTTCTGTCTTTGATATATAACATGCATAGTATTGAAAGAAGAGATTTTCACGTTTTGGAAATAGTCAAAACCTTCTACTAAAAGTCAAAAATTTCTATTTTGAAATCCCATTTTAAATTATTTTAAAGAAACGAAACAGCTAATTTTAAGTGATTCTGTATTTTTATTCTCATTGTACACCTTAACATTATTCATTTCATTTATCAATATGTATTGTTTAACTTATTTTTTTCAAATAATTTAATTCTTCAGAAATTACACATGGTACAACTTGATCTAAATTCGTAAAAGCTGGTAAGATTGTATATTCTTGTCTGAATTTAAAATCTAATGCAAGAAAATAAATGATTTTTTTTATTTAAGTCATTTCAGGTAAGCTGCTCAATCATATAATAATTTTATCCAAGAAAATAGTTCTTTTTTACAGCAATCTACAGCATTTGATAAACAGATGTACTATCATGTATAACTCAAGCATACTGCTTACATAATCTTTAAGACATTTTTTAAATTCATGCATGTCACAGTAAAAATTCAGGCACTCTGCTTAGATTTTACACAAAAAAGAAAAGCTCAACAAAATCAGCAAGTATTATAGAAAAATATGATTTTCTTTTTGAAGAAATTCTACTAATTTAATAAAATGTGGTATCACATATTAAAATATTGTTTTTCACACACGTTAAAAACTCTTTTTATACAAGCCTTGGCTTCTGTAAAATTTCATCCATATATTACTTCATGTGATGAAAAATTCATAATTATAAACCTATGCTGGCTTTTGAAAATTACAGAGCAAGAAATTTTTATGCCCAATTTGCAAATGAATGAATGTAGAAATACCAAATTTGTGCAAACATGTCCACATATGGATAACATGTTTAAAAAATGGGTATCTATCAAACGCAACAGTGAAGTCTTCATAAAAAATGCATAAATGATATACTACAAAAAAGCAATCTCTTGAAAAGGCCATTCTTCAAAAATAGAACAATCAGTTTTATGTGGTAAAATTCACAGAAACATAACAAAAAAAAGTTAAGAGATATATCCAACCTTATCTTAAATGAATTCATCATCAACTTTCATGCTGTCAATTAAGTTGTTGGTTACTGAAATGGGAAATGATGACAAACACTGAGTAAGCTGTTTTCCAGTTCTCCTACAGACTTTGGAGGAGGATTTAAAGAAGCAACCTGTCTAACAAGACAATCTGATACTATGGTATTAAGCTGGCTATTCTATTGACTCCAAATCAAGACCCTCAAGAAATTACTCAACTACAGCTCAATGAGGTCTTGCATTATCATCCATCAGAATGAAATCATTGCCAATTGCAATAGCTTATGGGCAGATATATGGATCAGGAATCTCATCTCAATATTTCATAACAGTCACAGTTCATCCCTGGAACACAAGGAGGTCAGTGACCACAAAGTGTCCACAAAAGTCCCTGACCAAACTATTAATCCACCATTGTGGTAACTAACTCTCCACAGTATTAGATTGATGGTATCAGATGCTTTCTTTCTTCCAGATCAGCACACATCCTGAATCTCTCTCCTATGTGAATTTGGTCTTGTCTGTAAAAAGTACAGAAGCCCATCACTGATTCAGGAAATACATTTTCTTGCCCAAGATAAGCAAGCCCTTCTGTCATCCTGTAAGGGCACATAACTGGTCCCCTTGCATAGAGACCAGTAAGGAGAAAACAGCTTCACACTGTACTAATGGATATTCTTCCAGATGCTACAGAGTAGTCTACAATAAGCTGTGGCACAGAAATGCTTCTTCAGGCCAAAAGAGCTATAAAACAGTTTTCTACAGATATTGTAACTCGTGGTTGGCCTGGAATATGTCTTCAGGACACATGTGCTTCAGTTTGATATTTATTCCAGAAAAAATGGACCACAATGCAAGACACGTTAAGGCACCCAACATATCAGTTTGTGACATCCCATATACTTCAAATAATATTTTCTTCAGAGAAAATCATACGCATAGAAAATTTAATAACTTTAAATTTGTTTCAGAAATGTAATTCTAGTAACTTACATCTTTAATTTTTCCTAGATGTGATTTATTAGAATTTCATCTTGAAACAATTACAAAGCACACACTTTCTATATAAAGAGCTAACTTCTAAAAATACACTAATATTTCTGGATTAAAAATTTAGTATACCCGCAACAGACTGAATCTATTTTCAGAAAACAAAATTGGAATGTCAAACAAGATTAATTTTAAATTGTCTACATAATATTTTCAAGTAAAAATGATGCCAATATTTACCTTTGGAACATTGTCTGGAGGCATTAATTTTCCCATCATACCTTCCAAAGTCTGAAGTTTAACACTCATATCATTTATAACTGGAAAAAAGTTTCTGGTTAAATATCTCTTTAAAATACAAATTGAAGTAAATTTAGTTTTTCAATTTATTACTCAACATTGACAAAAATATAATTAAATCAAATTTCAGATTTATTCTATAAGAAATAGCCTTAATACATTTAGTATCATTTAAACTATTGAAATCAAAATAATCTAATGTCTAATTTTAAACAATATTTCATTTTATTTAAATAATAAAATTTAAATAAATTATAAAATTATAATAACATTTTACTTTCAGAAATAAGGTATTAAATTGTTCTAATTTATATAAGGTAATTTATATATAGCATTCTTTAGTACTTCTTATACTAAAGAATGTTATATAAATTAAAAGACATGTAATGGTATTATTGTATTTAAAGCATTTCCTACCCTCTTTTAATTAAAATTATGTTTTACTCTTAATAAAATTACGCAATGATTGAGCGATTTTATAAACAAATATTTACATAAAAATGCTAACAAATAGCCCAAATTCATAATTTTGTAAAACTAATTTTTCATTCATATTTACTTGATCAACTTCCAACTGAAAATTATTAACTCAGAAAAATTTAGTTCTCAACATTCAAATGAATTCTAATTAAAACTCAGCCAAGACAAATCCTTGACAAATTTTTTCAAGCATTTGAAACATCTTAACAATGAAAATAAAAGCATTTAAAAGTTTAAATACTTCAGCTTTGGATCCATCTTCTGTACAATCTGCCTTTTCTTTTGCTCATAATAAAAAGTCAAAGCTTACCAATTCATCAGAAAGCTTCAATGACTTAATAAAAATTTTGATAAGAATTGATTTTTATTGGATTATAGAATATACTCTGTCTGCTATTTGACTTTCTCTAACTCATATGCTAATTCCTAAAGTGTTTACATGAATTCTTTCAGATAATTATTCATTTACTGACCATATTTCCCCCTCCTCCTCCCCCTTCTGTTTCTTCAGTTTACAACATTTGAACAGAAACCTTAGTACAAAGTCTTGATAATCAAGTCAGAGAATAATGGGACTTGGAAATTATTGACAATTAAATACACAAGATAAAGGAATGACTGCAGACAATCATATATAGTAAGGGAACAAATTTAACAAAATAAATAGCAAATTGTATTAGACACTTCTCACACAACCTTTATGGAATGATGCTTCACTCTCTCTCTCTGACCAAAATAATGTGGCAAATATTTCTTCCAGAAATATTTGCCACATTATTAGGATTTCCACTTCACTAATTAAGAATCAGAAGTGAGGAAAAACATATTTTGACTGAAGAGGATAGAAAACTTTGATTTATTTGGTTTAAAACATGAAAGGATGTAAATCGAAAAATAGAATTGCAAATGAAAAGCTATTGTTTTACTTCTAGTCTTCATGATCTATGCAATATGCACTCTTAAACCTATTCTACTGCTGTTAAGTATTTTAAAAATATATTCATGGATGGCTTTATAATGGAAGTAGATACTAATATAAAAGCATTAATTCTTTACCAAGAAATGCAAGATTTAAAGGCACAGTAGTCTGCCCTTGGTTAAATGGAGTAAACTAAAAAACCTATAACTTATTTGTTTTCAACTGCAACTGGGTATCACTGTTAAAAGATATACACAAGTCTTGAGCATCAGTTAGAATAATAGATGTTTGATATAAACACAAAAACACTTATCAACTTACTGTTTCTGCAACATAACTCTCTGTTATGCCTTAAGAACCATATCAAAGCTGTATGATCCTTTGAGGCCAATATGCATCTTTAGTAGTTGAAACATTTTTTTCTAGCCACCTGGACCAATTTTTAATGGGATGAAATTCTTAAACCACTCATTACTATTTCAACATAAGGCATTCCTCCACAGGATTGGAGTTTCTGTTGATCCTAGCAAAAGTCACGTTTTGTGCGACATTTTAGGAATGGCTTAAGGTGTTATAGGATTGTAAATTTGTTAATTTTTTATTTTGAACAAAAATTTGCTTTTGTGTGAGCATTTCTCAATGACATTGTTCCAATAATTGTTCTTCCCAAATAAGTGCATATCAATCATGTAAATGTATCACTTTTATAGATAATTTAAGGGTCTCATGTACATGGTAACCTTTAATTAATATTTAATATATTTTTTAACTATTTTAATAAAGTAAATATATACTAACTTCCACTTAATTTTGAGGTTTCTTTTTCTAAACTTTGCAATCTTTCCAAGAAAGGGGAAGAAATTGATTCCACTGTAGGAGAGTCTCCCTGAAACAGATCAAAGCCAATTTTGAAAAATTTTAAAACTTGCATTTTAGGCTCTAACTGAAAAAGTATATGAGAAGGAAAAATTAAATGCTAAAGCATAAATACACTGTACAGCTCTGGAAGAACTTTATATTAATTTTTTCACCCAATTTTATTAACTAAGCAAGAATCTAAGTACAACTAAAATATTATATTTGAAAATATTATAAAATTAATTGAAAATATTATGGAACACTTCAGAAAAATCTAACAAAGCAAATTGATACTCTATTAAATAAAAACATCTTTTTTCTTTTTTGAAATCTTTCTACAACATACAATTCTTCATTTATAAAAAATAAATTTAATTAGTAATTTTCTGATTAACTTATATGCAGATACAAGTTTCCATAAAAATAGAAATTTACATAAAAAGGAATACATAAAATTTATTACCATATTTACAACAAAAAATATGTAATACAAAAGATAAAATTCTATAACCCACTTTACTATAAAATTTTAGCATATCTCTTCATAAGATTTTAAATGAAAGTCAATTGTGAATGAACATTTCTATAAAAATTCAGAAGATTTTTCTCACATAGAAACCAGAGAATTACTGCTTTCAAAGCCTTTACCTACAGCCTTGCAATTAATAAACAGAAAATTGTAATTAAAAAATTCAATAAAAACATTAAATAAATGTGATGTAATAGATTCTGTTCAAGTTTGATATATAGCACTATTTTTTCTTTCAGCAATTAATTTTAATATCTAAACTAAAACTCCAATTTGGCAAAGGATAAATAAAATAGAACTGTTTCTGATACTTGAAATAGAATTATTTGATTTTGAAATAAGTTAATTAAATTTTTTTTCAGTAGTTCTACTTATTTTTATCAATAAACAAAGTAGGAAGTAATAAATATCAAAACTAAATAATATTAAATACAGAATTTTATCACATTAAAGCAAGAATTAGAATTAAAAAAACAAATCTGAAAGAATGTTTAAAAATTAAGATATATTGAAACTAGCAAACAAAATTAGCACTAACTTAGATTTGACATTTTTTCTGTGTAATTTTTAACAATCTAATATCGTGAGGAAAATAAGCTTTACTATAAATTTCCTTTTCTTGGGAGAAATTCCTTACATTAATTTTCAAATATTTGCAATTTGGAAAAACTGCACAACCAAGGTTTAAAGATAAATATATTAAAGGTTTTACTAAAAAAAACTGTTAGAGTCCTACCCTTAAATGAAATGCTTAGAAATTTATTGAATTTTAAGAATTTTACGATATTAGCAAAATAAAAGTAATTTACTCATACATTTTTAATACTTAAATTTAACCAGCATTTGTTTTAACTATATTGTTTATACAAAACTTAATATTTCAAAATTTAAACTTCTCACAAATAATGTAAAAAATATTCTGTAATCAAGAATTCCAACTTCACAAAACATTAATATTACAAACTCAGCCTTCTGTAATTTGCATTTTTTATATTAAATTTGATAATATATCACTGCTGGTTATCAAGGTCCAAAAAATGCTATAATTTATGTATGTGTAATTAATAGGAAAACAGTAAGGACTACACTTTGGAATTAAAGCCTACAAAATAGATAAAAAAAAAAAGTATGAAAATGTATGAATACACATTAAGTTTTGTACACATTAAGTTGTCCACTATGCGTTTTGGTATAAATTTTATACTTTGCATAATTTACTACATCCAATCATTTCCATATTATGTGTGATTGAATATATATATACACTTATATATATATTCAATCTAAATTCTTAATCATAAACCACTTTACATTAATAACTTTTAAAATGTATTGGTTATAATACATAAAATATAAGATTGAGCGCATGTGTAGACACCAAACAGCTCATAAAAATTCAGTTTTTAAAGCAGCAATATATTTAATATCAGTTATCTAAATAGAATTTTTAAATCATAAACTTAAGTTTTGTAATATTTTATTTTGAATAATTTGATGAAGATCTAATTCCACAAGTTTTGCAAAAGATATTCAGTTACAAAATATTAATATCTAAGCAATAATTTCAGTAGAAGATACATGGTAAGAAATTGAGGTAAATATGATTTAGAAAATAGAAAAATTTTAGGACAAATTATACCACTTCTAAAAATGACTAATTTTTTAAGCTTAATATATAAGAAATAAATTATTAATTATATATTGATTAAATAATTAACCTCAAGGAATTGTTAAAGATATTAAAGAGATTTTTAATTTCATAAAGAAACAAAAGATTTACAAATATAAATAAATTTTAATTTTTCAAAGTATGTAATAACATTTTATTTACAATTACAATATATCCAAAATAAATCTTTAAAATTTAGCTTTATATAAAACAATGTAGATAAATGATAGAGCTAACACTTTACAAATTTAAATTAAACCAATCATTCTAAACACAAAATAGAAATCTAATTGTTTCCTTTATAGAATACCAGATTATACCAATAATAAAAAATTGAATCAAACAGAACCATGCTTTAATTGTTAAGACTTACATATCTGATTTTTTTTCTGTCATAAATTAACTTTACTTGGAAAATGTTTCAGACAAGATATGACAAAGTACATATCTTGCCTGAAACATTTTCCAAATAAAGTTAGTTCGTGACAAAAAAAAGCAGAATAACAATTAAAAAGTTCACCATAATTAGCACACGCTTAAGAAAAGCTCCACAATCACTTAGAACAAAGTGATCCTGATTAGACTAAATAAAAACTGTCTTATTGCTTTTAGAAACATTGAAAAGAGAAGCATTTTATTTTCAATAATGTGATAATACATTAAAAGACCTAGTGTCTGACTATAGACCTTCAATGAACTAATCAATTCCTTTCTGATTATTTCAGTTATGAAAAACATAAAAAACATTCTTTAAATACAATTTTAAAAATATAAGAAATAAATTTTACAAATTGTGGACTCAGTAAACATGATCATTAAAACTCAAAATTTCACAATAGACAGAAAAATTTAAATACATTATAATTATATACTGAATGTGATATTTCATATGAAACATTAAATATCAAAAAAGTAACAAACCCAAGTGATTAAAGAATTATATTTGCATGCAAACTTTAAAAAACAAGAGCAATTTAAATAATTTTAACTCACAGAGAGCATATTTTTTATTCTCTCCCGGGCATTTGCAATTTCAGTTGCAATTGAGGACAAGGTCTTCCCCTAACAAAATTAAAAATAAATTAAACAGGAAATTTTAATACAAATGCTTGTATATGTTAAAGATAATTTTATAATTAATATTCACAAGAAAACTTAATATATTAAAGAGTTCAAAATGTATTTTACAAAATATTTTAACTCTCCTGATAGTAAAAAAGCCTCATTTGGCATTAATGATTAAAGACTTATTTAAACACCCATATTATTCCGTAAGTGAAAATAGAAAAATACAGAGAATTTTAAGCTCTTCAAACACAATTTAAAAATTCTGTTTTTGTTTTGTTGGAATTACATTTAATTGGACTATTTGTGAGGAAGTTAAATGTGTTGATAAAAAAAAGGTCTGATTTTTTCTCCATATTAAATAGAAATATCTAAGTTTTGCAACATTTTAAGTAAAGATTTTTTGCTAAAATTAATAATTTTGTTTTTACTCATTTCAGTTGTAAAATATTAGACAGATATCATCTTTGTAAATTGCAGTGAATACTTTATTCAGGATCAAGCAATGACACCCTTTCCCAGCTTTTTTTATTCGCAAACCACTTGGTAGTACATCGTGCTAAACTGCACTATTTCATAAAAATCATTGTTGTGAAATTTGCTATTGTGAGTGTTTTATTTACATTACAAATTTTATATGGTGACCATGCATTCATATCACATGAGACAAGTTACACTGAAACATATCTAATCATGCCAGATTACAAGCTCAAAAATAGTTATATCATTGTAACATGTATGTTTGTTTAAAGCTTTATATTTATCTACTATTTTTATCCTAGTTCATTTACTAATAAATGGCTATAATAAAAACATAAAATTACAAAAACCAATTAATATATTTTTATCGTAATCAAATATTTTTATGAAATTAATATAAAGATATATTTGTGCTTTTTTCTTTTGAAGAATATTTTTAATATTTGGTCCAAAAGGTAACAGGCATCTCCTTAAATCTACAGCTGCATACAATCTGGTTCAAAATACTTTTAAAATAAATATAAATATATATATATATATATATATACATATATGAAGAAAAGTTCTTTCTATTAATACTATACTAGTAAAAAGTAATTTAAAGTGTGTGTGTATGTGCATTGTATATATTTTTCTTTTACATTAAACATACTTTGTTCACCTAACATTAACAAACCTTTCTCATACCTTTTTCATTACCTTCTCTATAATTTTCAGTTTAAAGTTTGCCATGCAACTTAGATACTTTTGCTTCCATATAACATATGAACATGAATATTTTCAAGAGAAAACAGGTGAAGACAAATTGTAAATTGCTGGTCTGGTGTCAAAGAGGTTGTTGAGCAAGTTTTTAACGACTTCTTTGTTATCAAAGGTAGCGCCCTTCATATGGTTTGACAAGGAACAGAAAAGATGGTAATCGGTCGGTGCAAGTGATAGCCAATAGCAATAATGTTTAGAGAAACTAGTTTTTGAACACAACTAGGCAAAACTGATTACAGCTGAAATATGTCAACGAAGTCGTGGCACCATTTATTACTTACACAGTAAAACATAACTTCTTTTAGAACTTAATGGTAAACACTTATAGAGAAAGTTTATTTTTTATCAGATTATCCATAGTGGCATATTATATGCACAGCGAAATTCAAAAATTTAACACATAATTTATGTTATATGTACAGGAAAATACCGTACATAATTACACAAGCACACCCGATTACAATTAAAAACTTATTTTGAAAGGAATCAAAAGGATTGTTTAAATAAAATCGTTAAAAAAATTTTTATGTACACTTTTAATTGATAAAAAATCTTTTATCAAAATTTGAATAAGCAGGTTGGCACCTTACCACAAGATACCCATCTTCTGTCAGACTAATACATAACCCAAACATTGACTTGGCACCATCAGAATACAATCCACAAAAGTTTAACTAATACCTTTAAACATCTTTACCATATGAAGGTTAATTAGACCTGGACTTACAGTTTATAGTTTAATCGAAATTACTACAAGCATCTAAGCCCAAGTTGAGATTCGAACTCACAAGCTGTTGTACTGTAGGCAAGAATGCTAACCATTTAAATACTACCTGGGCTATTTTAAAAGCTGTACGCTAAGATGTATTCACTGATTTTAATAAATAATATCAAAATAATAGATTTAAAAACAAAATCCTAATTGTTTAACTTTATAGAAGCTATTTAATATAAAAGAATAAAATTTCTAAATTAAATTACAATCACACCTTACCATTTTAAAAATTAAAGTTTCTATAGGATATTTTAAAATTTTGAAAATTACTTTTTGCAATATATACAAAATAAGGTATTTAATTCTAAAAACTTCACTGTCATATAAAATTTTTTCTTCTCAAGAAATATCTTCTCATTAAACAGAATGTTTATTTTCTTTCTTCAATGTACTTGAACAAAAAAATTCCTGCAAATTTTATATTTACAAAATATTGCTCAATTATGATTAACTGTTTCCTTGTTTTGGACTCTTAACATTTTTCAAGTTAATGCATGCTTATTTCGCAAAGCAATAAAATTATCCATATATATTCTTTGATTATTTTAATGGAGATCAGTTAATAAATTCAGCATTTCTTCAAAGATACTTTTAATCCATTTTAATTGATAAAGACTTATAAAAAACAGATTAAGCTTAATTTATTAATAATCTCATGTATAATTTTTAATATGTTTGTTCTACATTTTTCCAGTATTAAGAATAATTTGTCTTAAAAAAAATTAGTTCACTTAAATATTTAACTCGCATGAAAAAACATTGACATTAAAATTAGCTATTAATAAGAAAGAGATTCAAAAATATGATAAGTAGCATACACTAAAATGTTATGCAACACCACATATTTCTCCCAACCATAATGATACAGAAATTTCAAATATTAAAATTAGTTGTTCTTAATAAAGATTTAGTTTACAGCATTTTGAAGAGGTTGTTTATAGCTTCCATTTATTTTAGGATGGGATTTTATAGAAGATATTCTAACAGTTATAATAATTTAAAATGTATTTTTATCTTTATCATTAAATATCCATTATTTTAAATTTTTTGTTATAAATAAAATGGTACCTTTAATCACATATTTAAAAAGGGTTTCATTTCTACATAAAGTGTATATTTTATCCCTTATGGCATACTAGCCTGGGCCTGAAGGAACAGTCTGTAAGATCCAATCCTGAGAGAGTACTATCATCCGCTGGCTACCGTCCAAACAGGTTAAAACAATGACCAAAAACAATCTTTACTATTATTTTTAAAACCGAAATCATAAGTTTATTACTGATTTAAAATTCATACAATTATAATGAAAACAAAATAGGACATGTCTGTTTTTATTCTTAATAGCAAAGAGTATTTTTGGAAAATTGATTAAATAGTAACACATAACTGCAAATATCAATGAATGATCTCACTATTAATCAGATTACAATAACTAACCCTATTTGTAAGCCGAGAACCATGAACCAATGTTGCATTTGTTGCCCTTCTCCCATTTCATGTTTATGAAACATTTGATTGGAACCTACTGTTTAAACTGGACTGCAAATCACTACAAACTTCCATACCAAAAGTAGGAAAATTGAGCATATGAAAAGTCAAAGTATTAACCACTCAATCAGCTCAGCAAATCTTATCCTCTGTACATCATATTAGCTAAACATTGATCTCAAACAGATACTTTAAATATTTTAAACTATTCTTATTATAAAATTTAATTTTCAATATAATTATAAAAATTTAAATATTCTACATATTGCTCTAAAATAAAGTTTTAACAAAAAAAAACAAGTCTAAAGAAAACTGACACCTGAAATTTCACATTAGTAGAACAAGAAAAAAATTCAAATTTTCTACTATTTCCTATTCCAGATATTAACAAAAATATGCCCTTCACATATTAAAAAGTTATAACAATTTTTAAGACTCAAAAGATTTTTATACTATTATATACATGACTGATTTTTACTGATTATTATTTACATATATGCATATGTTCTATTAATTAATTAAAACTTTAATTATTCAAAACAATTTTTCAGTATATTGATTTATAGTTTTTGGTCATCTTTTTAAACACAAGTGCAAATTCAAAGAATCTATACTTTAAAAAATATTCTACTATTACAAATACCCAAATTCAAAAGGGGATCAAAGCCAGAGAGCTATTCGTTCAGCTGATTGCTTGGTACAATTTTAACGAACAGTCTAATTACAGGAAAAAATACTCTCTTGAAGAACTTGCCTTCAATTTTCAGTCTTGCCCCAGACATAAAAAATTTAATTTAACAAATCCAGACAATTTTATAGAACATAAGTTATCCTTATAATTTTGTCAGTACTTCCTATAACATTTTCTAGCAAAGAGAATTATATTAATTTGAAAACAATTTTCTTAAAATAAATTCAATTTTATACAATCCTAATATCTAAACAAAATTGTTCATATTTCATCCAGTTTTTTGTCACTTTTTGCATAATAGGGATAATTTGACAAAACCTACAACTTAAAATAGATTCTGAATAACCAGAAACATTAAAGCATCAGGTGAGAATGAATACACAATCTGTTGAAACAAATGCCAAGTGCTAACCATTCAACAGCCAGTTCAGTATATTTTATCTGTACCAAAGTTTCTTTTATAAACTAAACCACACCTAAACTTGTGAACTATAAATTATATAATCTAAACTTATCTCAATTTACATAAGGGTTAGTTAATAGACTTACGTAAGATTTTCCAAGCTGAACTTATTTGCTTAGCATGACAGCATATTATAGACAAAGGCTGCCTCACTAATGTTTCCTTATTTAGATCAATTCAGTGCAACGCTCTTCCATTAGTTCACTCTTATTTTTCTTATGTCCTTCACAGCTTCATCTACCTATCAAGTTAGTCTTCCTTTTTCCACTATTTTACTCCACTAAGAGAATAGGAGACAATTTTTTTGTGAGACACATGTCATTATATTTAAATATATAACTCAGCTAACCAGACGAGACACGTTTGACCCCTTTTAGGATGTTAGGCTACATCAACTTAATTTACACTGATTACCTCATGTTATGAAAATTTTCAACATACTTTTGCATTTAATTTTCATTCATTAATTTTGTTTCTCACTATATCTAGATTTTTTAGAATAAGGCATGTCTCAACTTAGATTTGCACAGAGACCTCAAAAAATGCTCCAACCAAATTATGCATTTTTTAATCTTTGTAAATTAAGCATTCACCTAATTAAAATAAAAAGTAAAATGAGATAATACTTAAATATCAGTGAAAATATAAACTACAATGCTTACATCTGGAGCATCAGTAGCTTGTTTTACTTTATTTGATTGATTCGCTCCTTTCCTTCCTCGAGCAAGAAATTCTTGATACTGCCTTTCAGCATCATTATAAACAGGGGCATCCATCCAAACATTTTCATGTCTAAGCACTGTTGGCAAGCCTATACAGCATATAAAAGTAATAAAATTAGGATTTCAAAATTAGTCTGTCTTTAGTATAAGAAATGTTTGAAAGTAAATTCAACTTATTTTTATTAGCATATTTTGACTGTTTTAGAATGATTACTACACAAAAGTTGAAAAATAAATTAATGAAATAGAACTGGTGAAAAACGAACATCTTAATACTTGATTCATAAAATTCCTATAAATTTTTCGAAGAAATTGATAACTTATAAGTGACGCTAAATTGTAAATAACAGAATTTTAACTATTTTCACATTTTTGAAACAAAACATGAACACATTTGTTTAAAGAGCACAGTAACGAAAATGTTAAATTGAGCAATATCAATAAGAACGTTTTAAAATTTATCTAAGGTTTAAAAAATGTTGAATAAGAAAAAGGAATAAAAAAGTTAATTTTAAACAAATTTTTCACTCCAACTCCTACCGTTTAAAGTCATCTTTCTATTAAGGTAAATTAAAAAATTTGCTACAAAAACAGTCGCCACGCGCTCGAGAAAGGCAAATTTAGCAAGTGACCAAATAAGCAGAAAAAGTACATAGGAAGTTCTAAACTTCTGATGTGTTGCCAGCTAATACAAAAGTTAAAAAATATAAGTGGTTTGAAGGGTTTTGTCCATAGATATGGCCATACACTTTAAATTTCAAGAAAGATATTACTATGCTTCTATTTAAGCTATATGAACATAAGCAGCAAAATTGTAATTGTATAGAATATCGAATTTGTCATATACTTTTACCCTATATTCACCTTACCTAAGCCGACTGGTAAGCCGCTACGTCTATAAAAAAGTTATTGAACTGATAGTTATTCAAACTACGGTTGAAATTAGACAACTCATTGGTCAAATTATTACCAACGTAAATATCATACAGAATTCTATTACCAATTTACGTTCACTATTTTAAAAAGTGCTTGCAATAATATTTTCTTTATAATACTTGTTTTCCCTATTCACAAAAAAGTCTCAGATGATTTTTGAATTAAAAAATTTATTACTGATTTTATACACCATTATTTAATTGAAATCTCTGAATATTAACTCATTAGATAGCAATGTTCTCAATAACAGTTTTCAAATTTTGATATATTTTATTATTAAATATTATTCTGTACAAGAACTAACATTTCTAATGCAATTAAATTATGTATATATTTATTTTAAATATTATTGTTCTTCTAATATATTTTACTATTTATTGAACTATTGGTCATTTAACTGAAATTAACTTTTATACTTGTTAAATAATCTTATCATGGAAAATAATTTGCTCAGCAAATAATGGTATTTATACTTTAATAAACATAAAATACAGCATTCCTTAAAATTATATGTATGAATGTTAAAATTAAAATTCTAGATAAAACTTTTTAATAAACTTTGTACTAATGCGATTGCATTACAGAAATAAAGTTATTGAGTTTAATATATCAAATAATATAAATACTATTTTCTGAAATTTTTTATAAAAATTATTATAGAAATCAAAATTTGCACGTGATATGATCAACACTTAAAGCTTGATATGAATCAGAATTAACATTATTTTTATTAATTGTTTTCAGAAATGAAGCAAAATATTATTCACATTTTATTATTTTTAGCAAAATATTATTCACATTAAAATTTATTCACATTTTTTACAAGTATATACGCTGTGTTCATCACAGATGTTTCTATCACACTTAGCACAACATATTAAAGATTTTTAGTCTTATTTACTGGGAGAAGTATAACATGATTTCCTTCGTTTACATATTTTTCATCTTTCTTGGTGGCTTATTTCCTCATTAAATAAATACCCAAGTAGCAAAATAGCTTGGCCCAATATTGGCAATCTTGCCAAGGTAACCTCAACAATGAAACAATAATGGGCGTCAAGTTTTCCCCAATATACAACATACCAAGATAAGCATAATAATGGACCTATAATGAGCGGCATGTTTTCCCTCAAATTGGGCATGCAAAGATTAAACAAGGCTGGCCCTATCATGGGAACTAAGGCTTCACCAGTGAAGGAAATACTAAGGTAAACCAATAGGGGGTGCTAAGGTTTCCTCAATATGCCATGCTAAGCCATTATTGATCATATAAAGGTAGCCAAGTTAATACCTATCTTAGGCATGCTAAGATTCTGCCAAAATATAGTATATCAAGTTAAATACAATATGGCTACCTATTTTTCTAAGCTGTTTAGTTGTTGTTTTTTTTCATGAGGAATTTGTTTACTGAGTGAGATTAATGTTCTTGAATTCCAATTATTTTGAAACTTCGATTCTTGAAGTTTAACGACTGTGTTTTATTAATTTATCAAAAAGTTTTTAAAAAATCACCGTGTTGATAAGTTTCATTTTTCAAATATTTGTAATAACAAATTTGAGTTACCATGAAAATTTTTGATCAATATGAACTTAAAATTATAATCAAAATATTTAATATTTTCATGCTTAGATATATTTTAATTTTACTTGCAGTTGTTTTGTATATTATTCACCTTACACTTCGAAAGCGATCGAAAAGGCCGTCAAACAAAGGAGAAGTGAAACGCATCATAAGCACGATTAAAATATCTCCAATTTCACAATATCTCACTAAAGCTGAGTCATTTGATCGTTTTTTCAATCTATTGAGAAACCTCTAAGAACAAGAAAAGTTTCGGAAGATATAAATGCTGAAATTTTGTTAAATAATTTGTGAGAAAAAGTAATTAATTTTATGGTCAATGTAAAAGAATATCTGAATAATTACTGCAAACTTAAATCCATTATATGAAACATTGGGTTTGGAGTTAACAGTACAAAATGCTGATAAAAGCAGAGGTGCTCAATGACATACAAACCCAACTCGAAGAAGAAGAAGAAGAAGAAGAAGAAATCCATTATATTACGTGAGTTCTAACCAATACCTCAAAAGTGTTTTTATTATTTTCGATCTACTTGAAATTGTTGATTGGCTAACCTCTGCTGTATTATCAGTTACAGGTTAGTGAGAAGTTAAGCGACAGATTTGTCCGTACACTTCTAGAAGAAAATCTCCATTTTAAATAACAGTTTTTTCGAAATCTTCGAGTTTAATAGCTCCGAAAAATTAACTTTCATTAATAGATACCGCTTGCGGATTTCTATTTCATCCTGTTCCAGATTTCTTTTTTGATCTAATGTCCCGTTTATAACGTTATAGTTTCTCAAGAATATAAGCACTGTATATTTTATAATAAATATTAGTGTACAAAATAATTAACGTTAATTTGCGACACACTTGAAATTTATTTCGAAAATAGTAAACATTATAAAGCACACAAGAGTTGAAAAGAAGTGCGCATGATCACATATCGCATACATGAAGTGCACATGCGTGGTCGGGTTTAACCTTCCTGTATAGGAAGGTTCAGTCTTTAAACCTTAAAGGCAGATTTTTGCTCGATTTCCTTGCATGAAGTTGGTGTTGAATAAAGTTTCAGCTTTGTCCCGGGGTTTTTCTCGTACCTAGCAATCGAAGTTGACTGTGAATAATGCTATTATACTCACCACTAACCTCCACCGAGGTCAACCGCGCACTTCAGTCACCAACTGTTAATAAACTTAGTCGGGAAGTCGTATTCACCAATAACCTAGTATGCAAAGTTACTGAACTGAAGTTAATATTGAAACGAGACCAATCACCCCTCCCCTATTCATCACTAACCTCGACCAAGAGATAATTCAGTATTTCAGTTACCACCAGTTAGCAACTTCAACCGGATAGCTAGATAATTATTCACCAATAACCTAACAGAAAAATTAATGGTAAATCAACCCATGAGTGAAATCTCATTAGTCACATGTAGCGCAGCTTGTCCTTTTTGGACTTTACACCAGAAAACCCAATCATCCATTCATCCATTATTCACATGATTAAATACCTACTTAATGTCAAGCAGTATGGATATATATATCTATATATATATATATATATATATATATATATATATATATATATATATATATATATATATATATATATATAGATAGATAGATAGATAGATAGATAGATAGATAGATACTTTTAACTACATATAATTCTAAAAATATAGTGAAGCTAAGTAACATGGCTAGTTAAAAATTAAAACGATTGCTTTTACAAACTTGCTGGTTGGTCAACAAAAGATAATTTCTATATTTTGTTTGTGTATAGACAAAATTTTTAAAATTCCATTTTGTCATGATAATTTTAAATATTTAACATTCCCTTTTCAATATTTAACAGGAAATTGTAAAATTCAGTATTTTCTAATCGTAGCTTCATTACCAACTTAACAATAAGAAATATCGCTTCAATATGAAAACTGACTTTCATCAGTAGTTGGTTGTATTTTATGGTGAGGCATAGTCCAAAATAGGATATGCTCCACTGTCTCATGAGTAGTTCCCGACAAACATTTTATCAAAGGAAAGCAAATTAAAGTTTAATGTGAACCTCACATGACACAATGAAGAACTACAATCCCTCATCATTTATTCTTTATGTAAACACTAAAGGAGTGAATATAGGGTTTTATTTCGATACCAGAAAAATCATATGTAATTGCATCCTCTACCAAATAACTTGGAAATAATCAATTATTAGGGTCATTCTATTGATAGTGAAGATTATTATTTATTACAAGTAACTGACCTTTAAAGATGAAAATATTCTAATAACAATTCTTTAATTAGTTTGTTTCTTGTCCCTAATTCCTGATGTCATTTGATCCACGATCTATCAGAAATTATATGTCACTAATTTTTTTTCTTGTTTTTATTAGAGAACTTGTGCAACGGGGCCATACCACGGCCTAGTTGTGTTCCAGCATTCTTCGGAGCATAAGAGCCAGGGTGAGAGCATAGCGACTGTTGAACAACGGTAGTTTCCATCTTCCGCATGCACGTCTATCGGAGTGGGTGTTTAGGAGTTTCAAAGTTTCCACCTTTGCAGCTTGTGAATACGGCCCACTGTCTATTAAAGTTCTCCAGGTTATTATTTATGCGATGGTTTGTTATTATAACTAATGTGGGGGATAAAAACTTTGTGGTTTGTTAGCCATTTCAGTATTGCGGTTCGTTGTCGTCTTTTATACCATCAATTACGGATTCCTCTATGCAAGATTCCTTTGTCGTTGAATTACAGACTCCTTCGGATTCAGTTGGTTCAGTAGGTTCAGCACGCTGCATGGCGTGCTTAGTGGGAATAAGTTGTTTTCTAAAATGTATCTCGATACAGTCTGGAATACAATAATGGAAGAATACCTGTTATATGTTTCAGAGGAGAACATCTGCTGCCTCACTATATTATCCAGTGTCATTAGGGTAGAATTGTCAATCTTACTGAGCGCAAACTGTGAACAATTCAAAGAGTGATAATTATATGATGGAAACTATGGAGCCAGAGGTCCCATCTTTTTTCTTCAATGGATTCCAGGTTTTGAATTTTACCAGGATAACACCCGTCCACAAGTTGTTTTCTTATTGAACAAGCTTTTTCAGTGCATAAATTGTTTCATTTTCTCTATGATCAGCTTATTAATCGTATATGTCGCCCATTTAATATATCTAGCACTTCATTTGTCAGGTGAATTGCTTGTATAGCTGGGGGAGCACAGAATAAAACTGAACTTTGTAGTCAAATCAAAGTCATCCACGATGTTATTCTTTAGGATTACATTCAGAACTTGTATGATTTAATGCCACGAAGTTTATGGACTGTCATCGCTCAGAGTGATGGACACACAAAGTACTGATTTCTGAAGTTATTTTTTTTTGTCTCGTAAACTTGATCATTTATTTTCACCACAATCAGTAATATAAGAAATAAACTTCATTAATTTCTGACAATTCTTTCATGGTATTGCGATTTTCATAAACATGAGTTTAAAACATTACTTATAAATATAGTTTCAGATTTTTGATAACTATTTTGGATATTTCAAAGTAATTCATAAACTTGAATGAAATTTCTTTAGCACAACTATCTTTGGCAACAGTTTAAATACTGAATAAGTGTTATTAATTAATATTCTTTATAAAAGAGAAGTTCTCTCTCATAAATTCAGTTGAAAATCTGATCCTGATAACTCTAAAATTCTTATTTCAGATACTACAAGATAAAAATAATAAATTATAAAAATTGTGTGGACTCACCTAGAAGTTACAACTGTAATGTGTCTACTCTTACAATCTACTCTGAAATCCCTCTAATCACAGACATAACTAGAGCTAAGTAAAAGTCAATGATTGAAAAACTATATAGAAAATTTTGTTTTATTTCTGCTTGATACAAATGCAAAAAATGTTATATCAAATGGGACTGATTTCACTTAATTTATTTTGAAAGTATAAAATGTGATTTAAAAAAAAATATCATTCTAAAAGATTATTTTGGCTGTGACCGGTTAACTATAGTATTTTCAATACAATCATTAAAGGTTTTAAATATAGCAATTAGTACTTTTGCTAATGAGATATTCGAACCTAGAAAGATTTTTAATCGTAATTTTTTTGCCCGGCAAAGTGTAAATACTCATATCCATGTGAGAAGTTCAAAGGAAAGAACTGAGACAGAATATGTAAGTTCTGAGTTATACTTATTTATTAAAAAATAAATTAAGTGAAAAAATAAAAAAATTCATTGCCAAGTAAAAATTTAAATTTTTTGTTTTCTAAGAAAGAGAGCGAGTTATATGATTTCTGGGGATATATAAATTACAAAGTGATTAAAATACAATTTCTTAGATCATTCACGAGCAATATTAATATTATTAGGATAAAAAAAACCGGATAACTTCTAAGATTTTATAACGGTTTTTTCATAGTGACCACTTAATGTTTAAAAGTTTTCGATTTATATTTAAATGATTTTATAACTATTGAAATGCTTTTAATCTCATTTTTCACTGAGTAATAAATATTTCATTTACTATTTGATTACGAAATTGCAATTATCCAATCGACTTACTTATTGAATGACTATATAATTCTTAATTACTTTACTAAAATATTTCCATAGAAACTGGCTAGGGACAGAGTGCATCAGTAAATAAGGAATCAAAAATTCTTAAAAGCTATAGGACCACTGTAAAAGAAAATTCACTGCTACTTAGTTCCCACGGCCCCTGCAAAAAACGAACCTACGATATAGGCAAAAGTAAGCGGTATCCATAATTTCGTACTTTCTTTTAAATTGGAATCAAAAGCCTTTACCTTTGGATTTTCACCACATGTATTCTGCAAGACACAATTCTATATGATGAAAAGTCAAACATGGAATATTATTTCATGTTTTCAATTTTTCATGTTTTACCCATTTTAAAGTGCAGTGAAACCCAATCCAACATAAAGCAATAAGTCTATTCTTGAATAAATTTATATTGGAAATATATATGCAGACAAATTAATGCGTGTACAATAACAGTGAACTTTTGGGCAATCGGAGAACTAATGTGTGGAGTGTTAAAGATTTTTGTGATTTTGCGCTGCATATAACTATTCTTAATAAATAATAAAATATAAAGAATAATTGAAAAAATATGGTCAACAATATAAAAACAAACTAGAATATATTATTACTCATTAACTAAAATTATTACTTATTAACGATTTAAAAATGTTATAAAGTTTTTTAACGGTTTGTTTTCCACGATTATTTATCCGTATTGATTTTTAATACAGTCTTATGCAGATTAGCAAATTAATTGTTGTTAGATAAAAAAAATATATATATATAATACCTTACCTATAGTGAAACTTAAGTTGCAAATTTAAAGTTTTTGAATACATCGGTAACAATCGTTGGTTATTTATTAAAATAATTATGCATTTCACAAAAATTTATAATAAATAATTAAGTAATCTTCGGTTGAAAATTCAAACAATATTTAACTGCAACTTCATGAGGAATGATCGAAGTAAAAATCTAACTAAGTTCACTAACGCAACTTTGCTTCTAAGGAATGTTAAACTAACTTGTGCAAGCGCAATCCATATTTACGATAGCTGATTATGCGCAGTTCTTTACCACTCTTGGATACGAAAGATTTGCAAATTCTATTTGAGCTGTATTGACAAAATCTAAAGTTATTCATTTTGTGTAATACATATTTTAATAATAACATTTTATTGCTTTATTCATTTTATAATCTGCACTTAGATACACGAAGAAGATAATGCGACATTCGATAAAAAGTAACCTCTGAGCTGCTAAAAGTCTAAAAGCCCCCTACTAACCAAACTTTAAAAGAAGAATTTATAAATTTTCATAAAATATATCGCTAGAATAAGACGATATCTTCTGAGCTTTAGAGCAATATTGAAAAATATGTAGAACCTAACCACCGTTTAAATATTTTAATCCTGGCCATTATATATATATATAGTTGCCCCCAGAGATTTTATGAAACAGGAGCACACACATCAAATTGTTCTTCACTTATTTTTGTCTTCACTTATTTTTGTAAAATCTTCACTTATTTTTGTATGAAAATTTCACTGTAACTATGAAAAATATATATAATCACTAACAATTTAGATGTTTCTTAACTCCATATTTATTTAATAAATAACTTTTCCAATACTCAGAAATTTTATAATCATAGTTTAAAATATAATAATTCGAATATATTTTGCTAGATATTAAACTATTTACTTATTACATATTATTTCATTGAAATAAATTTTTAAGCACTTTAAGTGTTTTCAATATAGAAAATTGTTTTGCTCCACAAATAAAACTTCATTTTACTTAAAAAAGCATCAAAATACATATTCTAAGACCCTTAAAATTATATGTATGAATTACCTAAATTAATGTTCTAGATGTAATTTTTGAAGAAATTTTCAAATGTATTGTATGAAACTTAAATAAAACTATTTCTTGGAATTTTATTTTTTCCTGAAAAATAATGCCGAAAATCTAAATGTACACATATTTTTTTAAAACACATTCTTCTAATTTAAACTAATTTTCTTCATTTTTTAAAAATTATAAACCATATATCTTACTTTACAGAATCACTTTTTAAAAACAAATAACAGTAACTCTGCAAAACAAGACATTAATTCACTGAGAAATTGTCTGATCCAACAGAATTCTTTTGTTATTTACTATTGAATAAATTTTTACTAGCATCAACAGTATGGCAAAAGAATAATTTTACTATGAGTTATGAACAAAATAAAACTATGTAGAATTATTTCTGTGTAAACAAAATATATATGTATATATTTGTATATATCTTGATGTTAATTTTATCATTCAAAATTAAAGAGAGAGAGACAGAGCGAGGGAGAGACTGAATAATTGAATATAGCTCTTTTTCCTCAAATAAATTGTGAACACTCTGGTTTAGTTGAAAAATTTCAGGAAGTATTATAGAGATAGGGAGCCTAATTGCATATTAATTAGTATATGAAAAATGTGTATTAATTATAGATATATACATATATATGTATATGTATGAAAAATATGTATAATTATAATATATATATTATATATATATATATATATATATATATATATGTAATAATAATAATAATAAAATATTTTATTATTTATTTATTTGTTATTTATTATTATATATAAAATATAAAATAAAATAATAATAAAATAAATAAAGCAAAATATTTTAATGAATAAGTTTTTTTTACCTTTTACCGTAATTTAGTGGCTGGAAGGCGTTCGATCCCTGCTTTTGTCGCTGTGGGGGTGCTTGAGAGTTTTCCAACTGTTCTCCTTGGGACATGTGAATTCTCATTGGCTATATTAAGTTGTCACATAAGCGATGCCAAATATTATTAAATATAATTTCTTATAAATCTTAAATTTTTTAAAAAGGAAGTTCCACTAAAGTTCCATTAGCTTATAATAAATATAAATGCCACAAAATGCTAATTGATTTTGATTCTTAATTAATTGATTACTTTGATTCCTAAGTTACTTTTATTGAAAGTTACCAATGCATTAAATGCAAAATAAGTAAAATTAAAGATAAAATTACTAATTTAATTTAACATATAAATTTAAAGAATTTTAATCATTATCTAAACTAATTTACATATATTATAACATTTTGTAGTCTAGTGTGTAATATTACTAATAAAATTTTATAAGAAACTAGAAAATAATTTTTATTTGCAACAGTTACACTGATCTACAAAAAAAAAAAAAAAAAACGCTTTTTTTTTCCTACAAGGACTAATAAGCAGAATCTTATTAACATTCCTCTGCTGAGTTTAAATATGTGCTCAGATTTTTCTCCATCAGGCAGGATTTTTTATATCACATTTTCAAAGTTCTAAAAGAATTGATACTTAGAAAACACTTAGTGATAAATATTCAGTTGAATCTGTGTTACATAAGAAGCTGCAGCTTACATGTATACTTTTATTTTCTGCAATATTTTGCATTAGGGATGACCTTCTTTATACTCGAGCAACAGTCGGCCAGCATCCTCAATACCATGGAAAGTCGAGTTTCACTTTCCATGATAACAGTTTGCTGATGAAAACGCTCTTGATGCTCATAAGAAACAGCCCAAGGATTCTCAGGGAAAAAGTTTAAATGAAAGTCCCAAAAGTGATTTTTTGAAAACACGTAAACATGTTTTTAAAAAGTGAATTTTTAAAAACATGCTTAAGTGCATTCTTTTGTATGTATTCGGAAGATCACTTACTATCTCTTTATAATTTACTTCTTTATTATTGACACGAAATCCACAATCAATATTTTCGACTCATTTCCACGCTGCGTTTTCTATGGATTCAACAGTTCCACAAACTTCTCATCATGCAATAATGATCTATTATTTATGTTTCTATAAATATTCTTTCCTTCAAATTTGAACCTCTTATTTCAGAAAATTTTGACTTCAGATACATAAATTTAGCAGAATGTTTGCCCATAACTTCAAAAATTTTCATCACCTCCAGCATTATAAGCAGAGGAGATAAAATCACCTTTTCGCGAACTACTAAAGCAGTATTTGTTACATTTTTATGACCTGGAATAGGAGATTCATACTTAGGACACTGTTTTCTTATGTAAGGAGACTTCCTGCTGTCTCATTCACATAAAAAACAACAAAAGTTTGTTTGTCCAAGATGCAAACCTAATAATATTACTTTAAGACACCGAATATATTCCAGTCATATTTAGTGTACTGAATTTGTCCTGAAAACAGTTCCTATATTCCTGTTTCTTTCATATCACTAGCATATCGACTGGTATTGATAAAAATTTATTTCCATTATGCAATAATGCAGCCTACAACTTTCGATGAGTCTTTGAACAATCGCCACTTATGTGTGGCTTGTGTTGATATCCAAGAACCTCCATTACCGAACAAAAATTTTTATTAAATTCTGAAATTGCCTACTTTAGAGAAGTATCTTTCAAATCATTGTATCAATTACAATAAAAACATATTTGTTCGTCTTTAAGTATATCTCATTCTTTGAGCCTGGAATTTAAAATGTGTAGGCCAACTGTGTAGACCAATTCAAATCCCATATAAAGCCATTAAGATTTCGTTGAGATAAAAAGTGTGGTTCTGATGAACTACCTGCATCAAAGGTAAAATCACTTCTCATCTTTCCTTCATCTTTAGTATGAGCTTGGTCGGAGTTATCACTTACAGTCATATATGTCTGGACACATAAGTACAGGATACTTTTCACTATGATGCACAGATCTTAATGAAAAGGACGAACTGGGGTACTTTACTGCATATTTGATTTGTAAGTTATTCCTCTAATGTTTGTTAGGTAGAAATAACAGTCAGTCGAATGGTCCTTCGGTTTCCTTTAAATTACAGGCACTGAAAACGGCATATGGCACAGCATATACCCGGGTTCCAATCTTTATCAAAATTACTAGCTTTACAACCAAAGTTCGTAGCAGTTTCGCACAAGCGGTGTATAAGTTCGTCTTTGAGCTTTGGATATCGGTTCTCCACAGGTGCAGCAGAAGTTATTTGGTTGATTTAAGTACTTTCTTCCATAATGAAAAGTTTATAAAATTTACAACAAAAAAGTACAAAATCACAGCAGAAATAGAAAAAACAACAATCACCACATACATTTTGCAAAGTTCACTACTATTTCAATTTATCCTTAATTTGTAATAATCAAAGATAAAAGAAAAATACTAATGACATTCACAAAAGAAAATACGCATGATGAAAGGAATCTTATTGCCTATTTGGATTCAGAATGTAAAATTACATGAATTATTATTCAGTTTCCTTGTGAAAAAAATTAGGTTGATAAGTGTTATTTGCAAATTTGGATTGGAAAATTTTCTTTTGATTCAACGTCTATATTCTTTTGCATGCTTGTTTGCTCGATGAAGTAACAAAATCAGTAAATTAAGTGTAGTACTGTGAAGTAACAAATTGTGTTGCTTTTTGCTTATCTATATATCTATATATTTATTTATTTACAATGGGCATTTTTTTTTATTGGTTCCTGTTAATTATATTTTAATTTTTCATGATTCTCACTTTCAAAAGAATTTAGAAGTGAGTTGTCAAGACTCATTTTTTCGGAAATGAAAAGTTGATAAAAAATTTCTCTTGGAGTTCTGCATTTAATGATACGTTTGCGCTCTGTAATTTCACGCTTTTGCATTATATTATTTAGCTGACGCTATTTTCATCCAATAAATTAAGCTTTTTTCCTCTTAACAGTAATATAACAATGTGTTGCTTCGAAACGCGCCTTATAGCCATAAGAGCGATGCTTAATAACTTAGTTCTCTCCTTGAATAAGTAGATGAGTTTCCACAACGATGATATAGACTGTATTACTACGTTCTGTATTAGATTCTGCTACAATTATTGAAGGTAGAAACGAAGCTGTTTCTAATACTTATTAATAAAATTCCATATCATTCTATGTATTAATTATCAACATTTTCTTTGCATAATTATTTTACTAGAGAAGCTGTTTGATCACTTTACAAAATGATTATATTTCGTTTTATTAATAAAACAACGTTGACTCTTTTTCTTCTGATTTGAAAAAAATTACCGCTAATTATACAACAGCAAAGAAAGTCTTGTGACAAATGACAGCAGATCAACAGACAAGCGAAGTGTCTTTGTTATGACGGCAAAACAATAAACGCAATGAAATTAAAAATATAAATCTTCTGTCATATTCATTTATGTCTAAGATCATGTGTGCTGGCTTATAACATACTTAGAGAGTATTTTGCATTAAGCGAACTCGAAACATAAACATCAATAATAATTTATTCCAATTATAAATTTTTCCTTGTATCTTTTTTATTGAATATGATTAAAGTTTTTGGCATGAGAAAATGCTAAAGTCGCTATTCTTCTTTTGTCTCGTCAGATAGAGAGACAATGCATATTCTAAAATTGATCATAAATTATAATGGTTAAAAATGCCATTCAAGATGGATAATACAGGGAAAATTTGATGTTTTATATTCCTGTTTGATAAGTAAGTCGTAATGTTCACGGCAGCTGAAAAGATCGTCAAGTCTATCACAATATTAACTTTTATCCCTAGTTTTCGTTTCGATTATAGAATTTACTTTTGCATTTGTATTGATTTTTTAAACTTACATAAAAAGGATTTAAAGAAATTACGACCATATATTCTTATTTGATTTTTTGTGACGTTTATTATTCACAATTCTTCTTACATTTAGATCTTTTATTAATCAATGCTTATTAAAACTTTTAGTTGAGCATTTGTATCACAATGAATCGACAGCTAAATTGAAAACAAATAAAAGCACAAACAGTTCAAATTTGTTTTCAGGTTAGTTAATTTTTATTAATCTTAGATGTAAACATTGGAAAAATTTAATAAATAAATTTTCTTCAGGAAATATAAATGTATGTTCACATGAAAAAAACATGTCAAGATACAAACAGTATTAATTAAAACGAGAAGTATTATTTAAAAACCTAGAGATCGAATATGGTTTGTGGGCTGTATGCTAGCGTGTGTCATTTTTGGAGGAGGTAAATTGTTATAACATTTCCTAAAATTTACCTTCTTTTGTGTAGTTTCTAATATTAACTTCTAAATAATTATATGAAACGGTTCTTATGCATATAAGTGATGTTTAAATGATAAGTAAGTGAAAAAGATATGAAAATTCAATTAAAACTTTATTATTTAAATTAAAATTTCTTAATTATATATATACAAGAAGTTGGCTTATTTTAATTGCTTTAAATTTTGCTGTAAAGTCACATATAATCGTTGGGATATATTTATTATAAATGTTTATATAATAATGAAAGTGCGCGAAATTACATCATTATAAATTGTAATCAATACTAGAATTTATTTGATTGAATAAACATATTTCGTCTCGAAATCATTTATTCAGCAACTTTACACTAAGTTTTTAAGTATTTATAAAAAGCTGAAATATTTTTCATTTTAGAAGTTAATTGCACCGTTTACTATAGTATTTGGTACAAGTTTTACGCTTTTTTGCACTGTTATAATACCTGAAACTTTTCCTTTCACTTCACATAACGATAGTCTTACGTAATTATCAAGCGACTGACTAGTGTATAGAAAATTGGAGCTAATAATAATGATAGTTGATAAAGGCTTCTTAGTCAGAAGCTTCAATGGTTTAACAGTAAACTAGCTTTTTCACGCTCTAAAAGTTGGGAAAAGAAAATTAAATCGCGTTAATAGTTGACATTGCATCGATATTGAGACCTTTTCTCTCTAATTTCGGGTCTCGAAGTCAGTGACTCGTTACAACTCCCGAATTTTGTTTTTCTTTTCTTTTGAGAGTGATAGTAAGTTAGAAAGGAAACAAAAAGCGATAAAATAAAGAGCCTTGATAGACTGAAGTTTAATGTAAAAAGCGGGAAAAAGATGTCTGTTTAGATTTTTTCATTTCTTATAATATTCTTTCAAGATTAAAGAATTTTAATGTTTTTAATATATATTTTAAAGCAATAATAAATATACTTTTTAAATGATTTGTATATTACGTAAAAATATTTGTGTGAACAATAGAAAACATAATATTTTAAAACGAAGTATAAAATAGCCCGCAAGAAAATTCTATTTTGTAATGAAACATCGTAAAAGTCAAAATTATATAAATTTTATTTCAGAGTATTATTTTACATAGATATGCTTATCTCTCATTTTAAGTACAGTATTTTTTTTAAAGATTTCATTTACATTTAAAGAGAACTTTTAGATTAAATTGAAAGAAAAAGAAATTATTTAGAGATATCCCTAAGATTTAAAAAATTTAATAAGGAATCACTAAATGTTTAATAATTAAACAAAAGTAATTAAAGCACATCAATACAATTTTTTTATTTAATAATTTAATATAAACTGCTTGATAATTTACAAATGGTTGTAATCATAATAGTTTTTGTATGATACTTATATACAAAGTTTAAATAATTGCGATTTCTTGTCGATTTTAAAATTTTGAATTCAAGGGAGCTCATTTTTTAAAAAAACCTAGAGATCAAATATGGTAATAGAACAGTGTTTCCCAACCTTTTAGTATTCAAGGCTCAATTTTCAATCATAAATTTCATCGCACCTCCCTCCCCACCGCATACAATAAAATGTATTCAATAATAATGTATTTTGAGTATTTTGGCGCTAAACCTACACTACAACCTTAATTTTAAACTTTACAAATTACCAAAAATACGGAAATTTATTGACATTTTGCAACACCGATCCTCAGCATTGAAAAAACAACCTTTTTATTCCTTTTGCGTCTTGCCAAGTCGGGCATTCTCACGGTTTTGCGAGAAGTTTCGATTTGTTTGGAATTTGTCTGGTCAGCTTAAAAGTTAAGTTAGGAGCGTGCGCAGATATGAACAAATGTTTTCTCACAGGGAGAGAAAGAAAGTTCTATGACGCCAATTTCAATTCCAGACAATCTCATTCGAGTCTATCCTTCTATCGCTATTGAATCTATTCTGAATGTGTATGTTATATATATTTTCATGTAATTGCAATTCGCCGTATTAAATATTCATGGCAGCAGACTAATGCAGAATCATGGATAAATTTTTAAGCGGGTGTAAGCGAGCATTAGACGATATACAAGTATCAACAAGTACACAGACGAGCGTGGTTCCGAAAATAAAATCAAGAAAATATTCTCAAGAATACTTAAATTTCGGGTTCACTAGGTCTGAAATAAATGAAGAAGAAAGGCCCCTGAGTATCATTTGCTCAAAAATGTTGGCGGCAGACAGCATGAAACCTAATAAACTTAAACAACATTTGGAAACGCTTCATAGTGAGTACGTAAACAAACCCAGAGAATTCTTCGAATTAAAATTAAAATCATATGAAAAGCAAAAATCATTGTTTAAAAAACTTTGTCTGTGAATGAATGAAAAAGCTTTAATTGCCTCTTACAAAGTTTCATATAAAATAGCCAGATGTAAAAAGCTTCGCACCATTGGTAAAGAGCTTATTTTGCGAGCCGCAATTGAGATTGCAGAAATTATGTTTGGAGATAATTTTGCGAAACAATTGCAGTCTATACCTTCTTTCAAATGATACTGTTGTGCCCGTCGAATTGCTGCTATAGCATTCTACTACCATTTTCAACATCTTACCTTTGTGAAACTGGATTTTCTGTGGTGGCTTCTTTGAAGACAAAATATAGATCTCAGCTAAATATAGAAAAAGAACTGAGAGTGTCTATTACTAATACGTATTAAACCCTCCTTCGAAAAACGTTGCTCTGAAAGACAGGCCCAAGGAAGTCACTAAATATTATTATTTTTGTTTTTAATTTAGTAAGTTGTTTTAATTTAATAAGTTAATTATTAAATATGTCGAAATGTATTTTGTTTTGTATGTGTGTGTTCTTTCCTTTCAGTCACTTAATAAATATTTTTAAATAAAATTTTCTCTTGGATATGCTCGCGGCCCCCTAGGGGGCGTGTCCCACAGGTTGAGAATCACTGTAATAATATAATAATAAATAAATCGAACAAAGAAACCAGGTTACTTCATAAATATCAGACATTATATGATATTCCAATATTTAATGTTTTTCTAAGTATTATATTACAACGGTCAGCCACAAGTAAGAATATCAATCGTTATAAAAACAAGTCCATCGTTATAAAAGCACATTCATCAATCGTAACTTGTACTGTAGCGAAGACAAATAAACGTGTTGAAGGAGCTCGTTCAGTGTTGTTTGCTTTACGACTACAAAGTGGGCTTATCAGTTGCTGCTTCAAGTCGATGAATATGTTAATTGTTTGGGGATAGTGCTGTGAATGAACGTACGGCAAGGACTTTGTTTCATAAATTCAATTCAGGATACTTTTTCCTCTGTGATGAAGTTGGAGTCTGGTGGACTTGTTGTCAAGTGGTTTACTATGAGCTGTCACCAACGGGCCAAACAGTCTCTCAAGACCTGTACTCGCAGCAATTGGAATGTGTTCAATAGATATGGCAACAGTAGGAGCCAGCACTGGTTAAATGGAAGGGAGTACTGTTCTTGGCCGATAACGCAAGGTCGCATGTCACGCGGGTGGCCAGGAATACCATACAGCGACTTGATTGGGAGATTTGTGCCTTCCTCCTTATTCACCTGATCCTGCACCATCAGGTTACCACATATTCTCTTCCCTGGACAACCATCATCGTGGAAACCCCTTCACCAATAAAGCAGACTTGCACTAAACTCTCACAGAGTTTTTTCCAAACCCTTCGAGTTTTACCGCAAGGGCATTGTACAGCTAGATGCACGTTGTCCGAAGATGCTGGATGCTGATGGTGATTACTTCAAGGACTAACAAAAGGCTACACTTTCTGTTGGTCATGTTCTTTTGGGTTATTAAAAACGCTTGGAAATTTTTTGTTGACCTTGTATATTTTATGATGATTTCTGTTTATTTGTAAAAGAATGATTTATAGTTGTTGAAACACAATATGTAGAGTGCATAGATAACCAGTTTGTTACTCAACAGTCAATTTTTGTAAACGTGCGCAGATAGAAATTCACAGTTTAGTTTGGATTTCAGCATACTCAGATATAAGCATATTGCGAAATATTGAATTGTAAAGTAAACTAAATGTATGATATAAGTGATTAATTAAATGAAATTTTTTTATAAAGTGAAAAAAATTAAAAGAAAAGGAAATGTAATTCACAATAAATAATTAAAGTCACAAACATTTGTAAACTCTAAGCGCTGAGGCTGTAAAATTCAAAGAAAGTAATATATCGAGTTTGACAGAAGTATCAATAATTTTTACATAATTACTTCCCATCATCTTCTTTCTATTGAAAATTACTTAATTTTACTATTTTTAGTTTATAACAGGTGATTATAGTATGTTAAATAACTGATATTAAAAAAAAGTTAAAAGTGTCAAATATTTTAGTTATGAATGTCGGAAATTGCTTTCTGTAAGCATTGAAAATGTTTTACATTGTTTTTAATGAAGCCTATAAAAGCATTGAATGGCCTATATTTGCTGGTTCATTTAATAAGAAACAACTATGGAAAACCTATTGATCAAGATTGGTTTTTCTTCACTTGAATCTGATACGTTTCCCCGTTTAGATATAAAGTTGTTTTTATCACTGTCAAATGTTTTATAATTTAGAAAACTATCCGATTACTTTATTTAGTAAATCATTCAAAGAGTTTACTATTTAGTAAACTATTCTGTCACTTTATTTAATATACTATTCTATTATATATACTTTATTTAGTAAGCCATTCAAATGGTTTACTATTTAGTAAGCCATTCAACGGTTGGAAATTAACCCCACACTAGACCAATTTTGGTCAAGCGGGAGGTATATTTTCAAAATGTATACAAATTTAAATTTACCTACATAAGTTAAGCAATTTATGAATAATTTTATAAATATATTTACAAGTTTTAAGTTTCATATAGCAGGGCAATGCTAATAATTTCATTCACCAAGGAGCAGAATAATGATATATTTGTGGTATTTTTATGATTTTTAAAAATTTGAATATTTATAAAGATAAGTTATGCATAAAATGTTTTTTGCATAAATTTTAGTAATTTACAAAAAATATTATTAATTTAGATGATTTATTTTAAATTTATGCATATAATTGAAAGCAAAGTTTCAATAAGTAAGTTTCTTAGAACTTTTCACTGTTTCATCCTTTCATAAAATTAGCAAGTACCATATTTACGCGAATCAAACGCGCATGGTTTTTGGCCAAATGTAGTATTCAAAATTGGGGTGTGCATTAGATTGGATGGCGCATTAGATTCGAGTGCAAAATCAGCAGTTCGCCGATGACGTCAATCAAATTTAAATCGTTACAATGGATTACTGTCTTTCCCCACTACATTTACCGTTACATTTATCGTTGACACATTATTGCATAGAGGATACAAACTGCAGAGTACGTAGTCACAAAACGGAGGGCAAACAAAGAAGAATGTCATATAACTCTACTTTCAAACGTAAATTAATTCTTTATACTGAAAAAATGGCAATAGAAAGGCAGGTAGAGAGTTCAACATAGCTGAGAGCAATGTTCGCTTGTGGCGGCAACAGAAATTGGCACTGTTTGCAAATAAAGCTAGTAGAAAGAAATTCACTGGCCCTCGCAAAGGAAGACACCATAAAATTGAAGAAAAAGTATTGGAATTTGTACGCATAAGCTTATCTCTAAGACGCCGTACAACAGTATGCCAAAAGCTTCCAGCAGATTTTGAGGGAAAACTACTAACATTTCAGCGGTCTGTCAACGGTATATTCTTCGGAAGGAAAAGAATTTTTCAATGGGGAAAATTGGCAACGCAGATAAGACACCAATTTGGTTTGATATGCCTCGTAACTACACCATTATGAAGAAGGGGACTAAGGAAGTTATCATCAAAATTTAGGGATGTGAAAAACAATGCGTAACAGTGAAGCTGCAAATAACAGCAGACGGGTGCAAACTTCCCCCTTTCTTAATCTTCAAGCGAAAAACATCCCCTATTTCATCTAAGAATGAAAAGCTGAATCAGGACATCATCTGGGAAGATGATGTCCTGATTCGAAACAAAGAGAAGCGGGGGGATGACGGAATCAATAATGCTTGATTGGCTCCGAAATGTATGGGAACGCCATCCCGGTGGGCTCTCCAATCCACCATCAATGTTTTGGACGTATTTCGTGGTCATCTCACCGACGACGTAAAAAAGAAGATGCACACCCTAGGCAGTGATCTTGTTAATATTCCTGGAGGGATGATGTCTGTGTTACGACCCCTGTAGACGTTAGTATAAATAAACCTTTTAAGGGGTACGCTCAGGCGAAGTACGAAAAATGGTTTTGTCAGTCAAACCGTGAATCGACCCCGACAGGAAAAATTAAGCGTGCTGCACCGCCCATTGTTGCACACTGGGTTTCTGCTGCCTGAAAAAGCATCGAAGCACCGATGGTGAAATCTATCAAGAAATGCTGCATTTCAAATTCCTTGAATGGCAGTTAAGATGACGTGCTCTGGAACGCCGAGGATGACGATGATGATGAGGAAAGAAGAAATGAATCTGCTTCTGATGAAGAGAGCTGCGAGGATTCCAGTGATGAAAAGATTAGTGAAAAGACGTTTACTCTTAATCACTGACTGTAGAAACTCTTAGCTAGATAGAAATGCTAAGATTTATTTCATGTTCATATTTTACGATAGGTACCGTTTATACGGTAGTGGTAATTAACAATGATTGTTTCACATGACAATAGCCCACTAATAGGTTAATTCTATGTTCTGCTACTTTATATGTATAAATCCATTATTATATAAAATATGGCTACTTATGTATTAGCGTCACCACGACTTTTAAGCTGGGCGAAAATAAAAAAATTATATCCTATAGTTAGAAAATTACTTTTTAGAATTATAAGTCAATTTTTCAAAAGTAGAAAAAATTTTCAAATTATAGGTTACGCGCTAATTCTACTTAAGTTTTGGAACAAAATTAGATGCGGTGACGCTAATACGTAATTACCAAAATATGGTATCTAAATTTAAATAAAATTATCATAGCATTGATTGATAGTTTATATACAAATCCCTTGTTGTATAAAATAAGATTCAATAAATTCCTCATACCACATTGATGCGCATTACATTCGTCGACAAACAATTTTTTTTATTATTTAAGGTTTTAAAATGGGGATGCGCATTAGATTCGATGGCGCATTAGATTCGCATAAATACGGTAGTTAAAGCAGTTTATATTAACTTGTAATACTTTAAATAAATATTTTTAGTGTTCCCACTGAGCAGTGACTTTAAATGTAAATCTGAGAACAATATAGTAGCTCCATCTAGTGTAGATTAATAAACAAAATATATACTGATAGTTGACGAGATTTCTCTACACTCCCAGTAACTATAAGTAGTCATGGAACTATTGACCTAAATATTCTGATGTATCGGTCAACTAAAGCTAGGAATGCATACTCCACCTAATATTTTTAAATGTCATATTGAATTAAATAAATTAATTTTAATTAATTTAATTTTTAGATGGTTATGATACATTTTGTTTGTATGATCATTACAATCATTACAATTAATAGTTAAAAGATAATATGTTTTATAGTAAATAAATATTTATTTTAATTACCCTTTTCACACACACTGTTGTTTAAGAAAAATATCACAAATATTTCATTCTGCCCTTTTCCTCCCATTAGAATTAACCTATTAATTCATTTTAAAATTTTAAGTATAAAATTAAGTAATGTATAATTGTTCTTAAGATTGCATGTGCATATGTATTTTAAAAAAACATTGCATTTATATTCTTCACTTATATATTTATTGTTAAATATTTTCAACATATATTTTTAATTATATTTCAATTAGAAGAATAATAATGCACATGACTTCTATATCATACATAGAATTTTTCATATTATCAATATAATCTTCAAAATTTTTAATATGATCTATTTTTCTTATTAGTCAATAAAGATTTTGTTTTCCAAAACTCTTCACTATTTGATGCTTTTTTTAAATTATTTACAAAATAAATGTTTATTTTCTTTATTGACTTATTAATTGCTTTATGGCTGTGAATAATTTGAATGAGATTCTTTTAAAATTTAAATTAAATGTAAAGCAAAATTTAATTATAACATGTATGGATTTGTAGGCACAGCCCTGGCTATCCGACAGTTTTAAATTGCATGCTGAATATTTATATGATTTGAGTTCAAAGTAACTAACTTTGAAAAGTGAATGGAGAAATATTAGATATAAGGACACCACTAATAGGTCCATCGACGTCAACTAGTAAAATAAAACTGGTTGAGATAAAATTGACTATGTTCGAATCTAGCTACAGATTAGATCTACAGGAGATGAAAATCGAGGTTGTGCTTTCTATATGCATATCTTTAATTATATCTTCTTGAAGATCTTTAAGGGTTTTCCATCTAATAATTCGGGTATAGAACCCTTATCGATGAAAGGGTCTTTTATGAGGAAATATGATTAAGATGTCCTAAGTAGCAATAAACATAAAACGCAATGTTTGATTTAATGAAAACTTTATTTGATCATTATATATTTATCTCCTCACAATTTAAAATACCTAAATTTTATTATAAGTTTTTTAATGAGTTTCTGTGTAAGGTTGTACACATTTACAATTTTATATAAGCTATTTCTGTAGCAAGTGATGATTGATTTTGATAGTTAAAAGTTATTACAAGAGAAATCTCTAAGTGAGAATACAAAATAACTTATATATAGTATCTACCAATAACTGTAATGTTTCTTCGTGCGATTAGAGCATCCTATCTCTTCATTAAGCAGTACATTAGTTTAAAAAAAGTAAAACAATGAATTGAAAATGAATGATGGTTAAAAAAATTAAATAATTTTCAGGAAATATAATGAAAATATTCAGCTTACCAAGTGTAATTTATAGAAAAGGAAAAAATTCATACTCAGAGTATTTACATTTTAAATTATCAACTTTCCAAAGTTGGACATATGTAATAAATACAAAACAGGGAGTATCATCATTCCAAACAATCAATGCAAACGTAATAAAATCATTTCATTTTTCTCATTATATAAGTAATTGAATTTCGTCCATAAAACCTAGAATAGGACTAATTTTTGAATAATTTGTATCTATGAAATTCAATGTTTTGAAATAATTTTTGGTAGATAAAAAATAGTATGTTTCTGATTACAATAAGAGCATATTTTGTTTTATTTAGAATGAATTGGATACAGATGTAGAATACAAAATATGAAGACCAAAAGCAAAAGCTCGTGTATAATACGATAATGTCAAACTTAGCGAAAGATTAAAACTTTTATACATCATCATATAATTTTCATTTTTAAATGAGCTAAATAAGTAATTAGATCAGTTTATGAATAAATATAGAATTAATAAATTAAGGTTTATTTGCAACTGTATTCCCTCGAAATTTTGAACCTAAAGTAAGGCAAGGCAACATTTATGGAAACATTTGAGGGAAAGAAATTAAGAAGGTGATGATGTAGAGATACAATTAAACATTGTATTTGACTATTATTCATATTTAAGAAACGATTTATATTTCAGTTATTGAATATTTTCGGCTTATTAAGGCTGTAAACAGTTAAGTTTATAAAATTAAGTGCTACTTTATTTAATAAATTTTCTTCATTGTATCATGTGAAAGATTCGAATATTTTTATACAATATAAAAGTCTCTTGAATATAAATAATTTGTATTTTTGTTTATTTTATTTTTGTTTATTTTATTAAGAAAGTTTTATTAGTTTGACTTTATAATGAATAAAAGATTCATTTGTATTGACAAGTTTTCATTGTCTTTGTGTTTCAAAAGTTTTATAAAATTTTTGAATATTTCAATAAATAAGTAACTTTTTTATCAAGAGATGGCGCCACACAAATCATTTGAATTTTATTTTTAAACATATTCCTTCTATTATAGTTGTAAAAATTATAACTGGAAAATTATTAATGGAACTAGAGTATGAAATGCATTATTTATAAATGCGAAATTTAGCTGCTTTACCACACTTACACAGTTTAAAAATTTAAGAAATTCATTTATTGTGGTTTTTGGAATGAATTGAAATAAAAATATTTTGTAAAAAGAAAATAAAATTGATACATATTTTGATACATATTGCAGTTTTTACGGATGGAATATTTACGATATAAATAAAAAATTGATCTAAGCCCAGTTTGAAAATCATTGTTTCTTAAAAGCGAATGGAAGCCACACGTTCTCTGCGTCTAGCTTGTGTGATAAAACTAACAATAAACTTCATTCCTCTTTCACCAAATATCATATCCACATATTTCTTAAAATGTAAAATTGATGTGTGCATTTGCCACATTTTTTACAAATAAACGCTAAATGTTTAATAATTTTTTTTACGTATTTTTTGCTGCCATTTTAATTGCGTTTTAAATTTAGCTATATCCCCAGAAATGCTCCTCTAAAGATTCAGTAATATTTGGAGGCCAAGAAGAAAATAAGGAGAACTGTGTTTCTCAAAATGAATGAAAATTTCAGTTTAAAATAATTAAAAAGTTTAAAAAAATAAAATGATGAAAATTTTGGTGTGAAAATATTAGGACTGCACGAAGTTACACAGTGTGCAATAAATTTAAAAGTAAAAATTTTCCTGAACAAAGAACAAATAAAGATTTTCTTAAAGGATAATATTATTTGAATTTAATAAAATAAATTTTGTATAGTAAGGTTGTAAATAAATTAGCTTTTTTTATTTAATGATATGGCGATGGATTTCTCAATGAATATAAGGCAGCGAAAGATATTTTCCGGATAAAAATTTTGAAAAAAATCTTCTAAAAGCCCAATTTAAGATTAATAAAAAGATAACTCAATTATGTCAAGAAAGAACAAATTGGGAATGCAAATTAAAGTAAAACTGAATTTAGAAAAAAAAAACGCCTGTTATGTCATTCTGGAAGAATTCCGATCTTCGAAGTAGAAGTTCTCGGATTCGAATCTAAACAATGGACGATGGTTAGTGTGAATTTCTTGACACGTTTCTTCTTGTTAAATGTTTCGAAGGTTTTTTTTCATGATGTGATTTGCAAGCTTTCATGATATGATTCCAGAATGTTTTAATGTTTGATTGAAATACTGAAGAGTTCAAACTTTTTTTATGCGAAATTCATGCAGAATTTACTATCGTCATGGTTTGAAAATTGTTTTTTTTTTTTACTGCTTCAGCGCAGATTTGAAGAAACAAAACACAGTCTCTATCTCTATCCATGCCATTAATATTCATTAATAAATATACTTTTGTCTCTAATATTTGATGATTCAAAAGCCGTGATGCATATAAAGGCGCAGTTGGAGATTTATTTAATATATAAAATATTAATGCAAAAACAAAGTGGAGACTATTTTTAAGTCTGAAGGTGAATTTGGTGAAGAAGCTAATGAATTCGAGATTTATAATTGTCTCAATAAAAGAAGAAATTCAGACGTATATATGTCTTTATCAATAAAAATTGCCATAAATAGGTACATCATTGAAATCTTGGACAAAAATATATCAATTTACACTCATTTACATAAATTAAGGATAATTCAGAATCACATAGAAATTGAACTCTAAAATAAAAATTTCACATGTAGAATTATCACACACATCTCGAAGAATAATATTCAAATTACAAGAAACCACCAGATGGCACCGATAGTACGTCACAATGACGAGAGTGTAGGAGAGGGGTGTATAAGGAATGGTTGCAAAAAAGTAAAGTTGTTCAGATCTATTGCGGCATTCTTTTCTACGGACGCAATACTTTCTAAGGCTTTTGCCTAATTTCTTTATTTTCAAAATTTCTCCCACATTTTTAAGTTATGCATTTATGTTTTAACATTTTCGATGAATGAGTAAATGCCTTTGTGCAGGAACTCAGCTAATAAACTTAAAATGAAATGAAGTAAAATTGTTCACAAGTGCTTTAAAAGACATTCAGTGCAATATCTGCATTGTTATCGCACAAAGGAAGTATTTGGATGATCTTTTACGTGTTAGAATTATCGGCCGTCTGGAATGTGGACGTACCCAGCTAATAGTATCCGAAGAACTTGGAATCACCCAGAGTTTCATCCCCAGGCTTTGGCAACTGTTCCAAGATGACGGTAATGTGAGTAGACGTTGCAGCACAAGTCGATCCCGAGTTACAACGCTGAATAAGGACCGGTATTTGGCAGTTACTGCCAAAAGAAACAGACGGAGCACAGCATCAGACCTGTCTCGTCACTCTCTTCAGTTACCGGTACGACGGTTTCAAGGCAGATCGTGCACAGACGCTTAGGGCACTTTGGTCTATATGCTTGTAGGCCTGTCAGATGTGTTTCATTAACCGCAACTCACTGTCGCCTGCGGTTAGCCTAGAGTAGAGAGCATGCATTGTGGACACTGCTACAGTGGTACTGTGTGATGTTTTCCGACGAGTCCAGGTTTAGATTTCAGTCTGATTCTCGCCGGACTTTTACATGGAGAGGGCCAGGTACCCGTTACCACCAAGAGAACACCATTGAACGACACCATTACGGTGATGCAGGATTGCTTGTTTTGGGAGGAATTATTCTGGGTTCCAGAACTAACCTACATGTTCAGAATGTAACCATGAAAGGCCACATCTATCGGGATGTCATTCTGGAACAACAACGTTTGTTTTTGGGGGCAGAATTTCTGTTTATGGTTGACAATGCCCATCCTCACCCTGCAAACATTGTAGACGAATGCCTTCAATCGGAGGATATCAGCCGCATGGACTGGCAAGCATACTGACAGCAATCAAATAGAGCATGTGTGGGACATGCTTGGCCGACGAATTGCCGCCCGTCAACCCTCTCCCACATGTCTACTGAAACTTTGTTGAGCATTGTTTGATGAGTGGAGTAATATTACCCAAGATCAAATTCATAATTTGAAACTCAGCATGCCTAGGAGTGGTATGGCTTGCATTGCATCGTCTGGAGGGCATACAATGTATTAACCATCATACCAACCATGTTATCTTGGTTTTTGTAAATAGGTTCTTTTTTGAAAATTTCCTCAAAGAATAAAAATAGCAGTTTTTATTAATGATGTCAAGCATATTGCTTCTTTTTTGCTCTTTAACTTTTGTTTAATAAATATACTTTACAAATATATCACATTTATTTTGCTTCTGTCTCTTTCTTTGCCTGAGCTTGCATTATCCTTAATTTATCGACACGAATGTATTTATTTTAAAGGTTAAAGAATCTATTTCATTCTACATATTTTTATGCATCATTGTTTATTAAATAGGTTTGTAAAAAAATTAACTGAAGAGTCTTTACCCTTTATATCTACTATTTGTCATTAAAAATTATGAATAAAAGATAAATTATTTACAGTCTTGTAAATATATTAATGGAGGAGAAAGCACACTCACGCATTCACGCATATATACACACACACATATATATATTATGTATATATATATGTATATATATATATATATATATATATATATATATATATATATATATATATATATATATATATATATATAGATATATATATATATCTATACAGAGATAGATAGATAGATAGGTAGATGGATAGATATAGATATTGACCACCAAAAACACACAGTTTTAAAAAATTAATACAGATAATATTTTTACTGTATGTGTAAATGATGTTAGTTATATAATAAGATATTTTTTACACACATATTGTATTCATCATACAATCATACATCAACAATTAAGTTACACAATAATACATGACAATAATGATACGTAGTTGAAAATTCCTTTTCATAACGTAACAAATACAAAATACGAAAATGAAATTTGCTTTCATTTTCAAATTAAAATAAACAATATCTGTGTGAAGACGAGCAGATGTATGCAGAAACAATTCTTCGAATAGGAATTTAATACACACACACATCTTATATGCAGGGAATTAATATTTATCATAAAAAATATTTTAAAATTAAAACTAGATAAAATACATAACAATAGTGACCAACTCGGCTGTTTACCTACCATACACAGAGAAACATTTTTATAAGTAAGTGTACTTTATATAATTAGATTTTATATGTTCAGTTGGTTGGTTGGTTTGGTGGGTTTTATGGGGCAAGGTCCAAAAATGGACATGCTGCGCCATTTATATGATCAGGGCTATACAAGTAAATTCAGTATTTTTTTATTTAAAAAAAAAAAAAAAAAAACATAAGATCGTTACACCAATGCGAACGAAGTTTAATAGCTTGCAATCAAGCAAGAAATTTGGAAAATTGGGGCAATAATGATATCAATATAGAAATGAAAGATATCTTAAGGAATTATGTTATCACTAGTTAAGAAAATTTTATTCCTATTATAAATATTTTTATAGAATTTGATAGATGTTATATGATCATGGTTACAGTTAAATTTTAGTATTTATTATTAAAAAAATACATTTATTATTAAAATAATACTAATGACCCTTTCACCTGTGCTATCGAAGTTTACTCTATTGCCTATAAACAATAAATTTGGAAAAATAGGTCTATGATAATGTCAATATGTTAGAAATGAAAGATATTTTAATATATGATTTTATCACTACTTAAAAAATTCGATTTCTATTATATTTACTGCATATTTTTTTACAGAATTCGAATCGTTTTTGCAATTTTTCTTGTTTTATTTTCCTTTTAAATTAAATAACATAAATAAAATAGTAAAAACTTGAAGGCTTGAACGAAATCTTTCTAACTATAGATAACATTTCTCAGCAAATATGTGGTTTTATGTTTAATATTATTAAAATTTGACTATTATAAATATTGTTAAATAAATTTTATTGTTCGTTTAAGAGATAAATTAAAGCACACTTTTATTGCATACATTTTGTCAACATATATTTATGGAAATTGTATGCTAATTTTTAGGTATATGTGCCAATAATATATGTAAATCTTAAAATCTTAATCATTTCATTTAACTGTAATCATTTCAGCGCATTAAACAAGTTTATAAATCTAAAATTATGAAATCTTGCCATGCATACTCATTAATGCTCATGATTACCATTAAAAGACCATCTGCTGATGACGGCTGGGTGGTTTATCACTTTCAACTGAAGTCAACTCTGAAATTAGCTTATTATTCACAATAAATAATAGGATTGAAGTTATTTTACAATTCTCTCAATATTGATGAGCATATGCTTATTACAGGGGATATTATGACCTACTGTGCACTCTTAATAATATTAGCTTATAATTTATAATTTTAATATTACACTTTAACGAAATTATATTTGAGGAGATCATGGTAACCACTATTTCATGGCAAAAAAGGGACTTTTAATTTATAAACCTACTTGTACTTTTTAAACTGATTGTAAAGTCAGTAGATCACTGTACATAATTTCATTGTTTAACTTTTGATTTTCTAGTTTACAATGTCTCTTTAAGGTTGAATAGGCACACAAATATGCATATTTTAATAAGTCAATTTAAGTGTAGGAGTTTTAAATTTAAATAAGAGAGGGAGCTTTTTAAAAAAAGCTCTTTCAGTTACTTAAATTCATAATTAATAAAAAAGCAGTATTTTAACTTTTAATGAGTATTCATGTGGTTAAATGTTTTAAAGCAGTGCTCTTTACAGTGAAGGTGTTAAAGCGAACCACTATAAAAAATAGGAGAATTATGCATGCTCCTCTTTTGGAATGAATACTCAAAAGTTTTTCAGGTTTCATTTCTTACGGTGTGTGATTGTAGAACATAATCATTTTTATCAAAAGAAAAAGTACAAATGTAAGCAAATTGAGGCATTATTTATTTACACAACAGAAGAAGAAATAAAATAATTCCCTATTTTTAAACAAGATTTTGACTAAGTGTGATGGACAGAATAACTGTTAAAGTCATTTTTACATCCATTGCTTAAATTGTCATTCAAAAGAACTTTTAACAGATAGTGGATTATATTATCATATTGCAAAAGAGGAAACCTAAAAAACGATCAAGTATATTTCCTGACAGACAGCATGCAAAAAAAAAAAAAAAAAAAAAAAACATCCATTTCTAGTTCGTGAATTGTGGCTAGGATCGAATCAGGAAATGCTGCCCTTCCACAAGGCAATAGTGACCCCCATTTTACGTGGTTGTAATTCATATGGACAGATGAGTCAGTTATTTAATTTTTAATAGGTACGTGCTTTTATTATTAAGAAGCAGTATTTCTTATTTACAAATTTTCTCACCTTCAATGAAATAAAATCTTATATGTAATTTTATATATTTAAAATATCATGAGAGCTCATTTTTTTAAATAATAAAATTTGAAATATTTTAATAGAAATATTTTTCTGAAAAAAATATCAATTTTGATGGAAATTGAAAATTTTAATAAAATTAATAATAGAAATATTTTTACGAAAAAAATTATTTTTGTCACATTATTAGACAAAAATAAATACATAAATAACAAAAGAAATACCATCAGAAAAATTTTTCAAATTCTAATTTTTATGGTTTGATGATTTACATTGATGCTTAAATTGTGAAAATTTGTTTTGCCTTCTTTATGTCACACTACCATTCTTAATGATTGTACAAAATTTAGAAAAACTTTTACAAAAAATTATTTAATGAATTATATGCACATTTAGGTGAATTTAATTAATTTTTACGGCTTATTTAAAAATTAAAATTTTAGTTTTGTAGGTCACTATTTTGTGTTTAAAATGCTACCGCATTTTTCTAATTAACATAGACAAATGAAAACTTTTTCAGTCTGTTTATGTATTGTTGTTAATAAAGCTGAAATAAAAAATTAGGTAGTAAAGTATAAGTTAAAAAAAATACTGAATATGGAAGTTACGATATTTAACAATTTTTATAATGTGAAACAGAAAATAACCCGAAAAACAATAAATCATGAAGATTTTTAATTAATTTCTAATTAAAATTCTGCACTTAATACAAGTTTTTGAAATATGTTAAATTTTGAAAAACAATAGTACTTTTAATGTTAAAAATTATATTTATTTAAATTATCACTGTGATTGAAAGTTTCAGAATATTAAATTTTTTTTAATTGTAAATGTTAACATTTTTATCTTTATTTTTAAGTTTTCTTCCTATACATAAAAATATCTTCCTGTGTAATTGCAACATTTATTATTAAACGTCAATTAAAGTTATTAAACATTTTTTTTGAAAAGGTTTTAAGTGAAAAAGGCTTAATATGAACTTTTTTAAACAAAGTATTAGTAATTTCATTCTTTCTTACTCTGGCAGAAAATTTTTTTTCTTAATTTTGTTACCTACTTTATAGACACTTCCAAATTAATTTAAAGCCGAACTGTAGTTTTTGAAGTCATGACAAATCATTATCAAAAACATATGACGATGAAAATAATATTTTGACAATTTTCAGACACTGTACAAGTTTTGGAATTACTTCCTTTTCTTTAAAGTAAACAAGAAATTTCTTGTCGTTTTTAATGACCTAAAAGAACGTGACCTACAGAAAGTGTAGCCTATTTTTAGTCCTCGAAATAATCACCATCGGCATCTAGCACCTTCTGCCGACTTGTCTTTAGTTGTGCAATCTACAAACGGTAAAACTCGGGAGTTCTGGATGTAAAGAAGTCCGTGAGTGTTTCCGATAGTCTGCTTCATTCATGATGAATTTTCCACGAAGATGATTGTCCAGAGAATGGAAGAGACGGTAATCTGATGGTGCAAGGTCAGGTGAGTAAGGAGGATGACCCAAAGTTTCCCAACCAAGTCGCTGCATGGCATTACTGGACAATCGCATGGCATGCGGCCTTGCGTTATGGGCCAAGAACAGTATACCCCTGCTATTAGTAAGTGCTGACTTTTTCTGTTGCAATGCCTGTTGCACACGTTCCAATTGCTGCGAGTACAGGTTCACAGTAGCCGTATGGTCCGTTGGGCAGCCCATAGTGAACCACTTGACGACTAGTCTATTAGACACAATATCATCACAGAGCGATAAATCGCCTGACCTGAATTAATGAAACCAATACCATACCATGCCGTACGTTCATTCACAGCGCTATCTCCAAACGCTTAACGCATTTGGCGACTTGATGCAACATCTTATATACCAACTTTGAAGTTTTAAAGAAAGCAACACCGAATGAGCTGCTTCAAGAGATCTATTTTTCTTCACTACTGTACGAGTTACGATCGATGAATGTGCTCATTGGACCTGATTTTATAACGACTAATGCTTCTACTCTCGACTGACCAGTATCTCAACCACATCATACAATAATTTTTTTACATATTCTCACTTCATTTAATATCAACGCGAAAACGGCATGGACTTGTTTACCATATAAACTGCTGGACAATTGCTAAGGACGGATCACAAATTGCAATGTAGCATAACATTAAGCGAGACATGAGGCCTAGTAGGATAAAATATAGTTGCCACACTGTTCAGATTTTAGAATAAAGAATATTTATTGTTCTAAAAAGTACAAAAGCTGTGAAACATCTGAAAAAAAATGTTCATTTAATGCTGCATACGAAAAAATGGAACAATGCATCTAAAAGTCAGCAGACACCTTAAAGAGAGGTATCACTACGGGATATGTCCACCGTGGAGTGTGATGCAACATTCCACAAGTCGATCATACTTTGAACAACATTATCAAGCAGTTGTTGAGGGAATTTATCCCATTCCTCAGGGAGTGCACGGATGAGGGCGTTCTTGTTTGTCGGAGGATAGTTTCGACCAGCAACTTGCCTCCCCAAAGCATCCCACACATTTTCAATGGGGTTTAGATCTGGAGAACGTGATGGCCATATGAGGCGTTGAATACCCTCGTTGTCTAGACAATCCTGAACAGCGAGTGTTCGATGACATGTTGTGTTGTCGTCCATAAAAACAAATTTATCACCGACAGCACCACGGAAAAGACAAACATGAAGAAGTAGAACTTCATTATTGTATCGTTGGACGGTCATAGTCCCATTCGCAGCCACATGTAGGGGCTTGCGGCCATTGATCATGATGCCGGCCCACACCATGACACTGCATGTCGGATATCGGTCCCTTTCCTGGATATTTTCTGGACGATAAGCAGTACCACTCTCGCGCCAGATCAGTTGGCTTCTACAATCCGATGACAGACTGAACCTACTCTCATCTGAGAATAGTACGCATGCTCAGTCCTGTTCAGTCCAATTGTGATGCTCACGACACCATTGCAAACGGGCAGTACGGTGCTGTCTGGTCAATGAGACACACACAACAGGTCTGCAGGCGTATAGTCCTCCTCCCCTCAAACGTCTGGCAACAGTTTTTTGGGAGATCTGCTTTCCTGTGAGGCAGCAAGAAACTGATTTGTCACCTGCTGAGCTGTGGTGTGCCTGTTCCTTTTTGCTGATAGGACGATATATCTATCTTCTGCAGGCGTTGTACTTCTAACACGACCTCCCTCGTGCCGTCTACTACACATTCCAGTAGTTTTAAATGACTTCCACAGCCGTGAAACAACGCTGTGATCGATGTCGAACTCCCTGGCAACATCTGTTATTTTTCGCCCTTCTTCAATCTTTCCAGTAATTCGGCCACGCATAAAATAATCTAAGTGATGTCGAGAAGACATGCCAAAAATTTCAAGTTCGTCTATTAAATCTTTCCTGTAAAACTTTGACTTGAAACAACAACTGTCCACACGCGTCAAAACCTTTAAAGCTCTTATGAACGCTATCACGTGATGAACAGACGTGGAAAAAAAATTTTCATACGCATACTTCTTCTTACTATATCCCGCACTTATTTTAATTTTCCACATTTTGCTTTCTTTCATTTTGTGGTTGCTATGGATGATAGTGTTATCCGTCCTTAGCAATTGTCCAGCAGTGTGATTAAATTTTCCAAGTTCGACTTTTTTTTTAAAATACGTACATATTTTTATGCCTGTATCACTGTAGGCCTTTTATATTCGTATGTGTAAACTTTAAATATACAAACTTGTCTCTTGAATTTAGGTTTTAATTGTTATCAATACCGCAATAAACTATTGTATTGCTGGAATAAGCTTCATGTATTGGTAACAAAATAACTATTATCATGAAGGATAGATGCTGAATTATATATTTATTTATCATTAATATAAAAATCTCTTATTAAATTATTCTTTACAAGTTAATGTTTATCTTTTCCACTAAATGAATATTCATGATTTCAGGGGAGAGGTGTGGGTTTTAATTTTTATCACTCTTCACCCACTTATACTTGATTATTGATACCATCTTAATCATGATGAATCTTTTTTAAATTGTAGCCTGATTAACATTTTTGATCTATTGAGCAGATGTAAGACTATGTTAATGTACAAATTATTCTAACATATTTTTGGGAAACGTTACTATGAAAGGACAAATGTCCAAGAGCTTTTGAATTAAAATTACCTTATACAGATTCAGTGTAATTGTTGTGAATGAGATTTGAAATTAGAAATTAAATAGAGAGAATATTATTTGTTTGTTAAATGTTGAGTTCAAAGCAAAATGAACTGAATCACACACATGCAAGTTTAAATTGTTTAATTCTATTCCCATGACTTTTCAAAGTATTTCTTGTTCACATTCGAAATATATAATAACATAATAACTCAAATTATTTTTAAATGTTTCTCGTTGTTAAGAATTTTTCATAGTTAATTTCGTATCGAATAATTGGTTGTTTCTATTAATTTTTTGTTTAATATTGTGTTATAAAATATTGCTAATTTTAATCCCATAACTTTATTAATTTTGCTTATATACGACTTCAATTTTGTATTAAATAAATCAATGCATCGGAATTTAATAAAATTAACTTAGTTTAAGCAATTTACAAATTATGAAAAAAACTTTACTGTTAATATAATGTCAGTTTAAGAGTTTTAGTAATGAGAAATTAGTAAATTGTATATTTTAAAGTGAAAAATAAATAGATTAAAGTAAAAAAAAGAGAGACAGAGAGAGAGAGAGACAGACAGAGAAAGAGAGAGAGAGACAGAGAGAGAGAGAGATGGCATTGAGATTTTTATTTTCTTTTTTTTTATCTCATATGCAACTTAGTATTTACTTATATTTTTGATACATATATGATTGAGTTAAAGAATATACTCAAATTTATGTATCATCAAAATATATAAAATTCAAAAAATACCATAAAAAAGTCCCATTTTCAGGACATTTAATTACTTGAAAATGTTTTAATCATATAGTTGGAAGATTTATTAGACTATTCAGCACAATAGAACATTTCTTTTGATTTCCGAATTGTTCTTCCGAAGCGCGTAAATACGTACTTTTTTGAGAAAAAAGGAAGAATGCTATCAATTTCGGGATACTTTTTAAGGAAATCTTTATAAGAATAATTACTTGCTTTTAACGTTTTGTTTCCATGGGTATGCTATGGCGAAAATTTTATTCTATTATCAAGTAATTTTAGCTATCTTCAATGGATTTAACTAAAATTTCCACCTACTGAATGGGATCACTATAAACCTGAGGAGGATATTTAGAAATGCTCTGCATTTTAAATTCATTACCAAGGTGGTTGAAGGGAAAGCTAATAAATGAGCCATTGAGAGAAGGCGCTGAATGAATTCAACTAATCTTATTGGCGCCAACGTGCTCATAAAAGCTTCTTAAGGTGCATGTGGCTTATGTATATTAAAGTTCCAGACGTGAAGGCATCCTCCTAGTCATTGAAATAAATATCCTCCCCCGCAAAATCTCTCCATCTAGCCCCTAGTCGAAGGCACTGAACACTGTGCATTTCAAATCTCAGACGTTTTATGATAACTATTCCTAGATATTTGTTTTTTCCTGTTAAGCAGTTTTCAGATGATAAATCATTTGAATCCATTTTAGTTCATTAAAAAATAACAGGAGTTAAAGCTCGAGATCAAAATTCTCAAGGGAAGAAACAATAAAATAGCCTTCAATTATCCATTTGCAATGTCTCTTGGGTATTCTTGATGAAGTTAATAAGAGTTTCGCCTTATATGAATAGAATAAAAAACAATAATTTGAGCGAGTTTTTTCTTACTTATGTTGAACGTTTTTCTTCTAATCATTTCTTCCAAAGTACATTTGTTTTTAATTATTAAGAATAAATATTGTGTGGGTTAAATTGAAACATGTAGAAATATGGCATTTTTTTAAGTTGAATAAATTATTTATAACTAAAGTGGGCATTTTTATTTAAACATACAATTACATGAACAACGAATATTTTTTTACATTATTTCTGGAAAAAAATATATCTTCAATTTATGCAAAATGCTTGAAAATAAATTATTTAAATTTTCATTATTCTTCTGTATCCCCGAAAAGTTAAAAATGATTGTATGTAACATATTTTTGAAATTTTTTCCTTGTGAAAGATTTTTCAGTGAAAAAGGTTTTTGAAGAACATTAGAATTGTTGTGGTTAATGCCTAAAAATAGAAGTTATAGTTTAAAGATATAAATTATCATATGAAAATATTAGCAGAATTATTAAGTGCTTTCTTACATTGCAAGATTTGAAAAATAGATACACAAAACCTTATAAGAAAAGAACCATTTATAGAAATAAATGGTCTATTGATGGTTAACATATCCAATTACATTTTAAATGTAAATATCAACTATTAATAATTACATATTGTACATTCCAATATTATTTTTAAAAATATGTTAAGGTAAACTAAAATAGTAAAGTTTTTCTTATGGTAACTGTAGTTTAAATTTATAAACAGTAAAATGGCAACAGAACTCTCATGAATTGATTTTTAATGTTGCAATTTTTAAACTAAGTATGCAGAGTATTTATATAAAAATTTCTTATATATATAAACCTTTTTACCAAAGGTTCATTTGTAGAAATTAAATCTGCCATTGATGGCTAACAATTCAATTAAATCTTAACTATAAATACAAAGAGTTAACGTTTACATATCTTATGGTTCATAATTATTTTTAAAACGTTGGTTAAACTATGGGTAAACAAAGAGCTTAGTTTAAAACAATTTAATATAATTCAAGTGCTAACAATTATAGAAAATAATTATAATATATTTTAAAATCTTATTTGAAATGTAAAGTTTTTAGAAATGTAAAGTTTTTATTTAAGTATTTTACGTTGCCGTTTTATTATTTTATTTGATTTCAAAGAAAAAAAGTAATACTGCCCACAAAAACGGCAAATCTTTTAGTTTCAGCAAACACACAAATTTATTAAAAAAAAGATATATTTAAAGTAAAGCATGTTATTGAAATATTGAACATTAACTAAAATATTAAATATAAGTAATTTCAATTATATTTTGATTTATTTAGCAAAATGAATTATAAAATATAATTTTTGAGAATGAACTGCATCTTTATTAAATCTACGAATTATCGACAAATTTACTACTTTAAAAGCTAGTTTACCGATGCTCTATACTCACAATTATAGAAAATGATTATCATCATCAATTTATAAATTAGTATTATAAATCATCATTATTAATCTATTTATAAATTAGTTTCATAAAAATTCTTTTCACCCCCTAAATATAAAAAGGAAAACTATTCTATTTTTTAAAACAATACGCCAGTTTTAAAGAATATTTTATTTCATTCCTAAGCAAATGATTAACTTAGTGATTAAATAGTTAAATTTAATGAAAAATGACCAAAATGAACAAATGCCTATAAAATAGCGAATTATTTGATAAATAAATTCAATAACGAATGTAAAACGTTTTAAGAATTTCATAATATATTTATTTCCTTTAAATTTTGAGTACATGAAAAATATGTACTTATGCTCAAAAAATTAACTACATGGATTCTAAATTGCTAAATGAAAAAATTATAAGTCAATCAACAAAATGAACACAATGATTTTCAAACGTTGTTAGTTATAATTTCACCTATTATAATCATGCTTCATTATTGTGTGAATCGGACTTTTGTTTTTAAGTTATTCCTTTAATGTACTTTAGGAAGTTTTGTAAGTGCTTTAAAATTGAATTTACATTTCGAAAAGAGAAGAAATATTCTAATACACTGAAAGGAAGGCTTTATGTTGCTATGAACAATGATTTATATTTTGGTATAGGACAGTTATTATTTCACAGTTTCTTCAAAGATCTTTAAGCAAAAAGTTTACATTAGACTTATAGAGAGAAAGAAATGTAGAAACGTACACATTAAAGACGCAGAGATTAATAGTTTTCGATAAAAATTAGTTATCTGTACAAATGATTCACTATGAATATAGCTTTTTTCTGAATATATTCATTTGAAATAGAGGACTGACTGAATGCAGTATACAATGATACAATGTTTAATATATATATATATATATATATATATATATATATATATATATATATATATATATATATATATATATATATATATATATATATATATATATATATATATATATATATTAAATTGCAAATATTTATGATTTTTTGACAGTTTTCAATAAGAAATAAGAATGGTGCTTTTTCAGCTGTGATGGGTGTGGTTCAAAATTTTCTCTCCTAACAAAGAATTTGTGCATTAATTATGAATATATCCATTTAATTACTTATGGCAGTTAAATTTTAAATTTTAGCTTAGCAATGTATAGAGAAATGTTTTATTTTATCAATTACGAACACTGGGTATTATAAAAATAATTTGGAATTAAAATATTGAAAATAAGAGATAAAATAATCATTCAAATATTTTCTCTACTACTGAAAAATTCATGACAGCGAATTATGTAAATTTAATTCTTTTGAGAAAAACGACTAAACAAAAAATGTTTCTTTTTAGATTTCCAATTTTAATTAGAATAGATATCTTTTTTTATTTCTAATCATGAAAAATGTCTGGCATATTTTCACTTGCTTTTATTTTTAAGATAATGTTTATCTTTCTTAAAATGTTATCGAAATATACAAATACTTTTGAGCTCAATGTTATATTTTTTTGAATGTTTCATAAATACATAAAATTTTTTTTGTAAAAAAACAATATATTTATGCAGATCTTATTTTTTTTTCAAAAAGCATTATTTAGATTTCTAAATATATGAATGAAATATATTTTTTATGTAAAAAGGAAAAATCATTAAAAAGAAAAGTATGAATTAAAATATCAAAAGTAGTGTTTTCTAAGAAGAAAAATATGCTTGTGCATTATTCTAACTCTAAATGAAAGAAATCATACGAAAAATATCAATCCTATCAAAATAACGATTTCTTTTTTTTGTTATAAATAATTGAGAATTTTTATAACACATTTTTGCTGTTGTTTTCATTCATATGAACAAAATATGTGTTTAACATCAAAATATTATTGAATAAAAATTTTATTTATTTAATATGTCTTTACATATTATATGTATATACACATATATACTATTCGCGCAAATACTTACATATATTTACTTCAGGTAAAATTTAATGTGATTCATATGTACGTAAAACTAGAAAATTATGATGATAAAAGTTCACTTATATACGTAATAATAGATGGATACGAGAATTCCGTGTCTTACATTTAGGACTTCCTGGAAAGAGTTATTTTACTTACAGCAGTATTACTCTTCTTTTGTGAGATTTTAAATAACAATTCTCAAATGAGTTATTGCATATAAAATAAAACCTATGCAATTTTCCTTAATTTCGTATAAAAAATCTTGCATTAAATTCTTTTTTTCTGCAGTTACTATTTTTTAAATGTTTACTCTAAAAGAAATATATTTCAAATTCAATTATTAATATTCTAATATTTTACTTATCAGTTTCATTTATTTTGTGAAAAACTCAATTTTGTTTTAATTTCTAATGTATGAGCAAAATTTTAAATGTTTATGCATAGTATGCTTTCTTGATTTGAGCACTTATAATTTGAGTTTAGTATATATAAGTATTTTCAAATTGTTTAACGAAGTGCAATTTAGCTAAAAGCTACTTATATACTTACCAATAAAGTTTCAAATTTATCTGAACAATATCGAAGTTTTTATTTTTTAATCATTAAAATTTTGTTTTTAGTTTTAACAATGAATTGAAAATGTTTATTAAATTTGTCATCCAAGATATCTCTTGTAATGATTCGAATAATAAATACAAATTTTAATGGCAAATAAAATGTTGAATTATTATTGGGAATATTACATAATAATTTTTTGAACATATTGTTCCTTTCCTTTTATTGCATGATTTGCAATTTTGTTTTGTAGAGATTAGAAATGTCTAACAGTTTTGAAAAAATGTTAAAATTTATATTGTTATTATGGTTTAAAACTTAATTTTATTTAAAATTTAAAACTAGTTTTCATTAAACAGCTTTGTTTTACAAAAACAGTGAAAATAAGAAAAACTTTTTAACTGAACAGCAAACATTTTATCATGAAAGCATTTTATATAAATTAATTTTAAATTATATTTTCTGATATTGTTTTCAATTGAATTATTCTTGCGATTTTCTCAATATCATATAACATTGAGATAACCTTGATAAAAACAATTTTATTTCTGAATGTTCAGGTAGAGATAATTCCTCAAAAAGACACGATGGAAACATTAGTACTAAGGTTAAAAGAGAAAATGGTTAACTGTTAATTTAGAAAAACTGAAGTGAAAATATTTGTATTATAAACACGTTTTTGTTCCTTAAATGATTAAAATCATTTTTAAACTAGCAACTATTTAATAAATTTACAGAAAAATGGGGATTTAACATAAATATATGTTATTACTTCTTTGTATTCTTAAATAAAGGACTGCTCTAATATTTATTTTAAGCAAAACATAATTTTCTGTGTATACATGAGTTAAATATAAAAATTCAATCTATATAGCAAAAAAAAATTTTTTTTAAATATTTTTATAAGCATAATGTTAGAATTTAATTAATCTGAGCACATTTAAATAAAATGTTAATAATTTGATTAATTAAATGACCATGTAAATATTGCGTCTACTGAAAGAAATAATGGCTATTATTTTTCAAGTTATTTCTTTTTTTACAATAAAACTAAAACTAGTGAAAACTTCTTGAATCATGCCTACCACAGGGATCACATTACTCCTTGCTTCCATACATGCTTACTTACAACGACAAACTTGTCAGGCTTTAATTTTAAGCGCTCGGACAATTTTTAATTCATGTTAAAATATTTTTCAAAGAAATCGGTTATTGAATATTTATAGAACCTACGCGACTCTATTAAACTTAAGTACTTTAACTTTGCTCTCCAACATTTTAGATATTTTTTATGTTCCTCCTCCTGATATTTATCCACCTTTCTCTTGAGCTTCTTTGTTCTAAATAATTAAAAATTTTAGGATCCGTTGTCAATGGATAAGAAGAACAAAATAGTTTCCTTTTATCCAGTATGGAATATATCTCGGCAACACTATCTCCCACGACGCTGTCAGCCTTTGTGAGAAAAATATCACTCCCCACACTCTGAAAGAGGTTACCATTTATCTTCAATCAATAACCAACCGAACCGCAAGCTTCTGATTTGCCTTGTCAAGAACACACTTTACCCCTGCTATGCCATTCTTTGCCATAGAGACAACGTCTGCCTATGAGATACTGCATATTTTTTACCCCACCTACTACATTGGAGTATTGCTTTTTAAGTATTTACTATCTGGAAGGTAAGAGGATTAATTATATGGATCCGATTCCTGTAGGCGAAATGAGATCCATTGTGACTTGGATTCATCCAAGTTTATGAAAATAATCCATTATTTTGAAAGGTTACGGCAATTATAGAGTTTAAACTCAAATTTGTATGTAGAATGTGTTTCTTTTTGCAGTAATAAATTTCATATATTGAAGCAAGATTATTTATTAGAGTATTCCTCTTCCAAAGTAATATCCCTTTTATCTTTGCTTAGATTTAGGAGGGTAATTAGGTAATTAAACCAGTTATATTCCCCCTTTTTCTCGAAATAAATATTCACTGAGGTTATATTTCAATTTACTTTATGCATAAAGTTGACTTAGATTTTTATATAGGTAATTCATAACTATTATTATTATCTTAAATGAAATATGGATTGTGCTCGTTTATCACTCGCTCTGAAAAAAGTCACTTTGATCAACTCATTTCACAATAAGCTTGTTATGTTAAATTGTTTTATTTTTTAACTGAAATATGAAAATATTTACTCGAACTCATTTTAATCTATACATGTGTATGAATGGTTTATTTGAAAAATAATGGCATGAGATTGGAATTTAAAATAATTGGGAATTGAATGCTTATTTTTTCAAATTTTACAATTGCACAGATTTTGTTTATATTATATGAACATGAAAAGAATTTAAATTATCAGTAATTACCAAAATGAAATGACTTCTCACAGTTTTAATTTTAAAATAAATGGAGGTAATAGTTATAAATATGTGAATAGAATATATAAGACCAATGATTTTAAAAAAGAATTTTTCTGCCGTAGAAAAGATGTTTATTAAATTCAGGAAACATTATATAATAGTGATCATCTTCTGAATAGTTAACAAATTTTTATCTTTCAATTGTAAATAATAATTTGTGTCATAAAATTCATCTCTAATATGATCACGAAAATTTTAAATCATTTCTCCAATTTAAGTTTCAAATTCAAGTATGTGGAATGTAAAGTAAAGCATCCCTTTTTTTACAGAAGTATTGTAAAAATTATCGAATCAAAAAGATTATATATTAAACGATTTCACATTGCAAAAATTTTTCATTGACATTTTCTGAATCATAAATGTAGTAGCAAACTTTTATTTTCCTAATATAATTTTAATAAGTAGATTGTTGAACACATTTTTGTTACAATAACAGTAAACGTGTTTAAGATTCATATATATGTTACTGTTTCAAAAATCTAATTTATGTTATTGAGTCTTCTGTTATAACAACTATAAGCAATGTATGCGACTATTAAAAATACTTATAATTAAAAATCCAATTGTACTTGAATTTGGATTTTCTGTAAACATAATTAATTACGGAAATCAGAGAAGAGAAGAAATAAGTTGTAGCATAGATATAAGATAGATATTCAAATGAAATCTTTCAGAATATATGATGACTGCATAAAATGCGTATTTCAGATTTTTTAAGAGGATATTCAAGTACTGTAGATGAACTTTGATATTTAATTGTAATTTTATGAGTTTAGATACAAAAATATTATGTGCGCGTAGGTAAACATATAAATATCAATATAAGTAATACAATTTCTTAGATTAAATGAATAATTTATTGAATAAAAATTCCAAACGTTATGTTTATCTAGACTACTTCAAACTTGATTATATACATGTACTGTACGTGTTGAATTTTTAATATAACTAATATATCTTATGTATTTTCAATCACAAAACACACTAATTCACTTTAAGATATGTCAGATGGCCAATTAAATGTCCCAAATAATTCCTTGAATGCTCAATAAATTGATGTCAGAGCATCATACTACTGGCCAATAAAAATTTTTTAAACTTGTTTCAGCTTATTTGCTGAACGTAGTTAAATGTTGTTGTGCTGTAATCAATTTTTAAAAACATTGCAAAAATTAAAGTGATTATAAGATATTTCGTAAACATCAATGAATTTTAGATTTCCTTAATCATTTCGGAATGAGCAGAAAATCAAAACAAACATTACTCACGAAAAATTCTCTAGATAAAGCAGTGTCTTATCTAAAGTAAGAAATAATATACATTTTAAATACGTTTTCTGTTATTTAAAGATCATTAGTATTAATTCTTTCGGATATGATTGGTTTTTAGTATTTTATAAACTTCTCTGTTCACGTTATCTCTTAAATATATTGTTTACTCATAGATTCTTATTTAACTGAAAATGTTGAAAAATTGGGAAAATATAGCTTTAATAATTTTTAAGTACACAAAAAATCAAATATGCTTGTATTTTATTAATAATTTTCATATTTTTAACATCTGGTAAATTATATATAGAGATATTTTTAAATGTTGATTAAATACAAACTAAAAATATAAGCTAAACACATCTAAAAATATTTAAAATTACCCCAAAATTCAAGAAGTAACAGTTTACATTACTTTTCTTAGTCTAAATCTGACAGAGCTTAAACCTATATATACACTTATTTAAGAATCTCATTTACAAATTTAAAGATAACAAACAGAAAGATAATGGAAAGATTTAGACCATTACATAGTTTAATCTCTGAAATAAACTTCGAGAAAACACCTTTACTATGAAATACATTTCCTCTAAAAATTGAAATTTATGATAACAAGGGGGCTGGAACGAAGTTAGGTTTTAATAAAGCACCTTAATTAAGTTTCAGTGCTCCCATCACCTGTTGTAATACGTGTTAAATATTGCTAACAATTGAGAGAGGAGTACTGGTAAACTGGATTTCATCGTAAGAGGACAATTACTTGAGTAAACAATGAAGATATTAAATATGGTGGACGTGTAGCTCCTCTTAATCTTTTAGGGGTCAGGATGTTGAGAAGATTAATGGATAAGATATGATCTTGTGTTCTTAGTTCAATGCATTGATTATTATCTGCAAAACAATTAGCTTATGATAGCAAATTTATACCAAGGTAAAGCAATCTAAATCCTGAAGGATTTCAAAAGGAAATCCCTGTATTTTAGGATACGTAATTTTCAATTATTTTTTTAAAATCTTAAAAATTAATTACTAACTTTAGGAATGTTGAAATGCTTTTCTGAATCTAATAGACAGAAAAAGCGCATTTTAAAGTTTTGTGCTAACAATTAATTAAATATTGTTTACTAATTGTTAAAATTATGTTTATGAGCCTACAACATTATGAATGATCATATGACAATCGTTATGAGTTTGTTAATTTTAGTTTTCCATTTTAAAATTCATCATTTAGTTGAATAATGTCATTCTTATAAAATTGTTGATCGGTTAAAACATTTCTTAGTATTTGACCGTGTTTACTGTGAATAAAAATGTAATATATATTTAAAATTATAATTTTTATGTCAAAGGATGACTGATGTGCGTCAAGTTTCTCGATCAATCGTTTGTGTTTTATTTTTTTTACTCTATTTTTTTTTCATAAAGATTTGATAAATATGCTTGAAACTCCCATGTAAAATAAAATGTTTTAATTAAAATGAAATTTAATAGGTTTATAATGAATTGTTTTAATTTATTTTAAACAGCTATTACATATTATTAATGTCAAATAAAGTCGAAAGTATACATTTCTTTGTTTGACAGTAATAAATACGACGCAAATTCTTTAAATATATAAGATAAACAAAAAAAAAATAATAATCAAAACATCTGACACTCTAATGCTTTGTTTTTTTAAAACTGTTCGGAGCCATATTTTCCCAAGAAAGGAATTAAGATGTACTAGCATTTCGCTATTTATTTTTTTTATCCATATGAAATGAAATAAATCAAAACACTTTTTTTGTTAACTATATTTATCATTATTTAGATATTTATAAACATTTCGGAATTTAATTAAATATGCGATTAAGCATATAAAAATCTATACGTGAAAATCAAAATCATAAATTTTATTACGGCCCACAAATTATCTTGACACCAGTTCTATTGAAACAGCTTAAGTACTGAGGCGAATATATCAAGTACTTTGATTTACCAAATGACTCGTATACCGTCATCAACTACCAGCCGAATCAGTGACAGTTTGGAAAAATATTGCTCATAAATCTCTAAATAAGCAGTCTTTTATAAGTATCAACATTTAATAAAGCATGGTATTTACTAAAAAAATCCCTGTTAAGAATTTTTATTGAGGAAGGTTATCTTAATGTGAAATAATTTAATTTGTGACGATTTTTAATAGAATGGTGATATCTATTTTCTTCCTATGTTTGAAATACAGGGTAAATAACAAAATATTAATATTTATTAATATATTAAACCGCATTGGTTTTGACTGGATTAGTAAAAATTCATATTCAGTTGGATTTGCTTGGAAAAGACTTATTTTAAAAGACACATTTGCTTGTCACACAAATTTTAAAAGTAACAGTAAATGTATATTATTTTATCATAAAATATGAAGAGAAAAGTTACATAAAAGTGAAGAAAATGTGCATCTTATCGATTATGGAATCTGTAATAAAGAAAATTCCTGCATGAAATAAATTTTTAACACGGGTTTTCTTAGAAAAGGGAAATAGTTTGAAATTAATTTTAAATTTCATAACAGAAAATTTTTTTAAATTTTTTTATAATATATTTCATTATTTTTCATATTAAAGTAATGAATATATGAGTGAGTACATTACACTTTAAATTAACGGAATGTTCTATAAAAGAGAAATTATTAAGCGATTTACATTTTATGGAAATGAGACTTCGTGTAGAGTAAATATGCCATCTAAGAGTTTATTTACTGATATTCTTTAAAATCAATGTTCAAGTTCTTTTCCTAATTTCATTAAAGTCATTCCGTTATTTTACTTTTCCTAAAGAAAATAATTTTCTAAATAGCTTCAAATAATACTAGGTAATAGGAAATATTTCTTTCTACACACACACACACACAGCTCATGTTTCTAAGCCTTTTTTTATGAAACATTTTTATATTTATTGCTGAATTTTTCGAGAAAGGTATTCACTTGGATGACAGAAAAATGAAAGGGAAATAGGATTTATTTATACAATATATAAAAACAGAGCCTTAGTATTTGGCATTTTTATTTTCAAATAAAAGCATACATTTTAATATTTTGAGTGTATACATGATAAATCAGACCCTCTAAATATGCGATTTCCATTGCTTTTTTGTTTGAAATTCTGGAGAAACAATATTATTTATCACTAACAAACTTAATCTCGCTTACACCAGACAAGTGTATTATTAAAATGACATTTAGAGAAATTCATTGAATATTTTTATTGTTTTTTTATCAGATATATTCTTTAATAATTTTGTAACAAATGAGAAATATATAGTGAACATTTCCTTTTTATACAATGATGAATATTTTGCTACTAAATTATTAACTACATTATAAAAAAAGGAATATTTTTCTACTAAATTATTAACTACATTATAAATATGAATATTTTTATTTCAACTACTTTATAAATTGAGTAAATAATACAATTTTTTTATAAGAAATAAATTAGATATTTCTGAATTCTGCATAGTCACCTTACAAATTTTATTTTATTTATGAGAATTTATTTAAATTGAGATCATTATTTCATTTATAATTATAAAATAAGTTTGATAAATAAATCTAAACCAGCTGAGGAGACATAAACAAATACTGTTCCAAAAACTATTTATTTACTTGAAATGAAATTATTTTATTATAAATTTAAAAAATTGAGTAATATATATTGATTTTTCTTAAACTATTAAAATTTAATTTCATTGTAATATGATTATTTTTAAAATAAAAAATAATTGAAAGTTACCTTTATTATAGAAGTTCCCAGATTAACTCTGAAAACACGTTAATCTAAAAGGTTTAGAATTATATTCCTGATACAATAAAAATTTCTCTAATAAATTTGATTAAATTGTGCTAAAATTTCTGAAAAGTTTTAAAAACAATATTTTAGCAAAGTAATGCTTGATTAAAAAAGGAAACGAAATATATATGAGAACAGCATACTTAAAATATTAAAATATATATCTTAGGTATTTTGTACTTGTCATACTTTGCATACCTTTTAAATAAATGGACCCTCATTCCTATAACAGTAATAAAAATAACATAGTTAAAAACAAATTATTATATTATAAGGGCTTTATTTACTACTATTTAAAGAATAAGTATATAATTTTTTTATCTTCTCTTTCAGTTAATCTAGGTTTAAATCCTAAAAGAAAACCTGAATACAAGATCCAACCCGAAAGAATATAAAATCAGTATTTATTTTTTTATTTCTCTGAAATTGTTAAAATTCATCTGTTTAAAACTAATTTAATATCTAAATTACTTTCAAAATTATATTATTAGAAATTAAACCAGTTATGTAGTAAATAAGAATTAAATATATTTCAGGAAGCTAAGCAATGACATTAATGTATCCAAAAACAAAAATCTAATTGTAAATGTCTGTTAATCACAATCTTCAGTCAAGACAAGTGAAATAATTAAGAAATTAGATTTGAAAGGAATTTCATTTGCATTTATATGAAATGAAATAAATAAATTATTTAAACCTTTTTTAGATAAATAAAGATTTTATTTAAACTGTTTTAGTTGTGACATGGCATTTTCTCACTTGTAATTGCACAGTATCTGACTTGTGAGATATAGTCATCTATTTTAAATTGAATTATGATGGAATCTTGGTTTATACTGTTCTTAGATAATTTCTTTTATATTTGTAATGGTTGTAAATACATAATTTTTTCAAGATTATTTATGATACCATCGGTTATGTTACAATATCAGTTTCAATTTTAATTTAGAAAGTGTCTTATGAAAGTCAATAAAATTGTATATAATAATATATATAAATGATAATATGTGTAAGTATATTGTATTTGTCAATGCAAATATGTATTTTTATTTCCTGTGGAATGTTTGGATACACACTTAAGTTTAAAAGCTATCCTTTACCTATCTGTAATGAAATATTATACAAATTTAAAATAATATTTTAGACCTTATATGAAAATAATCATACTTAGAAGAAAAATTCAATCACAGTTGAGGCTCCAAAATTAAAATTTGTTTTCTCAATTATTATTCTATTTCTATCAACCTTCTATAGTGAGTTTGACTTAAGCATGGCATATGTGTGAATATATATATATATATATATATATATATATATATATATATAATATATATATATATATATATATAAAATATATATAAAAATATATATAAAATATATATATATATATATATATATATATATATATATATTATATATATATATATATATATATATATATATATATATATTATATATATATATATATATATATATATATATATATATATATATATATATATATATATATATATATATATATATATATATATATATATATATATATATATATATATATATATATATATATATATATATATATATATATATATATATATATATATATATATATATATATATATATATATATATATATATATATATATATATATATATATATATTATATATATATATATATATATATATATATATATATATATATATATATATATATATATATATATATATATATATATATATATATATATATATATATATATATATATATATATATATATATATATATATATATATATATATATATATATATACTTATATATATAAGTGCACAAGAGTCTGTTAGAATTACAATAGTACTAAAACTGCTATGCATGACAGTCAAAACAACTTTGTGCATTTGTTATATTCCTTCAAGCAATCATTCACTTCAATCACTGCTAAAAAATGACAATGTAATGTGACAAAAATGCTGATACTCTATTTTTATGACGAGTGTGAAATTTGCCTTTTTGGAAAATTTAATTTAATTTTATATTAGTATTAAAAATTTTTACGTATTATTATGTTAAGTGATTTTAAACATTAAGGTTTCTTAATGTTTGAAATCAAGGAGAAAGTAACTCGAGTAAAATACGATTTCTTTTTTGTTGTTGAAAATAATATAAAGAGTATTCTCCGATTTAATAAAATATAGAGACCTGAACAATAAAATGTTATGATATACAATGTCTGTGTGTATAATCACATTACTCTTATAATTCATAATTTTGTCATTAAAAACAATAGTTACAATTGCTTAAGAGCATAGGATATTTTTGTATTGCTTAATTAGCTGTTTTATGATAGAAATCATAAATTTTTATTTTGTCAGTTGAAATATTGCCATGAAATAACAATGAGAACTAATGAAAATATTTATAGCCACAATTTATTTTCCTTCAGGTGTTAAATTTCATTATGAATGTGAATATAAGCAGTTCAAACTCTCTTTTTTAATCTTAACTATTTACTTTGAATATTTGTGTATGTCCTTATAAAATTAACAGAAAGTGGTTGTGAAATCTAAGTTCTGCAGGTAGGAAACTGATAATAATTATGAAGCGATTTTATAAAGCAAAATAAAAATATTTCTTTGTTCAAAATACAATTTTCTAGAAATTCATATAAGTGAAAATTTGATGATTTAAAAAAACGATGAAATTGTATTTGTGGCACGTTCTTTCAAAAATACATTTTTAACAAAAAAAAATCTCATTTGCTCAAAACAATTAAAAAATCCTAAAGGCTTCTCTATTTAGATCTTAATAAATATAAGTACAAATTCGTTATTCGCATTCCTTTATTATATATATATATATATATATATATATATATATATATATATATATATATATATATATATATATATATATATATATATATATATATATTATCTGTATATATATTATATATGTATATATAAATTAGTGTATATATATATACATACACTAATTTCATTCTCTGTTAAGATTTTAAATTATTGATCATAAATTTCTCTTTGTTATTTTTTTCTTTTTTTATGTGGCATGATTCAATGCACAACTTCAATATATAATAATTATTTGAAATGTTTTTCCATTTTAGTAGCACCGTAATATATACCTTAAATCTTCATATTTTAAATACAATTGTTATGTAACTATTAGCATTTTTATAGTTTTTCTAAGATCTGTTATAATATTGTGAAATTTAGTGTTACCTGTGGTATTCTCTGTAATGCAACTTTTAATTTATTTTAACCTTAACCATATTTTCCAATTACTCGACAACATTGATTTATTCTTTGCAATTAATTAGTTAATAATATCAATTTTTCTTCCTTTAATTTTACACTTTTAGTGGCTTTCCAATTAAACTGGTAGAACTGCTTTGGAGTTAGGTACAAAGTATGTCCCGCGCTAGGGTCTGTGTTCACTTTTTTATAACTAAAACATGATACTTTGGTAGTAAGTGGAAGTTTTACTCAAGTTTTGTAAGTCTCTGAATTTTTTCAGAAATGTTTAGCTTGTCAGATTTCTAAAGAAACAAATTGTAGAAGAACGTCTAGCTGCAGCAAGTGTAACAGAAGCACCTTATTTTTTAAGCTTTTCTAGAGGTGCGGTGCCTAAAAGTCATGGCAGCAAACACACACTGCGGCAAGACAAGCGCCAAGCAAAATAGTGGACTGAGGGAAAAGTTTAGTGAAAGAAATCGATGGGTATTGAAGCAGATTATAATATCTAAAAACCAAAGAATTTCAGCAAAAGTAACTACAAAACTCAATTAGTTTATGGATTTTTAGGGTCAATGATTACAGTTACAAAGTCCCTTCATGAACAAAACATTTATTGCAGACCAATAATTTCCAAGCTTCTTGTCGAAGATGTTAATGACAATCGTCGTCCATAGTGGTGACACATTCTCAAAACCTAGTTGATTGATAAGTAGAAGATAGTAATATGTTCTCACTATTTGTTTATCATACTTTTTCCTACAGTAGACGGTCGACTGAGAAATGTACCTAAGGTTAGCAAGCATATGCTCTGATTGTAAAAACAAAAAGTTACTCAACTGAATGTAAGAACATAAAGTTATGTTAGATAATAGTTTGTGTTGGCAAATACACAATTTTTTATTTCTATCTTTCTCCTATTTTCTTCTAATGCATTCTGTGGTCTCTCTGGCTTACAATTGTTTCTAAGTAAATGAGAACTTCTGCAGAGACTGTGTTATATTTAACTATGAATGTCTATAAAGGGAGTTTTTTCAAATTATTTTCACTACGGGCTGTCGAAATTTTCTTGTAAGTAATTGGGCTGTGGCAAAAGAAGACAAACTTCCACAAGCATATGATCGTGGTTGTCTCTTCTGACGGTCACATGGGTCTGCCATGTTAAAGGGTAGCCATGCCGTGATTTTATGTTGGACCAATCCTAATTTTGAAAGGAAAGGGCATTGCGGAGAAGCATAGAGAAATTTTATCTGATTATACATAGATAGAGATCCATTCTATGATGAAAACTTTTTTTTTCTGTAGGAGATAGAATTTTCCAGAATGATACCGTGTCTATCCATGCAGCGAGAGCTGTCAGATTATGGTTTGATGAACACGAGGATGAAGTTAAACATCTACTGTAGCTTGCACACCCGACCTTAATAAAATCGAACCCTTAAAGTATATTTTAGAGAGTTTAATACGGAATCAATATTCTCCTGTGACATTTTTTCCAGAAGTTTCCCAATATCTCCTTGAAAAGTTGATATAAAACTTCTCTCTAAGCACTATTCAGCACTTATAAAAATCAATTTCTAGGCAAATCTAAGTTGTATTACGAGCCGAAAGTGGTCATGCACACCATACTAATAAAATTCTTTATAAATCTAAAGTGTATACAAAATTTTGGTAACTTTTCTTAGATAAGCATATCCGGTTCTTCTAGTCACAAAAGTCGATTTTTAAATTGCTCTCGTAAACTAACACATGCAATAAGTGAAAAAACTCAAGTTCTCAGTCTAAGAACGGCTTCCTCACACTTCATTTTAAAACGAGTGAACTAACATTTTGTTATAATATATCTAAATGCGTGCTTACTACTAGAAATGGATTTCTAAAATAAATTTGATAGTTTTCTGTAATAGCTACTCGTGATCTTTCTAAACATAACTACCGTTTTCACTCCTGAAATATATTGACTTTGTATACAATGCAATTTTGATTTAAAATTTTCTAAATAACGGTGACTCTTTAAGTAACATTAACGTCTTTAAGTATCATTTTATAAATGTTATTAGTTGTTGGATTATCAGATGATAAACACGATGATGACATTTTATGTTATTCTTATTGACTTTTCAGTTCATAAAGTTAACATAAAAAATGTTCTAAGAAATAAATTAAATTCTTGTTCAAAGTAAAATACCTTTTATATATCTATTTATTCATTTAAATACATAAAAATTAAAAAAAACAATAATAAAAATACCTTTATTCATGATCTTAACTGGATGCAATTAGTGATAGTAATTATTCTCCCTGACAAAAGTGATTTCAAAAATGAATTAGCAGAAAATCAAACATGTTTATTTTTAGATATTTTTGTTTCGAGAAAAGAAAAATCAAAATTCTACAAGTTTTAGCAATAATTACAAATTTTAATCTAGTAGTAATGATTTTGTGTGGCTAAATGTAATTTTTACCATTTTGGTGCAATCAAAAATTTAAGGATATTATCATATTTCTATCTTCAAAATGAAAATTATACAAATTTTGAATTAAATTGTTTCATGAAAATAATTTAGCAGTAATTCGTTAAAAATATACTAGCTGAATTATACAAAAAGAAATGTCTAAGAATTCCGAAAACGACTTGATGCACCATTTGCGATGAACAGGGTATCATGCAAAAAGTAAATTGAGAAAAATAAAAATGTTCTTATGTAAAAACAAATGGATTCTATAGATTTATATGCGCAATAGTACATACGATTCATGTATTAATGAAAAAGTAAATAGTAATTGGTAAAAATAATCATTAGGATTAAAAAAATTTGTCTCTTCCGGTTTTATGAAGACAATATGACATAAAATATTTTTCTCACTTCTTTTTTCATTTATACCGTAGGAAATACGCATGAGTTATATAATAATTTTAATTTTAAAATATTTAATACTTCATAGAAAACTATTATTTACTTAAATATTAAAAAACTGAATAACACTTTTGTCAGTCTTTATTCAGTCTTCTTCATTAAGGTTTTTTAAAGAAATGTCTTAGTATTCATATATTAATTCTTTTAAAATGGGATTTGGTATTTACTCCACTGAAAAATATTAACTTGATATAAAAACCTTCATTATAATAACAGTTCAATTATGTAAATTAAGAAAAATTTAAATCTTACTTTCGCGAAACTTAGTTTGATGATATTGATAAGAGCATTTAATTTACTGAAAATTGAAAAGTTATATGAAACTTAATAAACTAATTTAATTTTCAAAGAATATACCATTTTATAGTTGTTGTTGTTGTCGTGTGCCGGCCAGGCTGGCAATATGGGGTGCGCTGCTCCACTTTTCCAACTGAACCATATTTTGGTGTGGAGTCCGACTTCCTCAATACACACATGCCATAGGTACCCGTTTATAGGGTAGGCAACCAATCACTCCACATTCATACAAGGAAAGGACAAAGACCGGATAGATAGAGAGAGAAAGTACATCCATGCCCGAACCGGGATTCAAACCCAGGGCCTCCCTATCCGCAGTCAGACACGCTGACAACTAGACAAATTGGGTGGCACCATTTTATAGTTAAAAGGTTTTTTTAAAATTTATCTAAAAAATAAATTTTTTTATTCTTTTAAATAATATGTAAGTCATTATAATGTATACTTCATAAATCATTATCTCTTATAGAGTGGTAATTATTATGTTTTACTTATGGTAATCAGTTATTTGGTTTCATTTCCTATCATATCAGCTCGATATTGCTGAATAAAATCAAAAACGTAGTTAAGGCGTGTTTAATTATGAATGTTTATGAAATATCCTTCGAGGAAATTAAAATGAAAAGTAATGCAGAAACATTTTACCTATTTTAAATTTGCGTTTTTTATGATATAAAATCTCAAATGTAATTTTAATTTACGTTTAAAACACGTTTTGAGGATTCTAATTTTGTAAATTTTAGGAAAAATGTGTAAATTTCTAAAATATGATATTATGGAACCTTACGAAAAATTCTAACACTGCTTATGTGGTTCTTTAAGTGCCAGTAGGAATTTTGATTTTTTGCAAAATGGGTCTTTATTATATAATTTTGAACAACCAAGTATTTTTCAGTATCGTATTACATAAAAACATATATTTAACAGATGACTCCTATATACATACTTATTATTTTGACACAATGTAGAATTTATTAATTAATAATATAAGTATTTTTTTATATTTGTATACGCATTGTTTTGATTTAACAAATTAGTTTCTATATTATTCATTTAGAGAAGAAAAATAATCGAAGTGAATGTGCTTAAATATTTTATCCGGAGTTCTTATAAATACTCATGAATAAATTAAACAGATCGAGGAAATATTTTGAAAGCAATTTCAATTGTGTGTTAAAAATATAAACATCTCGTATAGGGGAAGTACATAAATTCTTTGTCTATTCACTTTTTACAAGCTAAAATTGTTTGCATATGAACTTGGTAGCATGAAGTTAAAATCTATTTTGAATTTACTACTCAAACTCAATTATGTTGGCTTTATAATATATTCTTGTTTTTAATTTATCTGAGACTAATATTGTTTTAAAGAATATTTTATCAATGATTTATATAAACTAAAAACTGAATACATCAATACAATGAATGTACAAATGGTAGTACAATAAACTAGATTTTTAACTTTTATTCCTTGTCATAAAATATATGTAATAATGGATTCAGCTCAGTGAGAGAGAGATTTAAGGTAAGTGACTTAAAATTATTTCAAATATAAGAAAATAGATGAAAGCTACTTTTTAATATTTAACCAATTTCGTAAATCAGGAGGTTTAGTAACAGTTGCGTAATTTCTTCTAGAAACTCTTGTAATGAAATTGAATTTAAACTATTGGTAGTCATTGGATAATATTATATATATATATATATATATATATATATATATATATATATATATATATATATATATATATATATATATATATATATATATATATATATATATATATATATATATATATATATATATATATATATATATATATATATATATATATATATATATATATATATATATATATATATATATATATATATATATATATATATATATATATATATATATATATATATATATATATATATATATGTCCAACATATAGATTATTACTTTCAAACAAAAATTATAATTGTTTGATTTTAATCGCTGGAATGATCATGTTATGTTTAATCATCATAATGATTTATATTTAATGATAAACAAAATTATTTTCCAACATGCTTACCTTTTAATGATATATTTTTAAGAAGAGTATGATTCATTGTTAAATGTAAAAATGATACATTTTTTGGAAGTTAATGATAATAGAGGTAATATAAAAGCATAAATTAAACTACATCTAATTAAATATATATTATTTTAATTTATTATCACACACAAATAGGATTAATAACCGTGTATATTATGTACTAAATTTGTTTTCCTATAAGTTTAAATCAAGGCTGGAAAGCTAAAATTTTGTTAAATTTCTTTTTTATTTAATAAAACGCTATGGAGTAAAACCATAATGATGTTGAAAAAAATGTAAAGCGAAATTGTTAAATTTTGAAAGGTAACATGTTTACGTAATGTACCGTAACAACAATAAGTATCTTAATAACAAAAACGTAATCATAAATTAATTTATGTAATTATAAATTAGTGTGTTGCAAATTTAGATATATATCTATTGCCTCAAAATTGTCGTAGTTCTCCATATTTGCTTTTAGGCATAATTTTGAAAAAATATCATGTATTTTATAATATAGAATAGATTTTCGGGTTCTCCATAGAAGACATACGTGTAAAACTAGCTTGGGATAAAATTGCGTTCCTTTTATTCCATATATTCCCGAAACAAGTTTCAATAACTAAAGGAAAAAGACAGCTTTTTAATCATAGGGGGACATCGGAACCTTCACCTCTTCAGTTTCCCTGAGATAATCATTCATTTTGGAAGAGCCTGAAAATGGTGGATGGGATTTCCCCTTCAACCCCTTACCCCCAGAGTTCGTTTCCTTCTCTAACCGAATATTGCCCCTCCTTATGTGCATAGGGGGTATCTATCATCCTTAATGTTGCATAAGAATAACGAACTTCTTTTCCGTTCAAAAACTTTCGGAGAAAAAGAGGAGAGCTGATAAAAGTACCGTTTTTTGGAATTCCTGCGACACTCTGACTGCGAAAGGATTTTTGTCACTGAAATCCACATTGGGAGAAAATAAACACGACGGTGGAAGGGAAAAAAGACAGCTTAAACGGTTCGTAACAGGAATACTATCACTTAAAATTTTCCTAAGTATAAGATTTAGAAATTTTTCTTTCTTTTTTTAATTTGCTAATCTCAAATGTTTTATTCTCACCGTCTCACTATTCGATCACGGTTCTGAAAAACTTAATGGATTAAAAAATTGAAGTTTACAATCGAGTTGAATTTTTATTCATATTAGATTAGAGTGTATAGAAATGGTTTTTAGAGAAAAAAATTTTTGAAAGTGCCCCCTAAAATTTCTTTTAACAAATTTTCTTGGTGTCATTAAGTGTTTTTAAGTATTTTAATAAATGAAGAGAAATTTTAACGAGTATTATATTCATGATATCTAGTATCAACCAAGTAGAAAGTATATGTGAATGTATAACCAGAACGATTTATATGATTTCAAGAAAACTTTTTTAATTTAATTCAATTCTTTAGATGTGAAATGATTTTAATAATTCTTTTCTCCATATTCTCTGGCAAATTATAAGGATCACATAGATTATTTTTCAACTAAATTTGAATTATTCTACATAATATATATTTTTTTATTCTAATGTAAAATATTTTTATTTTATTTTTATTCACAAATCTTTTTTTTTTTTACAGAAACTTTGAAACCAGTGACTATTTATTGATATTTTTTAAAATTAATTTATTATCATTTATTTTGCCTATTTACAGTCAAAATAGAAACAAAATGTTTAAACTTTATATCTTCAGTGTGTGAAATTAATTTCGTATTTTTATACAATATTTATGCAGTTTCCCAAGCCGATCGTTAATTCGACAAGTAATAAAGTGAAGCACAGTTTTCGAATGTTTTTGGAACATCTTCTATCAAAAAAACATTTAATCGTTACACTATTACACCTTGAATATTTTTATTTTTGATAAATACACAAATGAATGTAAAATTTATAAATTCATAGCAATTTGTCTAAAATATTTAAGGCTCCTTTAATTTTTTCAGAATTTCAAGTAATATTGTATGAAAACAAATAATATTATATAAAGCACATACAATACTGTATGATATACCTATTACTTGAATTCAGTATTACTTGGAATTCTGAAGTATGAAAACATAATTTCTTATGCGTTTACTGCCTTATGCATCGTTTATATAGGCATCATGTTTATTTAGAGAATCGTTTCTTAAAATTTCCCATTCATTAAATTATTAAATAAATTATGAATAAAATTTAAAGACTAGTTTAGTCAGTTGAGTGTGTGTGTGTGTCCCACGTAAAATGTAGTAAAAAAAGTTTTAAGATATGGAATGTATGCGGAAACTGAAAATTTCAATCAGTCAGAAAAATTAAATTTTTTATATTCATATGATTTATAAAGTAATATTGTTTTTTGTTATTGCGATTTATTCGGTTATTTTTATGCAATATATCCTCAGATTCTATAATATGCTCCTTCAGCTAAATTTTTTTAAAATTCATTAGATAACCATCAAAAACAAGCACATTTCTCAAAGAGAAAAAATTTCTATTCCAACATTCAAAACAGTAATATTTTATGTAAATTATGTATTTTGGAGAATGCATATCTAACTGTAAAAAAAATTGCCTATCACTTAAGTATTACTTATTAACTTTAATGCATAGGAACACATATTATTTAAGTGATTTGTCAAAATACTTATTCTATTTACTGAATGGACTGGACTTGAATTGATTTGGGAAAAATCCTAATTTGTAATAATTTTCAATGTGTGTGTGTGTGTTTGATACGAATAAATATTTCTTAAATGCATTTCGTAATTGGTTTTAAGTAACAACTCACAGGTAAGATATTTGGGCACACACATACACGCGCGCACGCACACGCACGCGCATACACACGCGCACACACACGCACACACACGCGCACACACACGCACACACACGCGCACACACACGCACACACGCGCACACACACGCACACACACGCGCACATACACGCACACACACGCGCACATACACGCACACACACGCGCACATACACGCACACACACGCGCACATACACGCACACACACGCGCACATACACGCACACACACGCGCACATACACGCACACACACGCGCACACACGCGCACACACACGCGCACACACACGCACACACTTTTCCTTTCAAACCATTAGAAATTAATACAATTCATTCGATTCACATTGATTATTAATGTTCGTGAGGTGATAAAAGTTCAAAAATATACTCTCTGAAGGAGTAGAGTTGTTCGTAAAAATCACCTATCAGCTTGTTAACGAATTCAAGCAAAAGTTAAAAATGACGAGGGATGCGAATTTTGATTTCAGAGACTTGTCAACAAATTTTATAATAAATTAGAAAAATCCAAATGTGCATTTTGGAATAAATAACAGATTGCTATCATGGATGATTTTTGGGAAACCAAGTCAGAGAATGACACAAAATATTTCTGAACAGCAAATTCCAAACACTGAGAAGTTTAAGTATGTGTAATATACTTTGAATATATAAATATGAAATGCTGTGGTTGTTGTAATGAATATTCTACACTTACTTATTTAAGCATCTGAGTGAAAAATTTTGAGGATCCAAGAACTATTTTAATTCGTGCATAAGTGGGTAGTAGTGTACATTTCTAGGTAATGCAAGCTCTAATTCTGCACAAGAAGTCATTCCTACTGTTATATTTCTCACAAATTTATTCGAATAGTCACAGTAGGATATAGAAAATACAATAAACTGCGGAATAAGTTCAACAAATTAAAATCTATATATTTTATAGATATTCATAGAACAATATTATTAAAACATATACAAGGTTTTAACGAAATTATGAAAATATTTACATTTTTACTAAACACCCTAAATGTAAAGCTTAACAGAAGTTTGCTTCTGTATTTAAAGTAATGCAGAAGCAAACTTCACTCGCTTATCGAATTTTATGACTTCAAAAATCAGAAAAAAGTGATTTTATTAAAGCTACTTTGTTTCAATTGTTTGGCTTTTGTTTTAAGAAGAAAACGATTTGATGTTTACCCATTTGCCGCAATTAATGCCTTCTCATTTTATGGAATGTGGACAAACACAAAGAGGTGTAGTAAATGCTGTTGAAGCTGAAAAGAGTGTCGTTTCAAAGCTCTGGAATCAATTCCAAGAAACAGGGAGTGTTAGACGTCGATCAGTGCAAATCATACACGAGCTGACTTAGCAAATGAAGACCACTATATCCTGTTAACAACTCATCAATACTGAATAAGTAACGCAGTTACTGTAAAGTATTCAAGTTCTCAAATAAAACTTGGAATTTAAAGAATAAATTTCTATACCACAAGTCATAACCATATCATATTTATAACGAAAGCACTCAAGAATAATTAAAAAATGTGATAATATTTTAAAATTTATTTTAATATATATACTAAATTATATAAACGCATTCTGAAGAGTACTAAGGATATGTAAAACTTACGGTTTCACATAATTATAGAATTCATTCTTTCAAAGTTCTTGAATTGAAATATGCTGCTGGACACTCAAATTGCAACACTAAGAAAGACAAAAGATATCACAACAAAATTTATTTTGTAGATAACATGTTGACCAAGTATCAAATGATTGAATTTGTAGACTTCTGTGAAGTGTGGCTCCTGCCAAAACTGTAGCCAGAATAGGCACCATTGTTAGAGATCACCGTTGCCATATGCCTCGGCATTGATTCAAAGAGATTTTGGATGTGTTCTTGAGGTACAGCAGATCAAACTGCTTTCACACGTTGCCAAAGTTGATCTGGTGTAGCAGCTGGGGATGTAATTTGGATCAATCGTTGAGCAACCATGGATCACATGTTTTCTATCGGCGAAAGATCCAAAGAGGGAGTCTGCAAGGGAAGCAATTCAATCTGGCTAATGACGAAGAATCCTTCGACAATGCGTGCCACGTATTTTCCTGTTAAAATATAGCTGTGGGCAAGCCTGAAGGTAAGGAAGGACAACTGGTTCTAACACCTCGGAAATATAGTGCTGGCTGTTTAAAATACAGGCAATGCATACTAGAGGAATACGAGAGTGATATCCAATACAGCCCCATACCATAATACCCGATACAGGACCAGTGTGGCGGTGTATAACGCAGCTGTTCAACATTCTCTCTCCAAGATGTCTCTAGACTCGAATGCGACCATCGTGGTGTTGCAGACAGAAGCGTGATTCGTTAGTAAAGACAATTTTATTCCATTCCACCATCCACATCCTTCTTTCATCGTAGCATTGGCTGCGGAGACGTCTCTGGTTCTGCGTCAAGGGTAAACGAAGCAATGGACGTCTTGCGGACAGACCACTCTGCTGTAAACGGCGTCGAATGGTATTTGCAGACACTGGATGACGCGTTACTGACTGAACGTGCTGTGCTATGGTTCGTGATGTGGCTGAGCGATCCACATCACGCCATGTGCAAAATTTGCCTGTCATCACGTCAAGTGGTGCACTGAGGTGGATGCGATCGAACACGTCGGTCGGTCGTACCCTCCTACATCCAACGATCACATACCCGCATTACAGTTGTTTTGTTTTGTACAACACTATTACCGATTTCTATGAAAGATAATCCACAATCCCGGTAGGCTACTATCTTTCCTCGGTCGAACTCGTATACTTGATCAAAAAATGATCGCTTTTTTACGAAGCATAGTTGATTATTTTTTTGAGAAAGACCACAAGAAAAACACAATTGCTGAACTAGAAATTGTCGAAATCTTTAAGCCTTAAATAGCCTTTAAATTGCCGCCACAGGTGCTCGTGATGTGCGTCTGCGCTGAAATTCTAATCATTTGCATATTTGATCTCCGCAAATTCTTGTTGTAAATTTCATGTTATTTGCATGCTTCTTTCAGGTTGTTGCATTTACGTTGGTCAGCAGTGTGTGGTATTTTATTAATATCATAATTCCTATTACTTAAATGTACAAAGAAACTGGCACTACTTTTGGGTAAATTTTTATAGACAAATTGTGTTGATTAAAACTTTTTAAATGCTTCGATCTGATATGTATTTATAATAAGTTTAATATCATTGAGTAAATAAAATTAGTTTATAAATAATGATATTAATTCTTCACTTTTTTTCTACTCTAAATTCTTTATAAAAAAGTTTGTACTTTTAATTTCCTTATAATCGCATTTTTGTGTATCTATTTAGTTAAATGTGTTTCAATTTGCTTTTAACATCGACTATTTATATACAATGGTAATTTTTTTGTGGTTTTTAAAATAAGTATATCAAATTCATTAAAAATATCCTATACATAAACTGACATGCTTTCTCTTCAAAGCATGTGACTTTTAAAAAGCAATTTTTTATTAGTTTTTTGCGCTATGAAATTAATTCATACGAAGACATAAGCAAAATGCATCATTTCAGGGAAGTATCAAATAGTTTTGAAGTGGTTATTAAATTTCTATAGTTAAAAACGGTCGCAGAAAGTGTGAAATAAGCTTTCAATTCACTTTAAACCATCAATTAATTATTTATTCTCTGTTATAGAAAAGAAAATTTTCACATAAAAAGTATGTTTTTTCCATGAACATAATAAATATTTTTTGATTGTTTTAAAAAATTCTTCAGATAAAAATCAGAAAAAATAATGAAATTCCATATCATTTAAAAATATTTATATAGCCTCCTTATAATTTGTAATTGTTTACTCTTTGTAGTTTTTGTAATGTAAAACTGATATATCTGAATATTCTTTTTTTATAGCTGCAAGCAAGCGCATCTATTTTTAATTAATTTTACCTACATTTAGAAATAAATCATTTTATGAGAAGGTATTAACACCTTAAATAGAAAATGTTATTACTTTTGGCAAAATAATTTTATTTTCTCAAAACTTATTACCATTTTCTAAAGCAGTCGTTAAATTATTGATTTAAACAAGATTTGAGATGAAACGGCTCCACGTATTAGTAAAATGAGTAGCGAAACTTTTTTTATTTCTACAATCTTAATATTCTCAAAATTTTTTTACATGTTTCTTGGGCTTTCTTTTTAAGTTTTAGATAAAAACAAAAATAGAAATGGATATTTACTTTTTGAAAATATCCTATTGAAGGAATATATGGAAACTTTAAATTTGTTTTTGAAACTCTGTTCATTATTTCCTGTGATATTGTTGCCAGAAAATAGGAATAAATTCTTTATCTAATAAACTTAACTAAAACTTTAAATGTTAAATTCAGTAATTTATGAATGACATAAAATTTGGTATTCAACATTTTATTCCTCATGATTTATTAAATAGAAAAAGTAACTTAAAATTTTTTTAACATACTTAGCACAATTGTTACTGGTATTTCGCTGTTAATTCAAATTTACTTACTTAAGCGCAATTGCTTATAAGAATGGGGGAAGACCTTTAGTAACTTCTAAAAAAGGACTCGTTTTTACATAAATTAGTTTACTATTATATATAATTCTTTCAAGTTTAAAATAAGACTAGCTTAGTCAACTAAATAACTCACCAACAAATCCAAACTAGAGAGTATTCGCTTAGTGACATGTTGATTTAAGAGTGCAAATGCGGAAATACAGATCGTGAATCAGGAGAGAGAGGAAGGAATCTTTCTAAGACATGCAATTTGGAGCTTCTCAAAATGAAACAGCGGAAATGAAATGCTGTTGAGATTTTGTTGTTCTATCCTTTTTCGTTTCTCTAAAATCTTTCAACGTATATGTTTTATTTATTTTTTTTACATAAATTTTGTTTGCTGCATACCGAAAAGGGATAATAAAATGTTACGACTTAGAAATACACAAAGATAATTTTTGGAAATCTGCATTATTTTTATGTGTTATTGTTATCCATAAAGTATTTATTGTTATAATTGTTTTTTTTTTCATTACAAAATTTAAATTTTTTATACGAATGCTTAACTTTAAAAAATAATGAATTAATAAATCATGATTTACGTTTACCAATATAATAACGAACATCAAATTTTGAAGTTTATTTTAAATTTTGAATCAAGGAATCAGTTGTAAATTATAATCCGCATTTTTAACAATTTACAAGCCTTTTGTTAAAAATTTAGGTCACTTGAAAGTGCAACTTTTAATTTGTGATTACTGAGAACAGTGAAATTAATAGGATATTCAGTTTAATTTCTTATAAAAAACAAAAGCTTCATGTTTTAAGAAATGATAAATTTAGAAAGAAACAGAATTTACAATTAAGCATCTGTTGTATTCTTTGTGTCAATTTATCAGTTTGCAAATCTTTCTGATTTAATATTTATAATAAATTCCTTATATATACTTTTGCATGCAAACATTAAAATTCTTTATGAGAGAGATTAATTCATTTAAGCATCTGATGAGGAATTATATTATAATTTAAGATATTCACACACAGATTCTTTAGCTTTAAATACTTTCTAACCTTAGTTTTCTTATTTTGAATTTCAAAACAAATTAAAAAACAAACATTTGTATGTCACTTATAGTTTTCTTGGACACAAAACCCTTTATTGAATATTATAATGTCAATTCAAAGATATTCACAAAAGAAATTATGTGATGGGGAAAAAAGAGTTGATAATATACATTAAAAAACTCTTTAAATAAATATCACTTTTAAAAAAAGTTGTTGCTAGATACTAATTTGGATAGATTCTAAAATACGTTATCTTATCATAATAACAACAAAATTCTCTATTATGAAGTACAACAATAATGCTACTATGAGATAAAAGAGATGTTTGTGGTTAATGCTTGAGTTGGAAACTATTTAATCGTAAATTGTTTTTGTATAAGTACATTGAATTTGATCCCAGTTTTTTTTAAAATAAAAAGTATTTTATTTTGGTTATTATGTCCTTAAAATTACTAGCGTAAATATATTTAAACTCACATACAGCGGTTGCAGGGATAAGCAGTGTCTATTTTATTCAATATGGAATGTGTTGTAAAAAATAAGAATTTTTCTTTCAATGATTTAATGTTGAATGGACGAATGCTCTTTAATTCTTGACACTTTTTCCTATTTGAATGCTTCCGAGTGAAAATCAAAATTTAAATGGAGAACTCATGATAATTTTCTTGCTCGCTTGACATTTTTGTCACCACGGAAATAAACATAAAATTTGCCAAGAATTTTCCACGGGGAATAAATTTATCTTCTTATGCAGTTTTTGTGACAGGTGAAGCAGATGAAATGGCCCAAGCAAGAAAGATTAAAATGAAACTGTCCATTTATATAAAGTTGGATGTCTTTTTTTCTGTGTCTCCATATAGTATATAATATACTTTATAAAATTCAGCAACATATGTTATATTTAATATTTATCCCAAATCCACTTCCTAGATTTACAAGAATTATATTTTTCTTGTAAATGTAGGAAGTAAAAGTCAAGAAAGTTATGTTTCTAATTATAAGGAAAAGTTTTATATTCAGAAAGTTAAATAAACTATATTTCTTAGAGAATCATGCGTTTTTGAATATGATAAATGGAATGTTTAATTTAATTTCTTTGAAGACGAAAGTATGCTTTTCTTTTGGTTGCTTATATTAAGGGTACATTTTCAATATGTTGTGAAAGAGTTTTACTTGAATTATATTTAGTTAACAATATATTAAGAATTTTATTTTATTCATTTTCTGTATTTATTAGGTTACTAATTTTATTTTCATTCTTTAATTTATTAAATTTCTATATGTGTTAGTATATTCAACTAAAAATATGTAAAAATTTTACTTCTTTTAAAGATGTGAAAATATATGGTTTCTATATGAAATCAAAGTTTGATTGGATACTTATTCAAAAATTTAGTTATTATTCCTTATTCATGAAATGATAATATTTTATATGAAGAAGATTTGCTAATGTATGAAAATATTTATTAATGTTTTAATTTGAAAATAATAATATAAATAAATAAATAAATAAATAATTGTTAATATAGTTATAAATATATAATTGAAAATATAGAAATTTTCATCATGGATAAATATTTAGTATTACGTCATAAATGTTTAAAGTGTAGTAATTTTATTTACTTTGTAATAATCTCATTTGTTTGTTAATCAACTATAAATAATGATATTTATATTAAAACCGTAGAAAAAGTAGGAAAATATTGCATTTCTTTGTGAAGTGTTCTGCGTTAAACCGATATAAAATAACTACACAAATAGTGCATTATTGAGAGGTGAATTTTTAATAGTCAATTGATGACATCAAGCTGCAAACTCTTTTCAAGAGAACAACGATGGAATTGCTTTCGAATCAAAATGTACCCTAATATTTGAATTAATATTTTCTCAATGTACACGTGAACAGCTCTAAATTGATCTACAGTTCAGTTTAGAAGTGCACGCTTCTAGCTTAATTGCACACTTCCGTGACGGCTTGACGTGTTCAGCTCATAAGTAGGGTTTGTCTTCATGAAACATTCTTAGCATAGTGATGCTGTCTCTCTCTTCTCCCAATGGATGCTTCCTCCAACTTAGGGTCATAGGGAAGATCTAAGTTGGTTTTGGATGAAGTTACATTACTTCGTCCGTGTAATTGGAAATATCTGTCATTAATGCTCCTCCTGGATTTCAATTATATCATATGAGGAACATTCTGGATAAAAGTGATATTTATTATTGTTGAAATTTAGGAATTAAAGTCCCTATTTTTTACTCTTAAGTTTTGTTTTTATTTGACAGATCTTTAAAATTTCCGAAAAAGTTGTTTGGTCTAGTAAGGGTTGTAAATTCTGTTAATGAATTGATTTTTTAGATTATTTTATCTCATTGTCACTACAAAGCATTATGCTTCTTCAGTCAATTAAAATTAATAAAGTACTTAAAATTTTTTTATGTAAATTAGTTTTTGATTGCTATGAAAACTGAATCAGAATATTTCATTCATTTTTGCAATTTAAATTTTTGTTAATGAATCCAGCAGAAATGAAATGAATTTATAAATTGAAAAATAAGCTAAAACCTTTTTTGTGTTCCATTTATATCTTTGGAAACAAACTCACAGCTTAAAAAGTAGAAGTTTATACAAAAATATTTTGAATAAATCTTTATCAACCCGTTTCTCTGTAAATATAACTTTTTTCAAGTTTCATAAAATTGCTAGTTTCTACATAATAAAAATTGTAGACTTTTGAACTTTTATTTAGCTTTTCATAGTACTTTATTAATCAAAATTTGGTAAAATAAACATTCAGTCATAAAAGCTTTATGCATTCAAATTAAATCCCAACTGTTTTATTTATTAAGACGAACTGTTTGTGATGAAAATCTTTTGTTCCATTAACTGCTATTAACTATAACTTACAGTATCAATATCCTTCTGAGTATTTAAACTTTTAAACTATGAAAGTAAAAAATATGTAAAATCCATAACATGTTGGGGCATACAAGTGATTACATTCTTGCACACGTATTGAAGACGGCATCTACATTGCTTATAAAACGAAAGAATGCACTCCAAATTCCATATTCGCATTTGAAAAGGCATAAATCGCATCTTGAAAGTTATGTTTTGGATGAAGTTTGTGTCACATTACATACAGAAATGTGAAATTCTTACGGTGTAGAATTCGAATGTGTCAAGATCAAGCTAAATGGAACTAAGATAATTATTTCTGGGCAGTACTGCTCGCTTTAGTTGGAATGCAATCACTGATTGTGTATATCAAATTGAGGATTTCACACTGTTACTATTATTTACATCAACGTAGTTGAATTATTTACATCAACGTACCAGGAATTTTGTTTGCACGTAGCCGAGCTGATGGCTTCGATTCAACAACTCGCATGTTTGAGTTCCTCCTTGGTCATGGATGTTCCTAGTAGTTCGGAATCTGAATTAAACTGTAGGTCATAGTCTAATTAGCCATCGTGTGCAAAAATGATAGTTGTGCAAAACTGCATTCATTATTGTGTTACCAGGAAAATATCTGGCTTGATTCTATGAATATACACTGAGAATTAAACTCGGCAACTTCTTGTTCGTAAAGCCGAAATGCGAGCCATTGGGGTTGCTTATTTAACGTATTATGTCTCTGGTTGAGCGCGAAAGATTTCAGAAAATTGAAGGGTTTGCTGCAAAAAGGAGGTAGCTCCATCCCATAGCTGTTGGGAGTTGTAAACACTTTCTTGTGCCCAAAAAAACTTTTTATTTGGCACCAAAAGGATGCAGCTCCAATCGTTATTTCCAGAGTTACTCAAGCGATGGAGCTGCTTGTCTTGTTAGTTTGTAGCAAGAGAGCAGTAGCTCCTGGAGCTACGTCTTTGTTACCCCAGACGATTGACGTGTTTTGTTTACAGGGAGGTTAACTATTACAGGGAGGCATCATTATATACACTCAGTGATGAGTGAAGATATAAAAGTTCTATATCTATTCTCGGACAACTGCGTATCCCAAAACAAAAATCACGCTTTAATACAGTATCTATTTTTTCTTGTTAAAAGTAAACGTCTCAATACAGTCTTTCATAGGTTCCCAGAACCGGGCCATAGTTTTATGCCTTGTGATCGAGCTTTCGGAAACATTGAAAAGCGCACGAGGAAAGTAGAAAGAGTGTTTGTCCCAAGAGAATATACGCGCATTATAGAAAAGACGAGTAAAATGTTTACTGTGACGGAAGTTACTCAAGAAATGATTTTTAGCTTCGTTGACCTATTAAAAGGTTTCTTCCTTAAAACCCCTCACATCATTTCTAATGGTAGCAAAAGGGAACAATATTTAATAACAAAATTTAGGGTTTTCACTTATGAAATATCCCATTTCAATGCAGGAAACATCTTAGCTAGTGAAAGTGTTGGAATACTGTGTAACAAAACAGTAAGAATGTTCAACATCCAAAACAGTACCCCTATAATGTTGAACAACCTTCAACAAGCATAGACCAATTACCTACCACTCAAGGCTGCAAAATATAAAGATGTGATGGACCTTGCCTAAAAATACGTCGCACAAAATGATATGTGGTTCTACAATCGACTACAGCCAGACAACGCGCCAGATGACCCAGATGTTACAGAAGGAGAATGTGACGATTGAAATGATGTTATTTTCTGTTTGTAAGACCAATAATTTTGCTGTACTTTATCTTCAGTTTTCTTTGAATAAAAAATACATAATAATAGTACATTCTATTTATTTTTACACCTTTTTCCAAGACATAACATATTCCTCCATTCCTCGTATTCCATTCTTTTGGGCAAAAAAGAGGTAGCTCCAAGGATCATCCACGTACCACCAACATTTGGATGATATTTTTTGATTATTGGTTTCCCAAAAACTGGAAAAATTGGAGCTACCTCCTTTTTACAGCAAACCCTTCAATTTATAATGCAGAAATTCATTGAAAAATAGAAATTAATTTTCTGAAGATTTGAATAATCTAAGGTGATTATTAGTACTAAATTCTGAAAGAATAAGCATTATAGAATTCGAAAATTAAACACGATACTCACACAACTCCTTTATAGAGATAAATATAAAATATGATGGGATCTATATAAATGTGAAAGGTTCTTACAAGAAGCCCTGTCATTTATTTATCGACATTTTTTTACATTTACTAAATGTTTATGTAATAAAAGATAGTTTAACTGACAATAATAAATAAAAATACCATTAGTAAATTTAAACAAAGTGTCATTTTTACGAAGTATTTTTTATCATTTCATAATTCTTATATATATATTTGATATTATTTAAACATGAATAATGTAAAAGATTATTCAAGCGAACTAAAATAAGTTGACAGTTCGTGAAATGCCTTCGTACTTGAATAAAAGTTTTTGATACTCAGATTTCAGAGCTTTGTATGCTACAAAATCAATTCTTCTTTAATATTTTAGCTTGGAACCAAAATGGATCTTCTGAGAGCAATAGACATTCAGTTTTCATTTTATTTCTCTCTGTAAAATGAGTGTGAATATTTTAAATTTGAATTGCTGCTTCTAGATTTGTAGAAAAATATTTCTTGTCATACTTAGGAGATTTGTCAATTATCAAGCAATATATTTATTCGTTATGAATTATCAATATGAAGCATGATTAGGGAAAGAGGAAAAAACTAAATAATACGAATAAACGAACGATGCATAGTTGTTTGCCAGAGCACATACCAAGTAGAATATCGAATTTGGAAATCTTTAGTTTTTAATATGAAACTTAATTTCTTACAGTCATTGAGGCTATTAAAGTACATACTGAAATTTTTAAGGTTTATTTTCATTTGAGATCTATGATTCTATGTTTTATGCTGTTATAAGCTGTAATAAATTCTTAAGAGTATTATATGTATCTAATGCTCTAAAGTTCCCCCACTTATATTCACAAATGTATCATTAAATGTATAGTTCGGAGTTCTATGAAAGAACATTTACCGTGAAATAAGCCTTAATATTATATAAATTAGGAAAGATTTATTTCTGTTCAATTTTATGCAAACTTATTAATTTGTTGGATAATTCAGCTTACATTATTGTGAAGTTATATCATCCTAGGGTCGTGGGTAAATGATGATCGATCAATTTTGATGATAGTTTACCATAGGTTATTTATGCTCTCCTCGATGTTTGAATTAATATTGTTGTTCTACTCTATAATATATGACTTAAGACCCTCCAAAATATACTTCCGCATATTTGCATACATAATTTTGAATAATTAAAAATGTCTGCTTCATTTGCACATATTTCAAGTTAAAATCTACATATACTTCATTTGTGTAAATTATTTAAAAATATAACATATACACATAGAATATTTATATCAGATGAATGAGAGTGCTTTTTCACTTGAGAAATTTGAAGAATGGTTACGCATGAAATAAAAACATTTTATCCTTTAATCGTTATAGAAGAGATAATTTATTGAAAATTCATGACACATTTACAAGAATTATTTTCAAATATCAGAATAAAATGCTTGGTTGTTTTTTTTCCTTCAATTCCTGCTTTTATATAGTGATGAGTTATGATTATAAAGTTAAACATAATTTATTTTTCAGATATATAGAAATTTATTACATATGAAAAATTTTAAATGTATCCGTTTTTTTGGCAAAATATTTTATGTCTCTTAGCGGTATGATTAAATATTAGTTTACTTCAATTAAGTTAAGCAAAACAAAGAAAATTGTATTTTATCTTATAAAAGGGGAAATGTTGGAAAATATAATAAAAGATAAAAATAATGTTTATTATTTTTAAGGAATAATGTTATATATTATTGATTAGGAATAATTTTATAAGGAATAATCTGAATATTATTAATTGTCAATATGCATCTTTAATGTAAATTAAAGGCTTGTTTTAAAATGTGTTTCTTTCTCAATCATCCAGAGTGAGTCAGCTCATTAAAAATTAAGTGTTGTCACTGAGTTTAGACATTTGAAGAGAAAATATTTTTATAAGTATTATCTTTATCAAATTAACAAAATATAAAATATCAAAATAAATCATACATAGCTCCTCTACATAAATGATCTGTTTTGAATTTTAAATCAAGTCATACATGTGTTGATAGGTATTGCACAATTACAAATCCATTTTAAACTCTGTAAATTTGAGAGTTTTTTAACGGAAAAATGAAATTTTAGACTCACGATGATTGTTTAAAATATATATAAATTGCATACAGACAACGATTATATTCTAAAATAAAATTGTTCGGTACGCCTAGATAATGAAGTACTTATTTTATCAGAGCGTGTTCTTGGCACTGCCTTACTGAATGACCAAGCCTTACTGCATTTTGAATAACTTAAGTCTTAAGTTTACTAATAAGCAGCTTTGCATAAAGGATAATGCTTGAAAAATTCAGAGAAATTATTTAAACCTGTGTGCCCTTTATTAGAAGGAAGTATTTAGTTTAAAATATTGAATTTAATGATCCTGTTCAGTTATAAAAGCACTAAAATTCTATTTACTCACAAAGTACTTCTCATTAATGCTTAAAAATATATGAATTAAAATTTGATTTTTAAGCTTATTTTTTTAATGTAAATTTATATACATCATGATATCAGCGTGAAGCATAATATTGTTTTACTAACAATCATGTATACAAAATAATTTGAATGAATATTTGTTCCTACACAAATTAATGATTTTAAGATATTCAACACAAAATTCAGTTTTTAAGATTGATAATTGTCATTTAGAAGGTAAATCTAATTAGTTTAAAGACAAATATAAATCACTTTTCAAGATATTATTTGAGAAAATCTTTCAAATTAACATATTAATTTAATTTGAAGGCGTTAGGAATTTTTGGCATGTTTTTGTTATTAATAAAAGAAAGGAAATTTACTCAATACGTTATAGAATTTTGAGAAGGTCTAGCATGCAGTTTCATTCAAGTATAATCAAATAAGCGCAAAATGACAAATGCTAACATCTACTTTATAATGTACTCTTATACAAATAAAAAGTAGAGTTGTTTTACTAAAAATGCTTTTTCAGAATTGCATACTAAGGCAAGTAAAATTATTGAATTAATAAATTTATATAGCTGAGAATATTTCAATAAGAAATATTACAGCATTAAAATAAGCTAAATTCTTACACCGATGTGGAAGCTAGAAGAAGAGATTGTTTACATGTGTCAAATGTATTTCAAATAATCTTTCCTGAAAGTTATGAGACGATATTTTCGTATGTTTTCTTGTATTGGGCTTCATAGCGAAATATTAATTTAAAGTAATTCTTGTAATTAATATCTAAATTAATTTCATTTTTTAATTTAAATGAATTAAATAAACAAAGTAAGAAAAGCAGACTAAATTTGATGCAATTAATTTAAACTGCTAATTTTTTTATTGTATGCAATTTTTTTTCATCTTAAGTGGAATTTGTTAATCATCATCATTTTTTGTAGGATTTAATTTTGTATTTGTACTATAAATTTAAAAGAAATTCAACAAAATATTCTTTGGTCGGTCATGCTTAAACTTCTTTTAGAGCTCAGATGAAGATTTTTCCTGAATCATTTTAAAAAGTAAAGAATCACAGTGTCTTTGAGCCACATCAGTCGAATCAAGAATTTGAAACTTGCATTGAAAAAAAATAATAGGAAAGTGGAATTGAAAAAGAAGAAATCTAATACAATCGGTAGTGCTACGGGAAAAACTGTTCCTCAAAAACAAGAAAGTGTGTCTTAATCATTCGACGAGAAGAAGTAAGTTATAAATTGAAGAGAAGAAGAAAAGGAGGAATTACGTGACGTTTTTGTAATTTAAAGATGTATGATATCAAAAGTCTAACGTTTAATATTTTTACTATATGAGTTTGAAAAAGTTTGGGATTGGTAGTTTTTAAAATAATCGATAAGTTGTGTCTTACTCATCCCTACATGTTACCCTCCGACACTACTTAAAAACCAAATGCCTCAATATCTTCGCCTCCATTCTCATCTATTTTCAAATAAAAAAATTATCATATTTCTTAGTTCAAGGAAATATAAATTACGACTAAAATTTTAAGCCATTTTAGTTGAAGGGAAAACTTATTTAAATAATATGATGGTATTAGTAGACGTTGGATGATATTCCCTTAAGAGAAAAGTGGGAAAATTTACCTCAAGTAATGAGGCCGGAATTTAGATGAAATAATAGGAAAGTTTAATCCGTACTTTAACGCTAAAATAAGTCAAATATCACATGTATCACTTTCATATTCTATGAATATGTAAAATGTATTCTATCAATTAAGAAATATTTATCCTAATGAATTCAAATTTTAAACTATAGTTTTTATTAATAAATTAATGAAACCTTATATATATATTTTATAGAGTCTAGTGTTGAAATCAATATTGATAATTTTAGTGTCTTCAAACCTCTTTTAAAGTGTTTATCAAAATACAAGTATTAAAATTACGATATCATTTTCTGCTGAAATCCAGTAGTATAACACATTTTAGTAATATTGTAGAACTTTATTTGCATGTGAAAACATTAAATTTGTAAAGCTCGTTGTCGTATGTTAAGCAGTTCTGGCACTACACAATACTGCTTCACGTGATTAAGAAAACAATTTAACTTAAGATACGTTTCAACTCTGGAAAGCATTAAGGAGCAATAGAACTCAAGAACATATGTAAGCACGTCAGCAGGTGGTCAAAGAGCTGTAGACAAATTTACGAAGCCAAATACAACCGTACTGAGAAATAATGTCATTCTTTTAAAAATATAGGGTTAAAAATGATTGGAAAAATAAGTATAACTATTAAGAAAAATGAAGAATATATAAAATGTAAATGTATTGAAAAGTATAACAGGTACCAAATAAGTATTATGAAAGATAATTAAATTTGATAAACTAGATATTTTTCGCTACTGAGTTCCTATTTAAATAATAAACTCCGAAAAGGAAGAATAATTTAAGGACTATCAGAAAAGTGAAAAAGAAGACAATGTATAAAAGTAGAACTAATTTTAAGAGAAAGGTCATTAAATATTGAAAAGATTTTAGTTCTTTAATTTTTTCATTCTTATTAATTTTGTTATCCTTATCTTTCACACCTTTTAAATATATCTTTAATATAAAAATATAAATTGATAATGTTACATTTGGACAATCAGTATTAAGTCTATTTAAAACTTTAGGATGAAAGTTTCAAGATTCATTTTTAATAAAAAATTTTACTTTACAAAATATGTATTTTAAAACAAAATAAAATATGTAAAAAATATGTATTTAATAAAATAATTTAAAAATATAACTTAACAAAATATATAAAAAATTCTTAATATTTGTACAGCATCATTAATATATCAGTCATTTTAGACAATTTTTATTCAGTTAAGTACATATTTAATCTCGAAAAAGTATTATATTTTACTCGTTATAAATTAGAAAAGATTACAATTCTTAAATCGCAAATTTATTTACATTTTAGATATTTATTTTAAGGCATTACAAACTTCTGATACTCTGATTTAATATTGAAACCTAATAAGAGATGTTAAGAAATTCAATCAGTTTATTTAATAAGTTTGAGTCAAAATATTTCTAGCTTAAAATCTTTTTTTGAACTAAAAGCAAACATAATATGTGTATATATTGTATCATAATAGTATTATAATAAATTTTCAATTGATAATTTCAGACTAGTATTTTAATTTATTTATAGTCAAATGTAAATGAATTAACGTGTGAATAAATTCTGTTTTAATAATGTTTTTATTTGACAGTCAAAAAATATTGGTAAATAGCAAGGATAAGGATAAGTTTTTAATAATTTCATATTGTTTATTGAATGAATGTGCTTAGAAAATGTATTATTTGAATGATAATTAGGAATTTTTAATGCAATTTAAAGTTTTTAGTTCTAACTTGCAAAAGTAAAGCAAAAGGAGAGCACATTTGAAAACACTTAAAAGAATTTAGAAACTTTTAAAATTTTTAAAAAGTAAATCTTATATTTTATAAAATATATTTGACAATTGAATATTTTATGTTCTGTATTTATAAAATATGTTCGATAACTGAAAATGTTGGAGCTGATATATGCAATTTTCAAAGCATAATTTCTCCTTTAGTTGTATATCTGTTAGCTGAGTTAATTAAAAATTGGGAAGAATTAAATAAAATATTTTCTTCATCCCAATTATATAGTTAACCTCTCCTTATTATTTATATTTATGCGTAAATTAAACTGGTAACATTTAAATAAACTGTAAAAAATATTCAAACAGTATTAATATCAAAACTATTGCGGAATTTATTCATACAATAAAAATCAATTCGGAATTTGAATAAATGACTTTTAATATCAATTTAAAATTTTAAACAAAAATTCAAGAACTACAAAAAATTTTCTTGAACTACTTAATCTATCTAAAGTATAAATTGTGCTAAATTGTGCTCTTAAAATTTCGCCATTTATATTTCTAAGCAATTTTTATGCAATATTTACCATGGTATTTAACAATAACTAATTATAAATTAAATTTAAGTTTAATTTAATGAAAATAATGTCTTTGAAAATGCTTAACAAAGAACTTATATATTTACAAATGTAATTCAGACCTCGAGAAACGAGAACAAATATCATATGATCGAGAAATCAGTAATATTATAGGAAAACGTTAAGAATTAACAAGAAGATCTAGACTTATAGAATTAGCAATAAAATTTTTTTCAAACTAGGCAAATTAAGAATACTGAAATGAATATTTCCACACACGAGTAGTTATTCTGCCTTATTGCTTCCGTAGAAACGTAATTCCAATGAAAGTTTGGGCTGAAAGGCAATGGAAAACACCATATGATGTGTTCAAACAGAATTACCAACTAGAATTCTATAATAATATACAAGAAATATGATAGCTGTTCTCAGTCAGTGGTTGCAAAATAAATTCGAAATTTAAATAGCTTAGTATTATTAAGAAAAGGAAGACTACAGATCAATTAAAAGAAACAAAAAAGTTCTAATCTAAATTTAAAAGCAATATGCTTCAAAATAATCGTATTTCACCATTCAGGAACTGTGAATAAAGTTTGTACAAGAGCAATGCAAAATTGACTAAAGTAAGCACAAGTTTGTTCTATAAACAAATGTTCATTAAAATTGATTAACAAGATTCATGTATGCATTAGGTAATCGTTCTTATTCTCTTACTTACGATCTTTTAAGAAATTTTACTTAATTTTTTGGCCATCCTTGTTTAAATACTGAAATCACCTAAAAACATACTTGAAATAATAGTTACAAAAGCTGTGCCATCTGTTAGCAGCTTTTGTAACTATTATTTCAAATTGCTGTATAAAATTCTTACAGCTTTCACAATAAACATACCTTTTACTGCATTCCTCTATCTATCTTTGTTTTCGAGATATTTAATTTTGAAATATCAGGGAGTCCTTTTCTGGACACCCTGTATATATATATATATATATATATATATATATATATATATATATATATATATATATATATATATATATATATATATATATATAAATACAGTGTATTAAGAAATGCACTTAAGCATATTTTACAACATTAATGAGAAAAATTAACTGTTTATACAGACAAGCTAGAAAGTTTTGGCTTATAGCTTGAACCAGAAATATACCTCTTTAAGGGGTTAACGTTCTTAAGTAAATATGGGTGTCACAATCCCGAGGTTCCAACTTCTCCTTTCCTTTCTCCCTCACTGTGGTTGTCTCGTAAGAGGTTGAGGGCTCCCTTTGGGTAGTTATCATCGTTTTGTTGTATAAGACTTGATTAGCACTGGTACAGCCGATCTGCATCCCCTTGTTAGAATGGTATTGGTAATGAGAGGTGCGGTCAAGTGTCGAAATTTTATATTTACTTATGGATACTGAAAATTTTCTTATAGCAAATTTTGTACTAAAAATGTACCAAATTTTTTATTATTAAAAAGAAAAAGAGTCACTTTTGTATCCGTCTCTTCTTTTCTTAAATCAAAGGAATATCGGAAGCAGTTGGAGTGGTTGAAAACACCCTTAAATTTATTTTTGTTGATTTACTAGTGGATGTTGCTTCCGATACTCAAACAGGCTATGTTACAAATATGCAGTTTCTGGCTAATTTAAAAGTGACTGTTATGCTTTATGGTAATCTTAATTCCTCACGAGGATTTCTCAGCTTGGGATTTATTGAACACGCTGGTAGCTGAGATTCTTGAAAATCTCCATGTTCAAAAGGTCTGTAGCATTAAACACATTTCAGTCAGAAGGGATGGGAAAGAATTCGAAATTAAACATCTTGTTCTGACTTTTACAATTCCAGATCTTCCGCAGTATATCAAAGAGACACATATAAATCTACCCGTTAGGCCGTACATTTCAAACCCACTGTCAGGATTTCAGTGCCAGCGCTTTGGACACTTAGAAAGCACTTGCAGGAGCATACTCATCTACGCTCACTGACCGATGGTTGTCCATAAAAGTTCTAACTGTACAACGAAGTAGAAGTGTGTCATCTGTCATGTTTGCTACCTTTCTGTCATCCAATGAGCATTTCCCTTTTTCTTACACGTGTCAAATCATTTCTGTAGCTTTCTGACTTATGAGATGTTCAGAGTGAGTCAACTGGTCAAATTAGTCATTTGATTTGGTAATACCTAGCACATACTTTTACTAACTCCTTTGCTAATTATATAAAATCAAACATATTACCTATATTTTTTAACAGCTATACTCACCTCATTACTGTCAGTATGATTCGCACACCCAGATTACTCAAAAAATAGCAAGACATTTTGGCTGCAGTGAATTTGTTAACAACATAGCTGTGAGTTACAGCTTTCATTCGTCATGCTTCATTCTTATCGTTGAAGACATGGCACTTTACAGCACCCTGCAGTATGTGAATACACTACACGACTGAAAATTCCGTGTGTGTTTGAATATTTTGAGAGCATTGTGTGTGGAAAACTGTACTTTTAATCGCCATCTTATTATGTCTTAGATTTTCATAGCCATGAATTCCTTTGATGGCATGGGCAAAGAAATTTTAATTTCTTGAGTGCCCAGTCACGTTGGTCTTGATAGGAATGAGAGAGCAGATAGCTTTTAAAATTATATCAAATATAATTTTACCATCAGGTCCCTCGTTGATGTGAGAAAGGTTATTAAAACATTGATACTATCTTTTGCAGGAATTATGGAATACACTCGACGACAATAAATTACATATAATTTTTTTCCTCCCATAATCTGTTTTACCCCTAAGAAGATCAGATGTCATATTTATTTTAGATCTCATATCGGACATACATGTTTCCCACAGACATTTGTTTCTAAGTGAACTAAGTCGTTAGTGTGACGCATGTGATGAACCATTTACTGATATTCCTATTTTAATATCATGTCCAGTTTTTAACCATTACAGATTCGCCTTTTTTAAAAGTGAACATTTAACATTGCTTGATTTGTTGGAGAAGCCACCTCACAGAAATCTTTTTGTTTTTTTAAAGGTTAATAGTTCTTTTTATACTTTGTTTAATTAGTACTTAACTTTTGAAACTATAAATTTTGTGTTATCAGTTTTACTCTGTTGATTTTTTTTGATTTTAAATTAAATTTTAAAATTACTATGATCACAAACTTTTGTTTTTTACTAATATTTTAATGTTGCCTGAGTTTTCTTAAAATTGATAAATAAATAAAAGGTAATTTTCTTAAAATTTAAGTTTGATGCAACACTTTCATTTTGGACTTTGCATCAGAAAACTCAACCAACCAGAAATATCATAATTACTTATTATGAAATAAATTTCACATTAATGTATGTTATATTCTATTTAAAAAATACAATACTATGCCTTAAAAATATTTAATAATATTGTATAATTAAAACATTAAATACACACACACACACACACACACACACACACACACACACACACACACACACACACACACACACACACACACACACACACACACACACACACACACACACACACACACACACACACACACACACACACACACACACACACACATATATATTGTAAATATGTGTCACATAAGGTAAGGGATATTTGTGAATTTGTACACTTTTGTTTTAGAAAATTGAGTTTAATATATAAAGAGTTTGTTCTGAAGGTGCTCACTGTTTTCCAATCATAAAATACATTTATTTTTGAAATAAAATAAATAAAATGTTTCTATTATAATATGTAAACTGGCTTATAAATGAATAAATGAACAAAGGCCTCAAATTAAGAAAATTTCCGATATTAACGAAGTCTTCTAAATTACAAGACAATTTCAAATAAATTTGTTAATTTGGTATGTAAAGTTGATACAATAGAAAAAAATATCATGCAACTGTTATTAATATGATCTGGATAATGTGCACTTGATAAAATTCGTATAAATATTGAAGACTTCATTCTAGCAAGTTAAAGTATATAGAGTTAGCAAGAAATAAGTTACCCAATTCAGAGGGCTGTAGAATACGTTCTATTTGCCCAAATGAGAAAAAATTTGAACTACAGAAAATTCAAATAATGCGATTGACATTCATTAAAATAGTACAAAATTTCGCCGATAGATGGCGCTGTAATACACATAAAAACATTTGATATGCTTTATAATTATTAAATAATAAAAAGTAGCATTACAACTGGTCAATATGCCCCCCCTTCATTTTCAAAAATGTGCTCTAATCGCAGAACCATATTTTCGACAGCAGACCGGAGTGAGTCTGCCGGAATATCAAGGCTATGGCGCCGAATGCTGTTCTGCAGATCTGATACAGATGCTGGCCTTTTACGGTAGACATTGTCCTTCAAAAAACTCCACAACCAAAAGTTGCAGAGGGTGATATCCGGCGAATGAGGAGGCTATGCCGTAGAGAAATGACGGCTGATAACCCATGCCTCAGTGAAATGCTGTGTTAGCAGTTGCTTTACACGACGATCAATATGAAGGGTGCGCCATCCTGCATGAAAATGATGTCCTGAAGGCATCCACGCTGCTGAAGTTGGGGGATTACAAAATCCCTCAGCATGCTGGCTTCAACGATCATGGTAGCCACATTTTCGACGCTAGAAGACTGGATTGTCTTTCGTCCTCTACCGGGAAGAATTGCAAGTTGTCCAGTTCTTTCAAATTTCTGCATCATCTTGCGTAACGTACATGGATACATTGGACCTCTTCGTATCTGCTTCATACAGTGAAATTTTTCTACGGCTTGCAACGGAGTTCTGCTGGTTCTGGTAGAACAATTTTACAAGTAGTGCTTTTTCTTGCAAAGAAGGCATGATGTGCAGAGAAGTAACTAATGCTCGTTCAGAATCCGCCTTCTTTTTACCCAAAGATAATGCTAATTGGCATGCGCTGTAAAACAAATGACTTTTCATATTTTCAGTATATGGAAATAAGTACCATTAGTATTACAGCGCAATCTATCGGCGAAATATTGTAGTATTTTTTTAACAAATGTCAAGCGCATTATTTGAATTATCTGTAGTTCAAATTTTAACTCATTTGGACAAATAGAACGTATTCTACAGCCCTCTGAAGTGGGAAACTTATTTCTTGCTAACCCTGTATTTAAAAATATCAATGGAGAGAAAAAGGTAAATATCTAAAAATTTTTTCCTAGGTAGATAAAAGATGGCTTAACAGGAGATCCAATACTTTTACACTGTTATATATTAAAGGTATATTTATTCTATAAATGAGACACACAGTTTCTGAATTCCATAACTAATTAAACATATATGATCCAAAACAGCAGTTTGAATCATTTCTGTAGCACCATAGAAAAAAGATGTTGGATTCTCTTGGAACTAGAAAAGGGAGTTAAAATTACTCATTAGAGGGCCTCCAGAAAATCATGTAATATTGTAATATTTAAATTTAATTTCTTTTTCAAGAAATGTATCTATCAGATTTGTTCAGTGTTGAAAAATGTTGTCACACATACATATCAAAATCAGAGACAACTGTATTCCAGAGAAAGCAAATTTGGCCTCCTCACAGCAGCTTTAGAGCATCTGTCGTAGGTAAGATCAGTACGTGCAGCAAACATGACTTCTGCTTGAAATTAAATCTCTGATTCATTGGTATCTTTCTATGATGTTGGTGGATATGTAGTAGATCCCTGATTCGAGTCAGATGAGCCGAGAATAACTAGTTACATTAAATATAGACTTACCATCGATTAAAATTTCTCTCCATATTTTCTTTAATCCTTACTCCAAAGTAAATGCTTTTTGTACGTTGATAAACAGACTCTTTTGTGTGAAGAAAGGAGCGGGACATGAAAGCAATGCCATTTTACAAACAAATGTGTGTGTGTTTCACATATAACTCTAAAAAATGTAAGTTTTGAAAGTTTAGATTTTGCGGTGGTAGAATTCTCATGCACAAAGAAAAGAAGTGGTTACATTCTTGTTAAGCCCCTGTAACTAATAAAATATGCTTTTCATTAGTTTTCTTACATTTAATGAAGTTTAGGCATTGATTGTTTTTATAAAAGTATATGAAACTTGCAATTATAAATGTAATTTAACATAATCAAAATATTGCAAAGTATTTTATTTCATATATATAATATTTTATGAACACTTAATTTTATTATATATAGTTGGTGAATATAAAATAGCTGGCATATGTATGCTTCCTAACTTAAAATTCGTACCTTTATGTTAGAAAAAAGTTTGTGATCGCAGCAGATTTATTATTTCCTGTGATATACTTTTTATTTGAAATATTTTTTATCTTCAATGTAAATTAAATTTTTTTGATTTTTATCCTCTTTGAATTTTTGTTAATTGTCTTATGAAAAAGTTTTTATGATTTAATAATGATTGCTTTCTCTCTTGTTAATTTGGGAAACTATAATTCAGTAAAACCGTCATATGATGTACCAGTATACACGTTTTCATTTTAAATTACATCCAAAGCAATTGTGTAGCTGAGGTAATGTGCTGGTTTTTAGTTCAATTGAGTTTGAACTTTTGATTTTTTGAATCCAGTTCCAAGCATACATTTCAGATTAATATGGAAACCATTTTAAGCTATAAGCTTAAGTTCGATTAACTATTGAGAAGAATAACAGTCGTGTGAAAGAGAGTCGAAACTGCACATGCTATTAAATAATTTCAGACAGAACTATTTCATTTCATCCCTTTTCAAATGTTTTCTATGATTCAAAGTTATAAGAATAATATAATATCCAAGATATTTTTATTTTGCCATATTTTGAAACAATGTTTATTTTCATGACAGCAAACACCTTTATCTATTCTTGAGTTAATTTTAGTCTTATCTGTGATAATATTCATGACTATACTTTTTAAAAAATTCCTTTTCGTATTCATTTTACTTCAAGCTCAATCATTTCATTTAATTTTTTAAATGTTTTTGAATTTTAGCCTTTACAAATATTTACATTACTTACGTACAAATTATTCTAAAATAATTATTTTACTTGATATTCATGTGGGAGAATTTTTGGAAAAAGTAAAACTTTAATGTAAATCGTTCATTTTTTTCTCTATCATAATATTCATAGAAGTTCTTCATTTTTAAATGCATGAAAAGATTTCGCAAAGTTTAATAGAAATTTTTCAGCCAGCCTTTTGGAAATTTATTTCTCAAGTCTTAGTAATTCGAAAACTTTTATCTCAAATTTCGTACTAGCTAAAAATGTTTCAATATTTTTCTGTAAAACTTACATAGGAAATTAATTTTTTTCTTTATTAGAATTTCAAACTATTTTCAGGGAAATGCTTTTGAAAATTAAATTACCACATTTTTTACTCTTGTATTCCTTTTAACACGGACGAAATTTATAAATTTTTACGCTTGTCACAAAAATTGATTAACTTAGTAAACTTACGTTAAGCTATAATTTATAATGAAGCATATAATATTATATTTTGTATTTAGGGATTTCAAAGTATTTCTCCATGTATTTGATTTTTGTCATGAATTTACATAAATTGTAAAATACTACATAATTAATTAACAATTTTAAATTTTTTTAAACTTTATTTGATTTAAAATTTTGATACAATAATTACAATTTAGATACTTTTTAAAATTAATTTCAATTTCACAGGTTTTATTACTACATGTAGTAATGAGGTACTTAGGTAGTGGGGCTAATTTTTATTCGCTGTAGAGAGAGAGAGAGAAAGAAATATCGCACAGATAGTAATTGACGCGATTTTTAAATTATCAAATTTTAAACTTTTTTCTGTATGCCATATAATTTTATATATAAATTCTAGTTTTCTTCTCCCTTTTTCTCCTTAAAATCAAACTATGCTTTGATAATTTTAATGACTAATTTTTTTTATTTTTTGCATATTTATGTCCAATTTTACAGGAATTCATAAAGACTAATTACGCGATTTAGTTTATTTATTTAATTTTCAGTAAATATATTCAATCTCATTGTTTTTAAAATGTAAATTATTTAAAGAAACTAACCCAATTGTTCTGGAAGTGAAATTTCAATTCATATTTTACAGTAAATTTGGATTTCAAAAGAAAAATATTTATTCCAAATCTAACTTTGTAAGAACATTATTTTTCTTAAACTCATGGGTTTAAAATAAATTACCCTAACCTCATTCTGTAGATTTTGAGCAATTTAGTGCTGCAGGCATCAGTAAAAATTTCTTAAAAATCTCAACGTAGTGTTTATTAATGTCAAATGTTTCACTTTTATTTGAATATCTTCTTTTCCTAATTAGTTTCAATAAATAAATGAAGTGCTTACATTTATATTCAAAATTTAACATTTTTATATTAACACTTTATATTCAAAACTTAAAATTTTGAAAGCATACAATTTCTGCAAAATAAAAGTAAAATTTTTGAATTTAAAATATAAGTCAATTGCTCTTAAGCTTCTTCAAAATCATATTAATTTTAACAACGAAAACATAAGGCTCACTTTTTTTAGTGATTTAAGAGATAAATATTGGAGATTACTATTTAACTATATATTTCTCATAAATAATATAACTGAAAAATGAAAACCATGACATGGAAAGATATAAGAATGTAATAATTATACTGGGGTAAAATTAGATACGATGTTATTTTATTTTAAAACTAAGTTAGAGTAAAAATTTAAAAGTGTTCATAACATAAAAGGCTTAAATCAATTCAGTCATAAATAAATGAAAATTGATAAATTTCCAAACAAGATTTATTTTTATTTTCAGTTTATTTATTAGAAGAAAACACAATTTGGAGAAAAATTTTATTTGTTAGCTGAGAATTCTTGGTTACAGATTATAAGTGGAAAAAGTAATGCGTAACTTTCGCTACTGTGCTGAAATATTTTTGTTTTCTCAAGTACTTGAAATAAGTGCAATTATCTCTTGTAACAAGTAATGTTTCGCATCAGTTTTTCTATTTTTCTGTCTGTTCATCCGAGAATTATATAAAGTAAAAGTACCTTTTCTGAAGTGTTGTTTCTTCTCTCTTGCTTTTCAAACTAAATCTATCTAAAAGTAAGCTACACTCCATCATAAAAAATTTTGGGTAAACTAAATAAGTTAATAAAATTAAAAATTTCATGAATGAATGAATTTGTTATTTAATATTCAATATATAATAAATATAGAAAAAACAATTATTGTCAGTGGAATTTTATCGTTTAATTTATCCCAAATTATAGAATCTCTTGTTGTTATAAGTCAATGCCTCAAGTACGTGAGCAGATTTTTATATACATTGTATAAAGAAAATGGCAACATTTTCTCAGTTTAGCATAAAAGCAGGAAAAAATTTATCTTATGAAACTTAAAACGTTAAAAACATTAGGATTTCTTAATTTGATGTGTATTATCTAATTAATGTATTATCTAAGTTTTTAATTATTTTTTATTTGAAATCCTAAAGTATTTTTACTTCCTCGTGTCGTATATATTAAATCTTGCACCAAAAATTCAGTTTCATATGAAACGAAGAAATGAAATTTTACGAAGATTTGATGAATTTTATGGAGAGTTTGTAGCATTCAAGATGATTCATTTTTAATTTATTATAAATCCAATGCAACTCATACAAAAATTACGATAATCTTAGAATCATCTCACAAAATTGCAGCAAACTCAAAAGAATAATATTAATGGTAAAAGCAAAGTTATGAACTGTGTTATCTTTTTAACTTTGCAAAATGTTTGAATAAAATTACGAACAAAATGTTTTTTCAAGAAAAAATCTTTTCATTTTGAAATGAATAATTTACAAATTGTACTCTAAGTTCTACAACATTAAACTACATTATTCAACTACCGGTACTTGAAAGAAGGAATATATATTAAATGGTATGTGCACACACATTTATGCATAAGTCGTATTAATTTAATATGAAATAATAAACTGTCCTTCAGGGAGGTCGCACAAAAGATTTGCCATGCTATGCATTAGTTTTTACCTTTCTGTGCAGGTGGTTATTAAATTATCACACATTTAATGAAGAATAAAATAATCTGAAGCATTTGTTAAGTCAGAAAGAGGGAAAAATTATTTTCGAAAGTTGAGTAGGGGAAATAATAAAAGTTATTCAATGGTACAAATTTATACGCATCTAAAGTATTAAAATTTATTTAAAACATATCAAGTATGAATAAAATAAAATTTTGCAGCCATTTTAATTAATGAATATTCATATATTCAATAAAATTACGTTTCTAAAAATAAAAATGATGTAAAATGTACTTTTTTTTTTTATAAAATCCCATATTTAGCATATTATTTCACACTATAAGTTATTTATGTATTTCACATTTTAAATTCTCCCCTTTGATATAGAAATCCTAGAAAAATTAATCTATTCGACAAAATATTCTACATATTTTTCTTATTGGCTGGAAATGAGTGGTCTACTGTAAACCATATACTTAGATCTATAATCGTATCTTGGAAAAACTGGAATGCAACAATTGAATTCTTCCGTCAGATAAACAGTCAAGTATTTATCGAAACTTTGGCTTCTACTCGGTGATTCCTTCCATGTGATATTAATATTTCTTGCATTCCAAATTGTTCTTATTAGAAACACATTCTTCTATTGTTACTAAGTTACACATACATATCTTTTCAAGTTAAGATAGATACATTATTATCAGCTATTTCCTATAGTTGAAATGCTCTTGAGATTCAGTGTTATCTGCTGAGAAATTACTACAAAGTAGTAGAAAATGTTCCACTATTTGATTTTGATTACACTGAGGGTTGATGTGGCCTACACGATATCTACTTTGACTTTTTTTGTAACAACAAATGACAAAAACAATTTAACAGAAAAAAGTGTGAAGGAAAAATAGAAAACACATAAACGTTAATTTTGTATTATAATAGCTTCTGAAAACGTGTATAAATTGAATAACATTAAAAGAGACGAATAAAATTTTCTCATACTGCAATATTCTAACGTTGAATGCAATTAATTATATCATTTCTTAAAAGCGAACTACATTTAATAAATGTTTCTTATTTTGCGTTGATAAGATAACCAGCAGGAAGCAGATATTCCAATTTAGAGCATATCTAATGATACAAAATCAGAAACAAAGTAATACTTATTCATATGGAAAAATTTTATTTGAGATTTGTATTTAGTTTATGAATTTAGGAAAGAGGAAATGAAAATTTTGTATAAAAGGCAATCGGTGATTTGATCAATAATTTTTCGAAACAAAAAATTTGAGAACACTTATTTTTCTTCACCGATTCTCTGAGGGTATGAAACTGTTATTACAAAATCTGTATATATATGTTATTTCCAAACTTCTTTCCAATAAAAACTAAAAAGAGAATTAAGAAGTAGTTGTCGGAAGAAGATTCAAGGTTTCTGAACAATTAAACTATTTTGTATATTTTATAAGTAAGATGAATAATTATGAAATACTGTTACATTATAAATACACTGCATATTATAACAAATTATTTCCATACATAAAATAATTTCATTATTTTGAGCAACAAAAATCAATTACGAAACATTAAAAACAATGTGTCCTAAAACTGACTGATATAGATAATTTTTGTTAAAAAGAATTGTAACGGATTGTTACATTTTACTAATGAATCAGCAAAATTACATAAAAATGACTGTTACTTCAGGATCAACATGAAAATCTGCTTAATAGGGGAGTTAAATTAAATGTGAAACATGTCAAAATGATTGTTCTAAAAATAAAATTCGAAGTAAATTTCATTCACTGCAATAGCATAGGATGGTATGAAAATAAAAATCAAGTCTCAGAGCGTTCAGAATTATTGCACCTTTGCAACACGGTGACTTGTTATTTGAAAAATTGGAGGAAGGGAATTTTTTAATGTTTAAAAAAGAATGCACATACTGATTCTTTTCTACAGCTTTTCATTTTTTAAATTCATATTTTAAAAATGTTAATCAATTCCTGAATACTGTATAATTAATATAAAAATTACTCATAATTCTGCGTAAAGTGCGTTTATAGTTGCCTTATGAAAAACTCTTTTTGAGTACAGAAAGATTATAAAATGGGCATAATAATTAAAAAGCTCATGTATATCTTGATCACTAACACTAGTTAATCTTAATGTCATAATTTATTTTTGATTATCATATGATTCAATCTCATTTTGCTTCGCTTTTGACATTGAGCTTGATAGTAAATGCTGAGTTTTTGCTGATTTTTGCATTAAATTCAGCTCAAATAATAAATAACGAACGTAAATTCAAATATTTTTAAACATGTTAGTAAATAAATTACAATTCAAGTGAAGCACCGGTACACATTTTTCAAAAATATGTATTTAAAAATAGATTAAAATATGAAACATAACTTTTCTGTCTTCTCTCTCGTACATTCTCGTATATGCTTTGCCAAAAATATGTGTTAATTTGAGTATCAATTTCTCAAAACCTTATAAAGATGCAGAAATTACCAAAATACTTCTATAAAAGTGATTAATTCAAAAAATATTATAAATACGAGGGTTACTCTGAAATTTTTGAGATACGCGCAGATGAGAATTTACAAAATAAAATTAACGTTTTAATTTTAAAGTACACACAGAAGACGATTTTTTACTGACTTACTTCAACTTGTTGTAGCGTGGAATAAATTTTAAACAGAAGAGAAAATGGAGTTGACGCGAGAACATTTTTGAGCTATGATTTTCCATGATTTCAAAGCAGGATTAAATCAAGAAGAATGCGTTCAACGGTTGCAATTAGCATTTGGTGAGGAATCTCCAGCTTGTGATACTGTATTCAGATGGTTTAGAGAATTTAGAAGCGGTCACAATTTTCTTCAGGATGAAGAATACACAGAAAGGTCACCATCGGCAGTAATCTCGGATAATATGTCTGCCATACGAAAAATGTTAATGGATGATAATCGCTGTACCCATCAAATGATACAGAAGGAACTTAACATTGGATCCGCAGCCAAACACAAAATCATTCATGAAGAATTACATATGAAAAAAGTAGTTTGCCGTTGGGTTCTCCATAATCTGAGCATCAAAAAGAGGAGCGTGTCAGAATCAGTAAAGAAACTCTTAATATGCTGAATGATGTTGGCCACCGCATCATTTCTAAAATTGTAACAGGTGATGAAACGTACATACCGTTTTTTGACGCTCCAACACGTCAAGAAAGCAAAGTTTGGGTCTTTGAAGATGATCCCACGCCGAGAATGGTGAAAAAACAAAGTGCACTGAAAAAAGTGATGTATGTCGTTTTCTTCAAAAGTACGGGATTAATCAAAGCCATCAAGTTGGAAGCACAGAAGACAGTAACAGCAAACTGGTATACCACTAAATGTCTTCCAGAAATTCTACAAGAACTGAATGTGAAGGGACTAATGCTTCACCATCACAATGCATCTTCACATACAGCCGGATTAACAGTTGAGTTTCATAAACAACAACAAATTAAAGTGATCGAACATCCACCGTATTCACCTGATCTAGCTATGGGCGACTTTTGGTTATTCTTTAGTCTAAAAAAGAACTTACGTGGACGTCGTTTTCATTCAGAAGAAGAGATTGATGTGGCTATAAAGGCATTTTTTTCATGTGTTCGAAGAAATGAATGGCTTGAGGCATTCAATCTGAGGAAAATTCGTCTACAAAAGTGCATTGATGCTGGAGGAAACTACTTTGAACACACCTAAAATTTTGTAAGTATAACTTTAAAAACCTAGTTGTATCTCAAAAATTTCAGAGTGACCCTCGTATATGGGGCTGACATTTGAATTCATCTTGATGGAAAAAATTTACTTCTATAACAGTCAGCATTAAATGGGGAAATGTACCATGTTTGAGCACTAAAATCATTGTTAAATGAAAAATGTAAAAATTATATTTATGAATTAGATAAATACAAATAATGTACTGTAACATAAAAAGATTTTTTTGAAAAATGATGCTCATAGAAACACATGGAGTATAAGATGATAATCTTTCCTAAATACATCATTTGTCATTTATATGATATACATGTTTCCCTTTTACTTTATATATTAAAAGATTTATGTTGTAGCGCAATAACAACCTATGGCATATAATTCATATAATAAGATATGCTTGAAGCATAATGGTTTTAAGAATTATTGATAATAATTCTGCAGTTTCATTATTTAGTATGTCGGAATAAAATAAATGGTTACATAACTGGAACAACTTGTTTTACATTTTTATGTTACCTAAATTCAAAATTATATTTGATAATGTAAGATACTTATATTTGATAATATAAGATACATTATAAGCCCAAATATTATTGGCATTATGAATAAATACATAATAACGTGTTTGTTGTTTTATGTAACGCACGTGAATTATATGAGGGTGTTAGTTTGACGAATTTAAAATTAGGCACATTTATTGATTCTCACATGAGTGTTCAATGGTAACGATCATGCAATGCATAATTACGAAAATAGAAACTAAATGCGAATTGTTTCCTTTTGTGGTAAATACATGAGAATGCATGGGTCACTAGATTGCACATTTTCAAGTATGACATGAAATTTGTGAATGAAATACACATTATTAGAACCGTTATCTGAGTTATATGTAGAAATTTTACTGTCTTTATGATGGCCACATAATGGGGAATTAACAAACTTGGAACTCGGCATTATGGATGAAGAAAGTCGTGTGTAACTTTACTATGAAAATGGTTTGGAAAGTCAATATTCTTCTCTCCATAACACACCCATGCCGAGTGTATTAAATTTCAGAAATGACCACATAATTTAATTAGTGCCGTGGGTGATTACTGCATTCTTAAGACCGTGGGTGGTAAAATCTGTGTAGAAAATTTATCGCTAATAAACGAGTAACATTGCATCAAATAATAATATAACAATTAATAGGAAAATTTATGGAAGACATGTTCTTTAGGACAGTGAAGAGAAGCTTGAAAAGAAATACAACAGATGAAAACACACTCGAAAGTCTCCACGTACAAATGCCCTGTAGACTGTTTCAAATACAGGAACAAGTCTTCTAGAACATGCTGTTAAAGTAAACATACAGCTGTTTTTGATTTAGAGTTCAATCCATGAGAAACTATGGACTAGACTGTGAGTGTTAAGAAAAGCTTTGTTAGACTCGATAAGTTATAATTCTATTTGGTAAGAGCTAATCGAAAATTCACATAATATCCAAATTTCACGAGACGTGAATTATAAACATACCATAGTCCATTCCGCTAGTGGATGAATTTCTATAAATTAACCAACAGACTGGAAAATTTATATTATTTCTATACATATTAACTTAATAACTCTGTACAAGAGAGTCACCCAACTACCAGAAATAGTTATGTGTAGTTGTTTGATAATCATTTTAGTTGTTCATAGACTATATGTACCCAAATGAAATTTGAATTTTCCAAGATAACACTGAGTTACGTCACCATGTCAAAATCTTTCATGATCAGTTTGAAGACATTTCAAATAAATCCAGCAAATATTTAGCTATTCAAATATATAAATGGGAATAAAGTAGCACATATTATAAAGGATAATTGAAATATAATCTGATGTCTAAAATCCAGTCCGAGCAATGAAATAGAATATTGTAATATAAGAATGAATGAATATTCCATAATAAAAATTTATCAATGCCAAGACAGTTTGCTAGATTTTGTTAAGAAAACGGAGGTCCTTCACGTTATTACACTGCTATATCATGACTTTTGAAACTTTGGTTTTTCTCATTAAAAGCAATATTTTTTAATCTTTATATATAGGATAATAATACTTGTGAGGCCAAGATTGGCTTACTGGCCCTCATACGGTCCATTTTAGCTTACAAGAACTTTTTTAATTCTGTTTTAAAATTAAAAGGTTTGAACCCCGGTGATAGATGCATAATTTCATGGTTTGCCGTCAATGAAGAAACTCAAATAAGCATGAGCAATTCTTCTTTTACGTATAATTTCTTTCGAAAGTAAATAACTTGAACTTATTTTTAGAGTAAAAAGATAAAAAAAAAACACATGAATATTGTTTTATTTATTTTAATTCCCTATTAATAATACAAATTTTGATTTTTATCTAATGACTACCCCTAATAGAAGTTTTTAAGGATTAAAGCGATTGGAACATTTATGAGATATATATAAATATCTATTAAATTTTTTAAATTCATTGCAAAGGTTACTCAAACTGAATAAAATATTTTAAATTTACAATAATATACACACTCATTTAAGATGAAAGCTTTTCAAGATATTTGTGGGATTTCTTATGTTCAGTAAGTTTTGGGGATAATTTATAACACAAGTGAGTAAACATCAGAATAATCTTATAGAAATTTACACTTCTTAATTTAACACATAATTTCAAAGTGAAAATTCCATAATAGATGTTCCTAGCTTTCCTTTTCCTCGAATAGAACTTGTGAAAGTCATATGTTCTTGACAACATTTTTAAAAATAGTTTTTCAAGTTCTTGAGCTGATTTTTTTTATAAAAAAGACTTATGCAGATAAAGGAAGAGCAATTTATTAAATATATGCTCCTCTATGCTAGTCAATATATAACTTTTATTGTACTCTTTTTATAAATATGTACTTATATATATCATGAAATAAGCTTATAAGCGAAAAGCATCCAGATTAGTTAAAAGAATATTTTAAAATTTTATTTATTTTTAAGAACTGAGAGTTAAATTTAGGAAACTATTCAATGTTATTTAGTTACTATGGCATATTGTGTGATACATATTATCAAACGCGGATAAAACTAGATAATATATATTTGGTGAGAATTATTTATAAATATTGCAAAAAGAGCTTAGATAATTTTATGCATTATTTCTAAGAAAGTATTTTCCTTTTTGTATTGTTATTGAAAATGTTGTGGATAAATATTTACATTTTAAAAGATAACAATAGTTACATGAGCAAGAATATAAGGACAGCTTTTTATTTAAGATCATGAATAATCTAGTCTGACCATTATGGCTTATATTAATATATTATGAGTCATTTAATAGTTTAAATTCATGGATAAGGAAATAAATAATGATTAAAAATTATTGATTATTTATTATTTTGAATTATTAATTATTTTTAATTAATTTTAGTTTCGTGCATCGTAAAATAGGAACTATATCTGAATAAAATTTTCTATGGAATTTTTTTTATGAAAAAATAAACGATTTCTGGTACACAGTTGTCTAATTTCCTACAAAGAATTTTTATCAGGATTTTAAACTATTAAAATTCTGATAAAATTATTTTTGAAATAGTAAATAAAATATTTTGAAGAGAGTGAAGGCGATAAAACTGTGTAGTACGCATTCTTAAGTAAAATTATTCCTTATATGCACTATATACGTTTATTCAGTATTATACAGTGGTTTAAAAATTGCATTTCATGATATTGCCCACAATTAAATGAAATTATTTTTTAAATTTTCTATAAATATTCATGCACAAAATATATTTGCAATTTTTTTAAACTTAAAATCAAAGGTTGGAACTAAAATATTTGAATTCATTTGTATTTCTTTTTATAAAATGATATGGTTCTCTGCTGACAGGAATGAAAGTAATTTTTTTTTACTTCAAAAAGAGTTTTAATTTTTTGCTCTTTTATACATATTTTAATTAAATCAAATATCACAGTTGCGAGTAATGAAAAAGGAGTACCTTATTTAAATTTTGTATTTAAATGCATGATTTCTCTCGATGTTGCCTTCCCTTAGGTCCGATGCTTCCTGAAAAATATCAGGCCCAGAGATACATTAAGTTAAAAATTAAAAAAACTTAAACTTTACATATACTATTCAAATATATTTAATTAGAATATGTGGTAAATTCTCTCTCTTTATCCAGATAACATAAAGTTACTATATTTTGAGGTGATTTAAATTTTTAGATGTTTTTAATTTATCGAGGTAACACAGCTGATCGATGGCTGAGTGTTTAGCGTTCCTGACTCCTGAGCTGTGGGTCCCGGGTTTGAATCCCGGTTCCGGTATGGATGTAACTTTCTTTCTCTGTTCTCTCCGTGTTTCTCTGTCCTTTCTTCTGTGATGATGTATGAGTGTGGTCCACCCTATAAACTGGTTTGTGGTGGTATGGCGCTGGCAACGCTACTCGCCTCCTTGACTTGGTTCACAGGTGCCCCCTGGGTAACGACAAATGAGTATCAGTTTCTGGCCTCGTTGTGACATAGGGTTCGTCACCCAAGTGCCCGCCATCGGGAAAGAAAATTTATGGACGTAACAATGATTGCCATTAATATTTTTTACAAAAAACATTATTGCTTGCTGATTTAAAAAATTTCAACTCATTTGATCAGAAAATTACAAATAACAGGTAAATCGTCCATAATGACGAAAATTATCACCCAAGAGACTACGTACGTACAATACTGTGCCAGCAATACTTCAATTACATCAACTAGATCATTTTTATACCTTGAGATTTACTGCCATAAAGTATATAGTTTTATATTGAATTCATTGACTTCTTTTTTGATTATTCAATTTGTTAACAAAGTATTGGTGTCTAATAAGAGACGACAACAATAAAATGAACTATTTTCTCATTTAATTCTGAGACAATTTATTACCAACGATGTTACTATATTTCAGTTTTGCTTTTCTTTTTAGGATGCATGTTACAACTTTTAGAATCATTTATTAAAATGGCATTTTCATCATTCACCATTATACTCTATTTTTTAACGGAAATAAGCCATAAGAATTTATTAAACGTAACTCCAATTAAATTTGTTTGATAGATATATTATAACTTTTTAAAAGTTCAAAGATATTTGGATTAAAACGGAATAAAATTTAAAAAGAGTTTGATTATAAATCTTTTATTTTTTGTCAATGTTTTATAGTTAATTGTATAAGTTTAAAAGTAAAAAATCCCATTTATTTTACGCTATTCCCCATAAAGTTTATTCCATGAAAAATATGTAATTAGTCACACAAAAATTATTAATAAATTGTAAATCCTAAAAATTGGTACTCTAACCTTTTTTTTATATTGATTTTAAATAATAACTCCACTAAAGTTTTAAAGTTATAAACTTGTGTTTATTTTAATTTATATTTAAAAAATATGCCCCAAAAGATATTGCAAACTTTTTGCCATTAACCACTGTATTATTTATTACATGTAATGCAGATAGTAATTAATATAATTTATTACAATTACATATATTTCTTGATATTATTTTTGTTTCCATGTAGATAACTTTTCACATGTCTGATGTTAATATGGAAATATTGCTAAATTTTTTACAAAAAATTTAAATAAAAACATTCTTATGAAATTTAAATAGACTATTTGTTATCAGTTTACTGGAAGTTAAAAATAAGCAAATAATTCAATGCTTATATGGAATGCATCATTTAAAACTTTATGTTTGGAACATGAGAAATTACTGCAAAAATCGTAAATTTATATAAAATTTAGGTCACTAATCAATATTAGCAACTCTCTATTAAAGTTTGAATAAAATATCCCAAAAATTTAATTTTTTTTTAATATTAAAAGGCAAATTGCAAAAAAGGAGTATATCATTTATTAACGTAATCAATATTTAAATCTGAAAAATACTTTTTAAATAAAATAACAAAGTAGAAATTTATAGCTTATGAGACATTTTTAGCTATAAAAAAGGAAATTAAGAAAAAAATGCTTGAGTGTTTTTGCTCCAAATGAGAAATTAAATTCTAATAGCTAAGAGAAAGAATATGAAAAAATTTATTTTTTCTTGTATTTCACCTAAGAATAAGAAAATGATAAAAATCTAGAGTTAAAGATTAAAAGCTTAATAAAATTAATTCAGTTTTGTTAAGGAAATGAAAGTGGCTGATTTCTCAACATTTAGAATATGTGAATATGTTATGTTATGTAGAATACGTTATGTAATACAGTAAAATTTAGTAAATATTAAGATGACCAAAAGATGTTACAAGCGAATAATAAGATTTACACTCTAACCTTAACAAATATATGATATTTAAATTAGAAAAAATGTTTGAAAAATAGATTTTAAAGTAATTTACGAATGTATGTGCATGATGAAATTGTAAAATTTTAAGTATCGCTTTCATTAATCATTGCATCTAAACAGTATTAATGAAAAATTGAAAAATTATATGTTAATTAAAAAATAATATATATATATATATATATATATATATATATATATATATATATATATATATATATATATATATATATATATATATATATATATATATATATATATATATATATATATATATATATATATATATATATATAAAGCTTAAACATAATACCCATCTCTCTTTACACAATATCTGACATTGAAAATGGAATATTTTATTTCAAAAATAATTCTTTGATTCTTACTACTCTATCATTGGAAACATTTATTTTTATTATTTATTGATATTTAACAAAAAATGAGAAAGAAAGAGTAAAAACTGCAGTAATGAATTGCATAATATTAAAAATATCATTTAAATAGATGTTTTCAAAAGAATGTTATTTTGAAATGAAAAAAAAATCTTAATTTTTACTCTTAAGCTCATTTATTAAAAAGCTTTTTAACCTATTTAAAAAGCATAGATTTTTCCAAGCATAAAAATGTGTCCTTAATAATACTTTAATGAAATGAAAATGAAAATTTCTAAAATAAAGTAATAAATACGGTGTGAAAGCGAGAAAACTAAATGAATTTTTAATATGATATGAAACTACCTTATAACAAACAGCACGCAATTAAGAATGGAAAAATGTGATAAAATAAATATTGGCAACAAAATTTGTAAGGGAAAAGTAAAAGAAAAACTTTGATATTTACTCTTATTAAAAATAATACTTAAAAAAATTTATAAAGGAGATATTTTGTGATAAAGTTAATAAATGTAATTAAAAAAATTAATTATTTTTAAGCGAAATGAAAGCAATATAATTTAAGAAATTGTCACAAAATTAAGATTTTCTCTAAGAGACTGTGAAAAGATCTAAAAGTTTTCTGAAAGTATGTCCCTTAAAATTTTACAAATATATATTATTTTGTTAAGATGAAATAACTGATAAATAATAAAAGCATTTGTATAATGAGAAAATATTCGATGAAAGAATTTATGTTGTAGTGCAAGATTTCTCAAACTATGATCAGTGCATCATTAATGTCATATTATAAAACATATCTTACACAAATGTCTATGATAAGTAAAACAGATTCTCCTTTTGCCTTTTGCTTTAATTTATAATACATACGATTATATATATATATATATATATATATATATATATATATATATATATATATATATATATATATATATATATATATATATATATATATATATATATATATATATATATATATATATATATATATATATATATATATATATATATATATATATATATATATATATATATATATATATATATACATAAACACACTGACAACGGAATTAAGATCCTGTAAGATTTGTAGTGAAATCTCAAAGGATCTTAATTCTTCTTTATCAAAGGATCTCAAAGAATCTAGGGCAGAAATGCGGAAATTGTTTCTACGACGAAGGTTCAAGTCTTTAGATGGAAAGAAGATTCTTAGAAATGAAATCCTCAAGTAATCAATGTGTGAAGATTTACTTTCAAATATTCAGCTACTTGGTGTTTTTCCCTTTCAGCACTACCAGCAATGGAAGGGAGGGCACTTTTATATAATGAGGCACCTTGTGGGCACACCATCATTACCCCGAAAGTAAGTGGGTCTTCGAAATTTAGAAACAGAGACTAAGCAAAAGACTCGCAGATTAGATCTACCACCTCCAGAAGAATTATTTCATGTGGAGGATATTGCAATCTTTGAGAAGAGCATATAAAAATATGCTCTTCTCAAAGAAACATAAATTACTTTTTTCTAATTCCTTTTTATATTCATGTTTATTTAATTTATCACAAAGTTAAATAAAATACAAAAATGACCCCCCCCCCACACACACACACATTTTACGTGGTCAATAGGAGATATAATTGCGTTTCAACCATAGTTCTCCAACAAATTGAACAGAAGAACAAGGACTCTATTGGGCTTCCAATGGCAAAAATCTCCAATCAAGGGTCTTATTGACAGATTTCCGCTTGAATCATGGGAAGAGATTTGCAGAGGATCAAAATGCCTGATTTTTACTTGAAGTAAAACAATTCACTTGCAACGGATACGGGAAAGAAAATGAACATCTGTGGATTTGAAACTATTAATGAGTTTGAATGAGTCCCATTACACTTTGTTTTGCACTGATGGATAACGTAGAATTTGGAGAAAACACATAAAATCAGGAAATCATCTTGTTTTATTTGCAGTATACAAAGGTCTGGTGATAATCTCATGATATGGGGAATATTCTGGTGGCATGGAAGTGATGTCATGTATATACATATATATATATATATATATATATATATATATATATATATATATATATATATATATATATATATATATATATATATATATATATATATATATATATATATATATATATATATATATACATATACACACACACACACACACACACACACACACACACACACACACACATATATATATATATATAATCTTTAATGTCCACACCATTTTTCTAGGAAATTTTAGCATTTTTAGCAAATTTATCTAATTTTTTGAAAAATTTCTCATAAAATTTAATTTTATCTGCAATTGTTCAAATGTATACAAATAATTTTATAATTAAATATAGTAAATAAAATGCGGACGTAAATACATTATTTACAGCTACATTCATTATATCATGCAAAAAAATCTAAAATTGTTGACAATTAATATTAGGAGAAATGAAAATCAAAATTATTTCGTTTGAAATAATAAAAATTTCTGAGAAAAATCACTTCTTACCAACTGGGAAACTTAAACTAATGGAAAAAATTTATACAAATCGCGTTAAAACTTTTTTACTTATACTTTTCTGGAAGTTTAAAAGCGTCATTGGATGAAAAAAAAGACTCGCTTTTTATTAGGGGCATTTTTCTCGATATTGTTTCCGCATAAAAAATGAATCAACTTATAAGTGTATTATACGACAAAAAGGTCTTCAATAAGTTCGAAAATTTTTTATGCATTCTTTGCATAAAAAGAATAAAAAGGTAAGTACACTTCCGATAAATCGATAGCATTTTTAATGCTTCTTAAAATATTTCTATTCTAAACTAGGTTTTAAGTTTCAATAAATTAAGAATAAATTTATTACAGTTGAATAACTTGATTGATGAAGAAAACTCCCAATGTTTATAGAAATTTGTCAAACAATTTCAGTAACGTTTTTCAATATTGCTTAGATCCTACACATTATGTATTATAAATTATTTAATTCACCATATATATATATATATATATATATATATATATATATATATATATATATATATATATATATATATATATATATATATATATATATATATATATATATATATATATATATATGTATATATATATATGTATATATATGTGTGTGGGTGTGTTTCAAAACTATGTGAAAGAGTTCAATGGAATTATTTACATTCAAAAATATTTTTCTTCTCTTTTTAAGCCGTCCATTGCTATTGAGAATGCACATCTGTTTTAAAACAAAAAAGAAATATTTGAATGATTTTGATTTTAAAAAAAATTAGTACCTTGTATTAAAGCTTAATGTATCTCGTATAAGGATGATTAAAATTTTTTAGAACATGAACTATTTTAATTAAGAACTATTTTCGTTTTTAATCTAAATTGTTTAGTGATGAAATTGTAAAGTACTTTATAAATCTAACTTTCATTTGATCATTCATATCTAATTTTTATTTTAAATATTTGCACTTTGTTAAAGCGGTCTCTTTGCAACTGGGCAAGTGTATAAGATTGATAAATTTTGCAAGGAAATGAAATAGCAAGTTATTTCACATTAGGGAACGGATTGTATGAGAGCAATTTTAAGTCAGAAATATATGGCATCGCCATTTTCTTGTGGTAAAAAGCGTTCTTCAAAGCAAAATTTTTTGGGTTAGATCCCAAGCACTGTTAAGGAATGAAAGATGGATATTGTGTTTCGGGCTTTCACATGGATGTCTACCGGAATAGATAATAGGAAATTTTCCGGGTTTCCTCTCTTGTGATACGTGAATCTCAATCTAAGAAAAGTCTTCACGGAAGGCTATTTACGTCTTTATACTAAAATGCTTAACAACAACATTAGACTGTTAAGCTGTCCAATCCTCAGTTTCAGAAATTAGAATTACGTGGGCTCACCATTGCCTAATGATGGAATGGTTGATTTATTTGATTTATTTATCACTCAACGCCCATTTGTTTGCACATGAATGTTAATTAGACCGGGACATACAGTTTAAAAAACGGATTTCAAACCACTACAAACATCAAAGATCAAGATGGGAGTTAAAACTACGAGCTATTGAATTAGTGTTGGAATAGCGCTTTGCAGAGTGAAGGATGTTCGATCCCAGTCACTGTTGGAAAAATGTAAGTTGGATGTTGCTCTTATGCCTTCTGCAGGCAAGTCTGTTGAAATGAGTTCTTAGGAATTGAACAGATTTTCTTCCATAAGACTAATGAATATGGTCCATTATTTACGAAAAGTCATCTCGGAAGACGATTTATCAAAATGCCTTATAACTAATTTATGCCATTTGGAAGTGCACTAAATTATGTCAAAGTCAGAAATAGTTAAGGGCTAACCATGGCCTAATTGTAAGACAGCGCTTTTCAGAGGGAAAAGTTCCGTGTTCAATTATCAGCTTCGGTTGAACAACGGAAGATAACTATGGCGTTTCTGCATTCGGCGTTTGTCTGAAAGGGTGCTTCAGAATGTTCTTGATTTTTTCTTCTTTGCGACCAGGAAATATGTTCCAGTAACTATGAAGTTTGAGAGAGAGAGAGAGAGAGAAGCCAATACTCAATTTAATACTAGTCTTACCATATCTCCGAGCGTTAAGCTCTCCATTATAGGGTATCAAAAGATAGGAATATATTTTCATACATATATAAATACTAAATTTGTAGCAATTTCCAAATCTTAATAATATTTATAAAACTCTATTCACATATAATACTAAAATATTTGCTTTTCATGTATTTAAAATTGACATACACATACTCAAAACCAATTTTCATATAGTATTTATTAATTATAAAATGTTTTCAGAAAATCTAATTCTGAAAATCTAATTTTCTAATCTCTTCTGAAAAAAAATTGAATGCTTGAAAATATCAGTTTCAATACTACTCATATACTTAAAAATGTAAATTTAATATTTTTCAACCGATGCTAGAAGCAAATCAATATTAAAAATACCTTTTGTTTGTGATCCGCATCAAACACAATTCCACCTTTCTTCGAGCTTAGAGACAAAACAGAGGACGCACGCAAAGTGCATTGCTTTTGATTTCAAGGCAGTATGCATGCTCCAATAAGCGACTGAATACAATTCCCGGAATGATGACAAAGAATACCGTGGCTTGAGCCTCCACTGCAGATGTCAATCTATTCAGAAAGGGGCTTCGATTTTCCTATTCTATATATACATTCATATCTCATTTCATCATCTGAAGGTATCACAGCTCAGCAATTGTCAATCCTGGAAGACCTACAAGGTGAAGGAAATTCAGATAAAGATGGGGCAGCCCGGAAAAAATAAATTCCACATTCTAAATGAAGACGCTTATATTTTTTTATGCTTACTCAATTGTTTTTTTTACGTTTACTATTTTATATTGTGTCAAAATTATGTTTGAATCGGAATTTTATATCAATTTTGACATTTTTGTTCTGATCATTTTCTGCATATATTTCCATTGAATTTGAATTTATAATTTGAGTTTTAAACATATAATTGTACTAATTTTAAGTATTTATACATAAATTAGGGGGTGTATGTATGTTTTTTCCAAATTCCACAAACTCTCCTATTTCAAGAAGTATTTATTATTAATTTGAAGGTCCTGTTGAACCTACACATTCTAAATGAAGACGCTTATATTTTTTCGTTAAAAAAATTTGTAAACCTTTCATTTTGTATACATACATACATATATATATATATATATATATATATATATATATATGTATATAATTTGATAATTTTCCCTTTTAAAAACATTTCAATGATCTTCAATTTAAATTCTCAGACCTATTATCTCAATTAAGGCTTTATTTTAAAAAAATTGCATCTGTTATAAAAAATGATAAATTTTAATATATATTTATATACTGTCTGTATATATAGTAGACTTCAGCCACAGAAATTGTTTTGCAAGATTTTCTTTAATTTTTTGTTTTAATTTTTATTTGAATGTAGAACCCTAAGGGTACAATAATTGTTGTTGTATTTTGTTTATTTTGTGTGAGATTTGAGACATTTATTTTTGCCCCTCGTTCTTGTCTTTCAAATTTATTTTGGTTTGTTTGAATGAAATTCTACATTTAAGTCACATAACAGAGTTTCTTACTGTTAGTCTTGCATGATTTATTTTTATTTTATATTACATTTAACAAAGAAATGAATAAAATTTATGTGTATCAATGTCTAAATGAAAGATTAAGCAAAAAGGCTCTTATTGGGATTTAATCAACATAGATATTAATTAAAATAGTCCTTAATATATATATATATATATATATATATATATATATATATATATATATATATATATATATATATATATATATATATATATATATATATATATATATATATATATATATATATCCAAGGTAATTGACTATTATAAGCAATTTTTTAAATTTATTTATAGCAGTAATAATTACTATTCATTAATTTTTAAAGTATATCGATTTTCATGATTTGGATTATTGGGTCTCTCCATGTAGACCGGTTCCTATGTTAGACCGGGACCTATAGTTCAAAGTGAATTTCGAACAACTACAAACATTAGATACCAATGTAGGATGTGAACCCACAAACTGTTAATCCAAAGGCAAGAGAGCAAGCCATTCGGTGGCCACCTAGGCTAGCAATTCAAATAATAGTTGGAGAAAAAACCTTAGTATGTTTAGAATTTGTAAATTAAGGTTCAATATTCTATATTAATCATCGTGATTAATGTCTCTACTTCTAGATTTTGACTATTCCTATATGATCTAAGTCATTATTAAATAATTTAAGAGAAGGTACCCCTTAAGGTAACTGGAACTGAAGTCACGCTGCATATAACCATTACATTTTAAATAAGTTGCAGTGAGTTAACTATTTGCTTGCAATAAATCATAGTACATAATACATAAACTTTTAAAAATTTTAAAATGTAATAAATAAGTTTTGAATTTAATCTAAATATGAAACATAGTTTTGCTTTTGTAACAATGGTATTAAAACCAAGAAAACAATATACAAAATATTTTATTCAAGAAAGATTATTAGTGTTGGAAGCAAAAATTCCTAACTTTAAGAGAAAATATCATCTAGCTTCGATTGTGACTTATCACTGAAAATCGATTAGTTCAAGTGGAATTTTTTTACAGTGACATGATTTTAAATTCAATTTGAGTCAATCATTTGGTTCATCTGAAATCATAGATAAAAACCATAGATTATTAGTTAAATACATTTTGACATATTATTTAATAATAACCTAATTAAATTCTCATTAACTTATTGATTCTCAGTATTGACAAAGCAAGAATCCGGTGGCAAATAAACCATTGAATTCTTCATAGAATCTACGTTACCAAAGTAAAACTTTGATTTTCTTGTTAATTTGTAAGGTTTAAAATTAAGGTCATATTGTAGATTCAGAGCAAAAATACACAAAATGTACTTTTACTGTGTACATTTTATAGTATATGGAGTCATATACAAAATTACGTTGCATTCTGTTCTCCCGTTTGTGCTGTAGAATGCTGTTTATAGGATAAGTTTAATTATAAGCACCCGGTATTTTTTTAATGCTATTCTTTGAATTAATTGAAATAATTCTTGAAAGAATTTGATAATTTTACAGAGATGGCACATTTCACAAAATGCGGCCTCAAATTTATCTTAACGAAAATTAGAAACGTTTTCCAAGCATTTGTTATTAATGAAAGAACTAACACGAAAAAAAAAAGATTCTCAAACTCTTATCCAAATGGAAACTTTATATATTTTTAGATACTATCTTTTACAAGCCATAATTGAAAGATATTAATAATTTTTAAGAATAAATGTATTTATGTAGCAATGCCATGAGAAAATTTTCCTCAATAATCTTTCCTAAAGGATAAATTTTTGCCAATATGATTTTATACAAATTTTATCGTAATACTAAAAGTAGCAAATATTTAATGATTATATTTTCTAAAATCTTATGGAAAAAATCCTGATTCTACAAGTGATCGAGTGAATGCCATCATGTTTGTAAGTTCTATGCACGTTAAAATTTACCGAGACTGATTTTGTTCCATTAAAGGTATGTGGAAGTTTTGAATTATGAATGTTTGTTAAAATGATGGTTCCGTCATTTTTTATTAAAAAAATTTACGAACTAATTCACTGTATTTAGTGGATTTGGTTTCCAAAAATAGAGAACTGGAATCGAATGCGATCAAATATACAAAGAAAAGGGGATTTTCTTATTTTGAAGCTAAAAAATGCCAATAATTATTCTTCTGTTACTAAGAATGAAATTAAAGTATTAAATAATTATTTAAGCTAATAAATAGTACAGAAACTCGAAAAGTAATAACTTTTTATTTCAAGCTTACATATAGAGAGAAAGACTATTTTTTAATAATATTTCTTAGGAGATTTTGATTGTTGCTTATTTCATTACATAAAAAATGTATTTTATTTTGTATTGATTTCATTCCAAATTAAATTTCAAAAATCACTTCATGTGGATAACAGGTGCAATTGAATTATGAGTGAAACAATATTTGCCACTGAAGTTAAAATATTTATCTTGATTACGGCCTGAAATAGAAATTCGATAGTTCAAAGATTTTCTTTTCAAACTCTATTTTTCCTACTTCAATAATTTTTTCCCACACTGAGTTCGAAATTACTTTCTCACCTCAAAAAAGGAGCGCATGTCGTTGGATATCCGCCCATTCATACACTTCGATAGCAATGGTATTTGACACGCCTACCAACCTTTTGTCTCGCAAGAGTTTCGTTACACTTATGATGGGGCATAATGTTTCAACCAAAGATGCCTCCGATCATTGGGACCATTCTAAAAGAGGGCAGCGGGGGGTGGGCAGACGGAACAGCTGGAATGGAAAGTGACAGATAGGTAACCAGTAGGCAATCGCTGTTTCAGCTAACCCTCATTCGCATCACTGTGTGTCCACTGCAGAGCTTCCCTATGAATGGTGATAGTTATTATCCAGACATCCATATTTGCTCATTGTATCTCTTTGTACACAAAGCTATTTTTCCAGAAGGAACGGTTAACTTTCACTATTTATTGGACAGAAGCCGAATTGCTATTGATTGGTTCTAATGTTTGTTGAAAAAAAATTGTCTAGAATGACTTCTCGAATTCCCGCATTATCACACAGATACAAGAATAAAAAAGAAATATTGAGAGAAATTAATAAATAGTTTTGTGTGAAATATGCGAATGCTGGATTTTTAAGTGTATATAATTAAATTTGTTTAGCATTAAAATTTCCTGAATCAAAAATGATAGAATTGTTAAATTTAAAATATTAGATATCTATCTATCTTTATCTATCTATCAATCTATCTATGTATATATAACTACAATTTTTTTAAATGAAATTTTTAGACAGCTACTATGGATACATACTTTTCTTTGAGAAATGTATAGATCAGTTAAAGTGGATAGAAATGCTTTTAAATCAATCCTACTTAGTGTACGTATTCATATATATAAACGCATCCATATGTATATACAATTAGCATTCTTAGTGTATATATACTTGGATGTGCAGTAAATAAATGAATGCTCAGGTATTTGAAAGAATATATAAATATATATAATTTAATAAATTATTCCTTATCCCTAGTGATGTAGATAAGCTCCATTTTTAAACATAAAAGCAATAATGGGTTGCAGTGAGCACAGCTTGCATATCAGCTTGAGTATACCCACAGCTGCCACACATAGCAAAAAAGTAAATATATAAAAAACTGAAATAGATCTTATTAATTTAACAAAATTTGAATCATGATGGAAACTATATTCAAGTATGCTTTGAAAACAAATATGGCTTGGATGTTAAGGCTAATACAGCTCAACTTATCATTTACAGTTAACATTTGGTTGGCTACCCATAAATCACTATCATGTTTCTTCTTTTTAATCTATATAGTTATGCTTATAATCATAAATATAACTCATCAATTATAAAATATATTTATTTACAACTGAGGCTCAGTGAAAGGGCAAGAAAAAAATAATTAAAGCCGTAATTCAGCAGCTTTTATACTTATTAATATTTGAAGGCTCTCCTGTTACTCTATAATTCTAGAAGTCCATGGATAAGTAGCATAATGACCAATGTACTACTCTAAAATCTTGTAATTATGCTATTTTTAAGAACTGGGAAACAAGATCAAGTCTAATGGCTTTGAGATCAAATGTCTATGCGTTTTTCTATATTTATACAATTTGTCAAATGTATGGAATTTCTATACAAATATATACGTATTTGAATGATTCTTAAGTTCTAATGTGTACAAGGCAGCATTAGAGAGGAACAATGATATCAATATTAGAAGGGAACAATGACAATGAATTTAATGTGAAAAAAAGTCTCCCCATTTCACGTTATTCGTGAAATCATTTCATTTTTTGCATAATTCGAAAGAAATCGTAAATATTTTTCCTTTAATTTTATTACCATGATTGAAATATTTCAAAATTATTTCAACAGATTTCTTTAATTCTATATCTCTATTGCTTAGAATTTGATGTGATTCGTTTATTGAGAGAAATATATTTTCTGATTTACAACTTTTTTAAGAACGTCGAATGTTTCTCTCATTTTTCTTAGTGAGTGAATTTTGCAGATAAAAAACTGTTTCAATTAGAAATATAATTTCTTGATGCTATTATTTTCCTGTATACATCAAAAGTACATTTAGGATCAATTAAAGTAGGATACATACGTTCTAATTTTTAAAAATTGTAATAAAGTAAGAGCCTTAAACTCTTTCTATTGAATATATTTATAATTTATTAAATTATTTTAGTAAGTAAAGGAAATTCCCCAAACAATATGAACACAATAATACATATTGTAAGAAAAATGACTTGATGATTTAAAAAAAGGGTATTTTGTGTTAATTGGATCCCAATTATTGCACGAGACTAAATGTTGGCACTCTTCCGTTAGCAAGGCACCAAATTTCTGTGTGCATAAATGTTGTCTGAAACGGAACAATGGAAAAAATAAATTAAATTCTTGAATAATTGTTTTAGGCATTCATACTGATATATAGAAACTTAGACTAATTATTCGAAATAAAAAGACTCAAAAGAGAGCTTAGATAACGTAAGAAATTAGTTTCTGTATATGGTTGCCACTAAATTAAGATAAAAAAAATCCTTAAATTGTTAGTCAGGATAAATTATCACCAAGCTTTTTTAAGTTTTTGTTTGGGGCCCTGCCAACGGAAAATAATGAAAAACATAAGTAATTAATTACATAATGAAACAATTATATAAACAATTTTGGTTTATATAATTTCGAAATATGTTTTTTACATAATGAAATAATTTCATTCAATAAAAGTAAGATGCCAAATCTTTAAAACAAATCAAAGCAAGTAATTAAAAAAATTAAAATATGGAAACTATTAAATGGCATGAAAATATGCAGAGATTTCAATATTTTGGAAAAGTAATTAAAATTTTTTATTTTTATTTAATACAGTTTAGATTTTGGTATGGTAATAAGATTTTTTTTCAATCCTTTATATAATATATTGTGACTAAATATTTATTAATGTAATATAACTTTCGGAAGAAATCTGTTTTCTTGTAAAATAAATTAAAAAAGAATGTGTTCTTATTCAATTCTTTTCACTCTTGTTCTATTATAAATCACATGTTTATTTATTTACGGGTGCATTTTTCACAGAAATGTTTTTGTTCCAAGCGTATAGGAAGAAGCATTGTAATATTTGAAGACTTTTGCATGAAATAAAGCAATTTTTCTTCACTTATGAACACTTCAGCTTTTACCTGGGAAAGACTTCATTTTCTTAACCTCGGCACTAGACAGAAGCACTTAATCACAAATTTCCTTTCCACTCTTGGAAAGGAGCGGATAACATAAATAATATGTTACCAACTTGACGTCTTTGAATTAAATTCGTAGCGTATATATATATTTCTTTTTTGAATTAAACTCAATAACTCATACATTGTTTTCGTTGTAATTGCGTCGCTTTTTTATTGTGAAAAGATGCTTTCACAGCCGAATTTAATGCAGTTTTTTTTGTTTCCTATTGTATCATTTTTTTGTTTCAAGAGGAGTCGCAAATTACGATAAAGGTTAAATGCTTCTCGAGAAACGAAATAAAAAGGTGAAGTGAACCGAAAATTCCAGTAATGAAAATTGTTTCCAGTCTCTCATCATCTCAACCGAATCAGTTCATCCAGAAAAGTGTTGAAAAGATGAGCAAGGCCAAATTATTATAATTTTTTTTCTCTTTCTTTTACTTGGCGTTATTACTTCTTTTCGCGAAAAATCGCTCTGTTCGTCTTTCATTTTATTCAACAATGAGTTATTAACAATAGCTGGGGGTTAAAATGAGGAAGAGCGAAAAATAAAAGAATAGAAGTTTAGTTTCGTTATTTGAAACATTGTTTCTATCATAAAAATCCTAAGAAAATAATTTGTTCTTCCACATATTATTCTTAATTCTTTGACAGGATCAAGCAAAATGCAGCTTTAATCATTCAAATTGATAATCGCACAAATTTAGAAAGGTAAAAAGTAAATTAAATAAATAATTTACCAAATTTATAGCATTCGAAATATTTATTCACTTTCACAGCTTAAACCTATCTTTTGTACTATATATATATATATATATATATATATATATATATATATATATATATATATATATATATATATATATATATATATATATATATATATATATATATATATAAAGTATTAATAAATGTCAAAAAAAATCTAGTTTTCCTATCAATAAAAAGCATTCAAATGATTACAAGCTTACTTATTGATCCGAATTTATTTTTAGTGTTTGTTTGATAAGAAAAGTGCAAAGATTATAAGCAAAAATTTGTTTTGAGACAAGTTAAATTCACCGTAAAAAATATTCACTATTTGTATTCAATTCAGTATTTCAAGAGTTATTTATGTTGACAAAAATTTTGCATTTTTATATAAACTTGAAAGGAGAATGTCTTATATTTCAGCTAAATTCGACTGTAATAATGATGAATTTAAATAATTTTGAAAACACACACACATTTGTTATTTTGAAAAATATGGGGCTGTTCAGTAATTTTTAAAATTTTGTAAATTTGTGCAGTTCTCTTTGAGATGTAAAATGATAAAAAAATCTATACAATAATAATACAGATTTATCCGCGTATTCTCCGTATGGTTCTCGAGTTATAGTTTAGGCCCCGATGTAACATATATATTGCAGTTAGGCAACTGAAATGGAAATTTTGGCTTAAATTCTAAAGCAAGTTATAGGTAAAAAATAAATCAACAAAAACGCATGATTTTAACTTTTTCATTGATCATTTTTTACAGTATACAGTATTAAACTATTATTAAATACTATCTTCATTATATAACAATTCGATGTATTTTGTCTAGCTGGAAAAATATGTATTTCAAGTAGAAAATTTTGTCTTGTTTCATAAACCTTTTTGACACCGAACATTGGGTAAATACTAAGATTATAAAATTTATTCAGTATTTGTAATAAAATGTTGAATATATCTACATGTCGTATATTTAAAAAAACTATTAAATCAATGAGACTGGTTGTACATAGTTAAAATTTTTACCAAAAATAACTTTTGTAGAAAATTTATAAAAATTAGGCTAAATAGAACAAAATGCTTAAAATTTAAAATCTTTATGTTCAAAAACTGATTCTTTGTCTAAATTGTGCATAACAACATAAAATCAGTTTTTTTTGATATTCTTCACTTTTAAAGAAAAGTAAAAATGTTTTCATTGTAATATCGTTTATTTAATCCAATTTGAATACATTTAATTTCTTTTTTGTGATTCAACAAATTATAATCGACTGAAATAACTCAAGTTTTTTAGATAGATAATATTAGTTAGATAGTTTTTTAGTATTATAGTATTGTAACTTTATAAATAACAATTCAATTTTTACCATACTTAGACTCAGTATAGTATGTAATCATACTGCCCTTGATTTTTATTAAAGTTTTATTATTGCTTTTAGAATATTATTTTGCCTCTTCCATGGATTCATTTAAAAACCGATAAATGATTTCTTTGAGAGTGGTGTTAGAGAGTATATTTCTAAGTACAAATATGATGAAGAAATTGAACTATTTTGTCTGATATGTGTTAATAACCTGTTCTAAAAATGTAGTCCTGCAAGTTTTTATAGATAGTGAATTAGCTCAGTGATATTACTAAAAAGTAATTTACATGCTTATTTTCTTTCAGTACATTATGCGAGAGGAATAGAAAATACAATCATTTGACTTTATAATTGTTATAGGATTTTTAACTGACAAGTTAGGAAAGACATTATTATAATTAGTTTTTTTGGCATTATGAAGTAAAATTAAATATTATATAGTAAAATCATATATTATATATTAAAATATTTCAGATAATCAACACACGTTTAATTTGTTACATTGTTAGCAGGAAAAGTCTTCATAACAAATCACATATTTTATAATGAAGAGAATATCTTTCCTTGTAAAATTTTGATATAATTGGAAAAACTATATAACAGTCCTAGTATAGAGGGGGATTCATAAGTTTTATAAGATGTTTATATATCTGGAAACAAATTTTATGAGAAAATCTTTTGACATTAAATATTTCAATTTCATATATGATAAATATATATGATAAAGTTTAACATATATGATAAAGTTTAACAAATTTTGTGAGCCTTTGGTAATATTGCATCAATAATGTACTAAAATAATAAGGATAAACATTTTTTGTACACAAGTATATCTAAACACACAAGTATAACCGTGAGTACACAAGTTGTACACAAGTATATCCGTGAGTATTATTGATTAATTTTTACTTAAAAAATAGGAACAAATGTCTTGTTATTTTAGTATCTTTGATATTTTGTTTTCTGTACTTTTTCCTCTACTTCTAAGAAAATCCTCATTATACGCATATTGTTGTTTGTTGGATTTTCAAAAACACATTAACTATGCGTGTTACTGTTTTGGTATCTTATTCCGTATTGAAACATATTTACAGAACAATAACCACCAAAGTAAGATACCTCTAAAATTCCTAACTTCTTTTAAGGTAACGTAAATTTGCGTCATCTCTCTTCTCGGTGTCACTATAGAGTTTTAATTTTTTCCTATGAAAGAAATAGAATATTTTGTCAAGAATATCTAAAACACGTATAAAGTTTTTAAGTTTGACATTTAAGTAAATTTTGCAGAAATTACAAAAAATACTAGTTGATTTTCTCTACATTGTTTTAAAAAGCTTGCTGGGGTACTTGAATAATATTATCAGTTTATAGAAAAAATTATATAGTTACGTAACAAAACAACCCAATTACAACGAACAAATAAAAAGATAAAATTAAGAATTATGCAGTTGTAAAATTGGTTTGAAAATTAATCTCTTTTTTAGTTTTTCGAAAACGTTTTAGCGCATTAGTTTATTGATACGAATTAGAGTAATTTTATTATTTTAGATTTAATCTATCAAAAAGATAATTTTTATCCTGAACAATGATACATTTCAATACATTTAATTTTACACACCTTTGACATCATATTTAGAAAATGTAGCTTAAATTGTCAAAATTACACTAATTCCAAAATGAAAAACGTAAAGATTCTATCAAAAGAATAGCGTGCGAGTTTAAACTAACATTTAACAGAGTTTCTTCTTAATATTCAATAAAAAATCTGATTTTAAAATAGTTGATATATTCTATTCAAATAAAAATTATTAGTTTTCATGGCCTTATAGATGCATATAAATAAGATAATATCATGATACAAGATGAGTTGCTTAAAATATCTTAAATTAATCTAGTTTATCACATGTAGTCTATTTATTCACAACGTACTAATAGCTTAGCGAATGTTTGCAATATTGCTAAATTTATGAAAGCCAATAGATATGATTTTTTATTTTTTTATAAATCAGTTTCACACGCTCTTAGATAGAAATATTAATTTCCTTAATAAATCCTGTTTTTACTAATATGTCAATTTCCGTAATCTTTTATATCTTCTCTTTGAAGTTAATAAAAATAGAAAATTAGAAGTTGAATTTATATGTAGTAGTTCTATTTAAATATTTTCCTATTTAGTTAATTACCTAAGAAAGTAAAGAATATATATTCAATCTACTAATCTAATTTCTGATTATTTACTAAGACAGTTTCCAGAGTCAGTTTTCTTGAAACGTTACTTCATCAATATAGTTATCATTTAATTAAGTCTAACGTTTTGTATAATCCAGTATTTGTCACACTTAGTATTTTGATGTCATTTGTATATTAGAGTGTCTAGACATGGAATCATTAATTTTGGGTTTGCATATTGTCAGTACTTTTATTATGCTTAGTCTGAAATTCCCTTCGTCACAAGAAAAAATATACTTTTTTATCTTGTCTGACTAAAATTACTTTGCTGCTTGAGTCTCGTGATAAGCTTCATAAATTCAAATGTGGTAAAAGTACAGACTGGTGATTAAGCAACTTTTTTTCTAAATATACTAGGCGTTAGTGGCTTATAACAGAAATCAGTGAATTTTATAGGTTATTTCGATTTCTTAATGACAATTAGAGTCTCAAAATTACTATTTAATAAGAATACTATCTCAAAACAAGATAAGCATTGTAACAAAAAGCATTTTTGACTTTACATATTTTCCAACATCATATTTGTCTGATCATATTTGATAATAAATCATATTTGTCTTCAAAATTATTAAAATAACAGAAGATTTCAAAATAATGATTTTTTTTTATCTTGATATATAAGGTTAAGATAGAATATACAATATACAAACTTAAACTAAAACGTAGCGTACCACTTAAAAAAAAAAGAAGAATATTTGTCTTTCTTAGTCCGTGATGAGTGATGAGTTTACAACGATGAGAGACACGTTTGGCTTAAGAAAATCGAAGTATCAGAATTCCTTCTTTAAACAATGTTGTCATCTTCCTTGTAACGCCTGTTGATTCCGCTTCCGCAGAATAATCTCCTTTTATCAGGGCATTAACTTTGGGGAAAACGATGTTCCCATTTGAATTTCATTGAGAAGTAAAAATATTTTCAAGACATTGCACAATCCTAATGTCTATTAATGCAAACGTTTCTTTGAAGACTCTTTAAATAGCAGACATTTTAATTAAATATTCAAATTTGCCCTTATGAAATGAAAAAAAAAAGATTTTATGATGTTAAATATTGATGATAAAGATATAAACATAAGCTAATTGAAACATTAAAATGGTGAATTCACAGTTCTGGAGAATTCTCACCCTCAAATGAAACCTTTCACCAGAGAAAATTTCGTAAAAGACCACTCAGAAATATAAGAGCCACCAGAAGCTGCTAACTTATCTAATCTTGATATCACTCAATCAATGTCAGTTTGAGAAACTAATCAATATAAAATTTTTAGATTCTACAACAGACGACTTACAAGTGCGAATAAGTTGTTTTTTTCTGTTTTAGAAATTATTAAATTTTTCTTTCTCAGAAGTGTATATATGTATATAAGGTAAAGGAATTGATTATGTGGACCCCTAATCAGACGATATTATGAATTACTAGATCATGCAAAAATTTTTAAAATTTGAAACTTTTTCACTGATTCAAAAAATTATTAAGTAACAAAGAAAAATTTTAACGATGACATGGATCAAAATTTCAAGTACCAATTTTTTATAGTTTAAATCTTCAATTTTTTATTGCATTTCTCTCAATTTTTATTAACTTTTTCTTAAAATTTGACATCGGTGCATAGTTTAGAGATGCATAGTACTTTTCAACTTTAATTGTATTAGCAAAATCTGAAAGAATGTGATTTTTTGTAACTAAATCTGACAGGTCAGTTTCAAATGTAGATTATTTTTAAATATTTTAAAAGCATAGATTTATTTACAAATTTATTTAAAATTATAATCATGTTGTAAATTATTCTTATGATATGTTGCTGCGTGAATTATGTCTCCAATGTGTGGGAAGTCTCCAATGTCTGCTTGTGAATGAGATTTTATTTTTTATTTGTTGAACTTAGGATAATAGAAATCCTAGCTTACTTGTATTCAATCTGAAAAAGAAATATCATATGATATTTAAAAGCTTCCCCTGTATAATTTACGCAACTTCCTTTATTTACATTTAAAAAGTTATAAATTAGAAATTTACTTTTAGAGTTTATATTATGTGAAGGGAAAATGCACCTAAAAATTAATAAAGTGCTAAATTAACGTTGCTATTAGTTAATTAAAAACTTATAAAACGCTATCTTAAGTAAAAAGGCAAGAAATAAATTGATCGATACCAAAGCATAAATACGTAAATTTTAAATGGCTTAAAATATTCATATGCGAATGTCAAACAAAACGTTAACAATTTATTTTTTTAATCTAGAATACAATGTAATAAGAAATACTATTTAGCATGAGAAACACATGAAAAAATATTTCTACCATGAAAAAGTGGACAGTTTATTTAACGTACTTTGGTTATGAAATTTTTACATTTAAAATGATTTTTAATTTTTCAGTTGAAAAATTTTCATCTTTAGTATTAGTTTCTCATCATATTTTTATCTGGAGGAACATTTCGAATACTTAAAATTCATATAACTTGAGAGATTTGTGAGTATTTTTAAAAATTTTTAAGAATTAATTAATGGGCTCAACGATGTAAAATTAAATATTTCAATAACTGTTATGGATAAATACACCATCTAAGAATTTTTTCTAGAGTTATATTTATATGCGTATAATATTTTCCATTTAATCTTAGTGTTATGAAAGATATTAAAAGTCATTAATGAATGATTAATTTGACTTGAAATTTCTAGAAATTTTTTTATTAATTCTAGTTGAAAATTATCTTCAGAAAATAAAAATTTGATGAATTAACTTTTAAGCCGAAAGTAAATTTAGAAAGCTAATGAAAAAAGAAAACAGCCCTGGGATTTATCCACATATAATACATCACGATCCGTATCTATTCTCATTATCAAAATAATCAATCAGTTTATTTGTCAATTCTTAAAGTATGACACCATATCTTTCAACCGTTCTCAGTTTTTTGGGTAATTATCATTTAAGGCTTTTTCATTTTTTATGAATAAAATGACATGCCATTAATAGGCTTTATTCTATTTTTGACCTTTTCCACAAAGTATTTTGATAGAACATAAATATCAGAAACATGGCTTTTCTTTTATTCCTATATGTTTTCTATTTGTTCCTTTTTGCTTTATAAATAACCGAGTGACTGGTTGAAGAATTCTTTTTGTTCCATTGATTCTATTCAGTGTATCATATTTTATGCTTCTCTTTCAATACAGATCTGATATTTTTTTAGATACATCAAAATTATACTCAAATATTTTAATTATTTGCTTATTTTTCTATTATGCCCTTTAGTGATATCACATATTTATGTGCTGTTATTATAGGAACATTCCTCCATACCAAGATAAGTCAATTTCATCTTTATAGATAAAAAAGTTATATTCAAATAATAACAAACAATACATTTTATTAAAAATACATTATAAGAAAATGAAAAATCTGAAAATTGTTTGAATTTAAGCAATCTATACTGAAATCGCATTGTCTAATTTCAGAACGAAAGTAGGAAACATAATGAAGTTTAAAAGTTAAAATTATAGCGTATATATCAAATCCACAAAAAGAAAAAATATATATTGGAAAACTGAATTCATTAACATTAATTTTTTTCTGCCTAAAAATTTTGATCTACATAGCAAATGTTGAAAACACTATTGTTAGGAAAATATTTTAAAATTGTCTCAGTTATATTTAAAAGGTAAACAAAAGAAGCTAATTCGTGATCAGAGATGCTTCTGCATAAAATTTAACATTTCTATAAAACACAATTTTCATTATCGTTCATGAAAATATGATAGAAAAGTAACATCTTTCTTTTTCTAGTAAACAAATTACCCGCTAGTGTTGTTTTTACATAGTATTGTGATGATCTGATAAGTGATAAGTTTTATCGGTTGGAAAAATATATTGTTTTTAAGTCAAAACTGTTTGTGAAAGTATGGAAATATAAATTAACATAGAACATGACAATTTGTTAATAATTTTTCAAAAATTACTGATTAAATTTTATAAAAGTCAGATATTATTTCTTCTATTGTCATATTTTAGTCTTAGTTAAAAAACAAACTAGAAAGCTAGATATGTATGTTAATTTTAGAAATAACTAATAATAATGGATTCTGTGTTATTATACCAAGAATATAGTAACAATCTAAAGTTCATATATTTTAAATAAGATCAATAAAATGAAACGTTCTAATTGGTATATTTCTAATTGAATGCTATTTTTTAGCTTTCTATAAAGTTATTTTGTATAAAAATCGATAAAATCTGCATTATGAAGTTGTGAATAATTTTTCAGGAATTAATTTTCGTTTGCAATAATTATTTACTTGAAAAATGTAAGAAATATCTTGTCTTTCACATTTATATGTTACGATTTTCTTTCTGCTTCTTCGATGGAATTAATTAATTGATTTTCAAAACAATTAACAATCTCTGCTTCAGAAATCATCTAATTGCTAAACAACTTCAAAATTAGAATTGCACTGCTGGTGACTCAAATTGCAGCATTCTCATAAAAAAGTGCACAACATGTGACATTTGCAGCATGAGTTTGCTGTGATGAGTTATGTGAATTATAAACATTGAAGCGCATATCCACATCATGGGTGACTAAAGTGTCTCCTAAAAGAGTATTATACGGTGTCATCTGCAGAACATTGTACGGGAGAATTGACCACAGATTTGAAATATGACAGTTGTTTTTTTGTATTTTTTAATGTAGAAACTGTATAACTATGCCATGTAGAAGACATCACGTGTCTTTCCCGCAAGATCTTGAGTTTAATTGAGGATGAATAATAGTCTATAGGGGCTGAGACGATTATCCTTCAGAGAATTTGGTGATCGTGTTGGAGGAAACCAAGCCACTTTGATGGGGAACAGTAATCTCTGTATGAAAGAGGGAAAGAAAGAGTGTCCACGTTAGTGTGTGACATACAAAGTCCTTCCGCTGGTGCGGCGTGGATGTAGAGAGGAGGTGCCAGTTCAGCTGTGACCCCATCACCTGATTGTAGTTTAAATTTACAGGACGCTTGGTGATGGGTGAGTATTTCAAACCCGATAACCTTAAGGTGTAGTCCGGGTCTCGCCTGCACCGCCGTTATGTTTGTATGTATGGAGGAGGGAACAGTTGACCGACGGCATCATGTACCCACCCTTGTTTTCCACTGCACGTAATAAAAAGCATATCATGCGCATTACAATGATGACTCTCTCAGCCATATCAGGAACCATATTACAGCAGGCTGGCAGCTTCATACGCATCATTCTGTGTTCGTTCATACCATTCGACGTCGTTTGCAGCTGAGTGGAATATCCACCAGGCGGATATTTAGCACAGCTGCAAATGCCTGTGATCTTGAGTTTCAACTGCAAACTCAAACCATTGGTGTTTGGCCTGTCAATAATGTAATGAACGATGGAATAAAAATGGATAAAGGATTGGAACAATATTGTCTAAATGAAGAATTCCATTTTTACCAGCAATACTTAGATGGTTAAATTCTAGTCTAGAGACACCATGGTGAGAGATTACTGAGCTGTTGCGTTATGAATAGCTAATCTAGTCCTGAAATCGGTATTAAGACTTGAAAGGGTAAGGGATTTCACTTTCACACCTCTCTAGTGTGCATTTTTGGCACACTGAACAGCTAATGGCTACTTCTTTGAGCTGTTAATACCCGTGGTCATCCCATATTTTTAGATCCAGTCATATTCCCACAAGATAATGAGTGACCATTCCTAGAGCCCAGTGTTCAAGAATTCCTTAATTATCTGATTTAATTACTTCCTTTCTTCTAGTTCTCCTGATCTATTGCCAATCGAAAACGTTTAGTCCACGCTTGACAACAACTGCACCAGGATATATAAAACATAAAGCTACAACAGATCAACTATGGCAATATATGTATGCATGGATTACTATATCAGAAGGATACATCATGAGATTTTTTGTGTGGCAGGGTTTGTCATGTTTTATCCGTGTTATGATATTTATAACTATTATAACAGGGATAAAACATGACAAACCACTGTCACACATCTCTGAATAGAAATAAAGAAAGTTCATAATGTATCCTATATTTATAACGACTTAACAATAACTTTACGAATGTGATTTTACTAGTATGTGTTGTAAATAGAATCTAATTTATTTTGCATAAATAATGTAAAACAACATATATATTTTTTATAAAAACAATAAGAATTATGTTCAAAGAAATTTAGGGGTACAATTTAATCTTCTTTATAAGCAAATTTCTGAAGAATCTTTTTGTAAGCAATAAAAATGAAAGCTTTTTTCAAGAAGAAACTTTTATGCACTTTTACTGGCAATCAAAGTAATTAAAATTTTTGTTTATGTTTTACATGAAGTACATTCCTAACTATTTTATTAGTAATATGCATGTTATATGGTTTAGCAATGAAATTAATTTATGAAACGTTTTGACATTACAATGAGTTTCCGTCTTAGAAATTTGACATTAATCATATCCAATCTAATAACATTTATGATGTCGCAGCATGAGTTTGCTTTTATTTTTACTAAATTATAAAAAATTGTGAGAAATAGTGCTTATTTCTTTATTTTCAATGTAGTATTTTTTAAATCATTTATTGCATAGTTTGTTTTTTTTATGATTTCTTCGTAAGTAAATACATTTGAATGACAGCCTGAGAATCTATGCATTAAATTTTCTCAACCTATCCAAAGTTATAAAATGAGCGATAACTATACGAATGTGCACATGAATTAAAAATTCATTGAATTTTGGTGTACTTTTAATCTAATTACCTCTCCATTTATTTCAGCACATGAAATAAATTCAGGTTGTATGAAAATTTTAAATTTACAAAAATGAATCAGCACAAACTTTAAGAAGATTATAATAGTGTTAAAATTCTGTGAAATCAATGTGCAAGAATTTTTAATTTTCTTTGCTTTAGACAAATTTAATTAAAAAAATTGTCAGTACTCCCGGAAGCATATGTAAGGATATTTATTTAACATGCAAAATATATTTTAATAACTATTCCAAAAAAGTTATATATTTCTGAATATGCTGATGTTTTAAGAATTCAGCTAATTTAAAAAATATATTTCTAAAATTTTCGGAAACTGGAAAAGAAAGATGATTTTTATGAATGAGTAGAAATTAGTGTACTGGTTTATCGGACAGTTCATTTCACTCTCAGCTTAATTTCATTTTATTGATTTATATTCATATAATTTTATCCAACATACACTCATTTTATTCATAACTCTTGTCAAAAGAAAAGATATGAATAAGTGGATATAATTAAGTTCTATTTGAAAATAATATCGTAGATTAAAATATGATTAAGAAAAATAATTTTATTCGCTTAAAGTATTTTAAGAACACTCCTATAAAGTAATATTGTTTGAAATAAAAATATGCTCTTCTCAAAGAAACATAAATTACTTTTTTCTAATTCCTTTTTATATTCATGTTTATTTAATTTATCACAAAGTTAAATAAAATACAAAAATGACCAATTCTAAGTATCTTAGTTAATTTATATACGTAGACACACACATATATGTATGTATGTATACAGTGGTGGCCAAAATTGTGGACAATTTTGGAAATTTTTATGTATTTGAACTTTGTATGCTTATAGAAAGAGTTACGTTTCACAAAATGCAAACTTGTATGCATCATTTTAAAGAGAATTTATTACTGAATTCAATACAAAACACAAAATTTAAATATTTGTAATACAAAAAAGTTAAACGATAATAGTTATCGATATACATTAGATAGTGATGATTGCAGTGAGTTATCAGTACTTAGTAGAGTACCCTTTATTTTTGATTACAGCTAAACATAGACGTTTCATTGAGTTGACAAGAGTTTTAAGCTCTTCTTTCGTTATTACATGATGCCAGGAAACAATTATATCCTCAATTAGTTCCCTTTTATTTGATGAGAGCCTCATTTGGACAAGAGTTTTCAAACGGTGCCACAAATTTTCGATAGAATAGATGTCAGGACTGTTTCCTGGCCATGACAATTTAATGCACTTTGTACGAAACCACTCTTTCGATATTTTGGCCGTGTGGCAAGGAGCAGAATCCTGTTGAAAAATAAACGAAGCATTGTTGGGAAAGAGATCTCTGATGGAAGGTAGAAGTTTTGGTTCTAGAATAGTGTCAATGTATTTTATGGTAATCAGTTTCCCATCGATGACATGAAGGCAACCAATACCATCTTCTGACATGCAAAACGAAATCATAACACTAACTGGGTTCTTCACAGTTGCTTGAATGCAGTCAGGATGTAGCTCTTCTCCTATTCTACGTCTTACATATTTTCGCCCATCACTACCAAATAACGATAGCTTAGTTTCATCACTCCATTTAACTTGTGACCACTGATCATCTGTCCAATTAATGTGTTCCTTTGCCCACTGCAGTCTTTTTTTCGTTGCTGAAAATTAAGATAAGGCTTTTTTCGTGGAAATCTACCTCTCATTCCAACATCTGTTAATCTTCTCCTGATTGTTTTTGAACTGACAGAAACACCAGCATCATTCAGATCACTTCTGATGGCCGCTGGTGACATTTTTCTATCTTGGAGACATAGTCTTTTTATTCTTCTGTCATCAATAGATGTTGTGCACCTTTTCCGGCTTTTTCCTTCTTTTTATATTGGATTTGTCTTCTGATATCGTAAACAAAACTTTCGGACTCCAGATGTAGTCACTGAACCACCCACCTGTCTTGCAATTTAAGTATAGGAAAGATCACTTTCTCATAACACAATAATATTACATCTCTTTCTAGGTGTCCAATCTACTCTTTTATTTGATGTCATTGCTTCTTGACTAAATATTAAAAAATTTTACAAAAATTCCTACTTGTAATTGCAGTGTATAAGAAACAGGTCCTCCTTCTTCAGAACAAGGCAAAATAATGAATTGTTTCAAGTGTAAACATGACGTCAACTTCTACTGGCAGTTTCCTGGCATCATGTAATAACGAAAGAAGAGCTTAAAACTCTTGCCAGCTCAATGAAACGTCGATGTGAAGCAGTAATCCAAAATAAAGGGTACTCTACTAAGTACTAATAACTCACTGCAATCATCACTATCTAATGTATATCGATAACTATTATCGTTTAACTTTTTTGTATTGCAAATAATTGAATTTTGTGTTTTGTATTGAATTTAGTAATAAATTCTCTTTAAAATGATATATACAAGTTTGCATTTTGCGAGACGTAACATTTTCTATAAGCATACAAAGTTCAAAAACATAAAAATTTCCAAAAGTGTCCACAATTTTGGCCACCACTGTATATATATATATATATATATATATATATATATATATATATATATATATATAGACACATAATTTGATATTTATAGATTCGCTTTTAAATAATTATATTTGTAGTAAACTAGTTTAATATTATATTTGTAACAAAAATTTAACTATCTGAAAAATGGTTCGTCAGGAATAATAGCAAACAAATTTGAATTAAACTGCCTGCACAAATTAAAACGTAAAAATATATCATCATGCGTATTTAATTATTTAGTTAGACAGGTGTACATTGTTGAACACGCATCAATAATATACACAGATCGACTTTTATATTTAGTAATTTTTCCACAATTATCTCAAATCGACCATATGTATCAGTTGTATGAAAGTATAATCCAATACCGCACCTAATAACTATATCAGAACTTTAACGAGTATGCTATGCTGCATAAGAAAATAATTAAGCAACATTTTATTACGGTGTATCGAAACTTAGTACTATCATACTGTTACTGGCATAAACATGATTAATTTGAAAATACAATACAGTTAGATAAATATGTTAACTTTCACTGTAATTTGCATTAATTCAAGCACAAACATCAGTGTCTTAGCGACAAAACTCTTATTTAAAATAGAAGACAAATAATTCTAATGAATACGGATTTTTAAGTTATATTTTATATTTATTATAATACAGTTACAGATGTGATTGCATGAATTATTTGCACCCTGCGTGAAATAAATACTATCATGGGTACTGGTGAGAAAAATTGATTCAATAACTCATATTTAGGTGTAATTTTCTTCTACAGCTATTTATTTTATTTTAAAGTGAATGTTGTTCAATGATGTCTAACATGATAATAGGCCTTATATGAAAGGATAATATTCTACATTTGTAGGCAATAATTCTATTTCTAGCGAATTCAGAAACATGATTTATTTCAGCACGTTTTCATTCTAAAAGTACACTGAAACTGCACACCCAATATATTGAACTAGAAAACATTTCAAGTCCTTAAAAACGGCAATAGTTCCTTACTATGACCACAGTTTGTAAGTGGTATTGCATTTACTGCATTTCTGATGATGTCATGACCTGTGGATATATATATATATATATATATATATATATATATATATATATATATATATATATATATATATATATATATATATATATATATATATATATATATATATATATATATATATATATATATATATATATATATATATATACATTTGTATGTGTGTGTGTGTGTAATTCAATTATAAATGCGTTGTTACAAATATATTATTAGTTAAATATCGTTATAAGCTGAACGTATAAAGCACCATTGAAGGAAGGAATACTACACCCTTGCATAATGATAGTTGTACATCAGATGTTTGCTTTAAGAAAAAATTATATTTTTGAAAATTTTGAAGTGAAAAAGTTCTGGTTGGATTGAAGCAATGATGATCCAAGGAGAGGAGTGGAAAGAGGTAAGAAGAAAAGAGACATGCACTTTTTAAGATTCAGTAAGATTTTCGAAATTGGAGTATTTTAAGTTAATCATTTTATTTTAATATTACAGATGCTATGAACTTAAAAAATAACTTTTTACCTCATGCCTAAGTTTTCACTCATGAAAGGAAAGAGTAATTCTATATGAACCAATTCTTGAGAAAAATAGAGTAAAACGCTTGCTGTCTGAAAAAGTTGCACGTGGATCAATGTTTGAAGACATCAAAGGAAGGGGGATGCCTATAGAAGAGAGATGATCTGACGCCTGTTCCCTTCATTTTTCTGGAAAATGATTATATGAAAGATTTCTAGCGTGATTTATAAGCCTCTGAAATGGTTCTTGGTAAAATGTACCAAGTATCATCCTTAGGAAGAGTAAAAAGTAAAAAAGTAAATTTCGATTTTTGACTTTGAAACCCGATAGCAATAAAAAAAATCATTGTAGTTCGATTTTTGTTTACCTAACTTACATTTGATAATTATATTTAACTATGACATCTATATTATCAACTTTTTTCTAAACTTAATACTCGATAATGAATAAGAAAAAAATTTGATACTTTTAAATTATTTTTATTTTGGTGAAAAAATACCAATTGTCACTTTCAGTCAAAAAATGTATACAAAATAACTGCAATAGAGATGAAATTCACATACCTAAATCGAAAATAAATACAAAAATAACATTAAATGTTCTTTGGAATATATCCAAATTTATATAAAAATGACACCATAATTTGAAAAGTATGAGGCATCATATTACACCAGTCGTATCTTAACTGATGAAAAAAATTAATATTTTTGAAAAAATGTGGATGAATACCATTATTTAGTAGTAAAAATATCATTCTTCATCTTATACCTTTTCATTTAATAGTGAAGAAATGAAAAGGAAACTTTAGCACAATTTACTGTTGAAATATCTTTGGCTCACATATTTCAAAATCGAAAATAATATTTATAAGAAGAGTATTGTGCAGCATTGCATAATTTTTGTAAAGAAGTATGTGGACAAATCAAACAGTTAATCACTGGGACATTTAATTAATCTGAGTTTTCATTTTTGAATTTTGACAGAAAAATTTGGTGCCTATCATAAAATAGTATTTTTATTTATTTTTGTCTGCTGACATCTTAAGCGTCATTGTACACTGGCGTAAATAAGATTTAATGAAACTTATTCATGCTGAACGCTTTCGATAAGCAAAAGAAAATTAAAAAAAACACTACATTTTTGAGGTAGAAATGGACTTTATGTAAAAAGTCATATTGATACATCAATTGCTAAATTTTAAATTGATGCTGGTGATGAAATGCTGAACGAACATTTTAAAATCTTTTCTATTCAGATATCCTAATCATCAAAAAAATTATATGCGTTTTAATTTTGTTTAAATTTCTAATTAAAATAGTTAAAGATATTTTAAATGTAAATTTAAGCAAATGTATTTCTACTATAATCGATGACATAACAGATATTTCTTTAATAGAAGTCTCTTTATGCAGAGGATTTTTGGAAAACACAAACAACAAATACTTATTAGTTAATGATTTCAAAAGTTTGTGCCATCAATTTCAACACGTGAAGAAGTTATACATAACACAATTTCAAAAACATTACAATCAATGAAATTGCATTTTAAATAAATAAGAAGCCATATATAATGGCGGTTTTGTTCACTTGTATATTTCTTTGTACATAGCTCAGAGTTGGACTCTACCAGTTAGATGAAAGCTGCTGAGTGGGAATCTTACACATTTAGAAGCAGGAACCAAAATGAAGAGTGCCAATATACTTGTCATTCCATCAAAGATATCGAAAAATAGTTCTCCAGGATAACATTTTAAAGCCAGGTAATTTGTTCAAGAAAAGAGTCTAAATTATCATTCAAGAATTTTTAACGCTTTGAAAAGAAGCATGAATGTATAATGAAGTAGAGCTGTTTTATCCTTTAATTCAGCTCCTTAAATTAATAAGAAATGGTACAATAGAATGGTTTATCAGTGGCTCGCGTGTTTCTTTTGTGAGCGCCTAACCAAGTAGATGAAGGAAATCCATCTTTGTACAACAAGATCACCACTGACTCTTGTGTTTAGAAACTTTCCTACTAGGACCCACATTGCATTTTGACGTTAACTGATTCACTACCTGCTGCCCACCTCTAAAAGAGAGCAGCGTCCGACACCTTACTTCGTCTACTTGACATAGATATTTGTAAAAACAGAAAGCGATCCATGCAGTTTCAAACATATAGATAGCACGTAAAATATGAAAAACGGAGTGTAAATATGTAAAAACTAATACGTATAAAATTTCCATTTCTTTTATATCACACTTTTCTTAACATTTTTCAAAATACGATTATTTTTTCAATTGTTGTATAGAAATGATTTTTAGTGATATTAGACACCACTGAGTCTAGAAAATGGAAATGATCGTCGCCGTTGTGCTTTTATTATTATTCTTAAGAAAAAAATATTGTTGTAATTCTATATGATATTACATTAAAGATTAATATACTGTCTAATCAATTATGCAGTTAATTATACAATTTAAAACGAGAGAAATAAGATTGAGATAAAAAAAGATTTTCTTCAGTTTTTTCAAAGAAATCCTTTTTTTTTTGCAAATTAAAAAATACCTCTCTTTAAGTCAATCACTATATAAATCACAGACACTTGCTCCCACATACATGGATATATGAATAATAATTCTTGCCATCTTTCTTTATGACTATCATACAATTTACACTTTTTTAAAAACATGTTTATAACCAATGATAATTGATTTTCACTTATTTAAAATATGAAATAATAGCTAAGATCAGCTGTGTCTTTACTATATTACGTCAGACACAAGACAAAACAGTCATAGAAAGAGTAATTAAATTTTCTATGATAAAATCACTATATTTATAAATTAATATACCCAAATACAGCAAATATAAAACCTTAATTCTTCATCAGCATTAAGTATACTTAATTAATTTTTTTCAATGTGTGTTTCCGATTTCAATAAAATTCCCAATCTATAATCTTTCAAAAGTAATGCATATTTTCATTCGTTTGTTCATAGTTTAAAAAATAAAGATTAAAATTTTTTTGCTGTAGATGAAATGTGTTATGTGTAGAATATTTTTTCTAAATATCTTTGCGGTCCTAAATACATTCTGTGTTTTAATATTTTATAAATAGCAGAAAATATAAAATTATTATCCCATATTTTTAAAGTGCCTTAAAAAATGACTTATTTCTAGGCATAAAATAGACATTGATTATTATGTACTTCATAAGAAATTTGAGTTTTGTTATTGAGGAGAGATTTTTATATTCATAAACATCAGAATGCAGGGATCTGTAGGTTGTTACCGTTTCGAGTTTGAACGAGTTAATGAGCCAAAAAGAGTTAACACTGCGATCGAATTGGCCTTAATGATAGTTTTATGTCGCAAAGTTCCGGCAAGTGTTTATTTTATTCATGAGGTTTGTTTGCTCTATTTGTTATCTGATAGTCATTATTGAAACCTGTGAGGAGAAATAATAAATAGATTTAGCAATTTAAGATACATTTAATCTAATAAGAAGTTCAACTGAAATAAATGTAAATTAATGAAAGATTTAAGGATGAATTTACAAAATGCTTTCTGATTTTTGATGAACTGAGGATACGTTGATATATATATATATACATATATATATATATATATATATATATATATATATATATATATATATATATATATATATATATATATATATATATATATATATATATATATATATATATATATATATATATATATATATATATATGTATATATATATTAGAAGGATTGTTTATCATAATAAGAAAATAAAGGAATACTTATACTCCTTTCAGTTATTCTACTTTTTTAACAAGCAAACGTATGCAAACTAATACTTGTGCTTATATATTTTAGTAAAAATCTTTAAAATTTGAGTAAAGAAAATATTATTGATATTATATCAAGAAATATAAAGATAGAACTTGATGCTAAACGTGACAATGATGCGTGATTTAGTTTTATTTAACTCAATATTCGATATCTATCCTCTACAAAATTTAAGCAATTCATTAAAGCAATGAAACATAATAGCTTTCATATCATGTAGCGAATCTCTTATTTACATTTAAGAAAAATATAAGCTTATAAATATATTTCAGTTGTCTTTAGCCTCTTTTAAGATCTTTTATTTCTGATATTGATGTGCAAAAATTTCACGATTAACTTATATAATAAATAAAATTAAGTGTTTTTTAGTTCCCCCCTATAATATTTACCCACATGTTTTAAATTTGTAAATATGCATTCCATTAAGTACATAAATACATATTTGTGACTTAAAATAGAATTCAGACATCTTTTATTTTAATTATTTTAGAATTCATTTGATAATTGATTTTGAAGAATAGAGAGAAAAATATCCAGATTGTTATAAACAACAGAATCGTTTTAGAAATAAAATTCAAGGGATAAATAATTGAAAGATACAAAAAATTGAAAGTTTAGCTTTTTTTAAAGAAAACATTGAAAAAGAAACAACTGTAATTAGTTTTAATAACTTATGATGAAAAAATATCGAGATGGAATATCAAAAACCATCAAATATATTAATAAAATCGAACTTAATTTTATTCAAAGTAGTGAAATTTTTAACTTATTGAAAAAAAGCTTGAAATTTATACATTCAACTAAAATTCTGTCAAATTTTAAGAAATTATGTAATGTGCTTTTACAAAAAATATTCAATTTAAAATTATTAATTTTAAACTGAATGTTTTGACTGATTTTAAACTGAATTTTCATTCAGTTTAAAATATCATCACTGTTACACCACTTAATATTTTTTCAAATGCATTTGTTTTTTTAAATTCAAATTTTAATAATATATATGTATATATATATAGATTAAGATAGATATTTTAATAATTTTTCTTTATTATAGATTCACACTCTACACATAGAGGTCTGATGTTTGGTAAAACTATAACAAGTCAGTTAGAAATATATGTTAGTGAAAATCTGACTATATAAAAATCATTTTTTTAAAATAACACTTTTTCAGTGGCAGAATTCAGATTATTTTCAAAGCGTTGCTTTATTAATTTCTTTCAAATTTCAGTGAGCAATATCTAGTTTATGGCAAATCATTTCAGAATTTGTATGAAAGAATTATGAAGGTTTACTCTTTTTCAATTGATTTATTAAGTTAGTTTCATTAAAATAATGAGTAATTCGCATAAAATATCTCTAGACGAGAAATTACTGTCACCAGACCTGAAATTAAGAAATTATCATTCTGTTAAATACCATTCTCTAAACTTTCAAGAAGGTATTAACAAGTCACAATGCTTATTTTATTTATGCTCTTCAGAAACGTTTGAAACATTTGTTTTGTTGGTATGGAAAATAAAATCGATTTGCCGTAACATTACGAGTAATGGTGGTATCCTGAGCAATTTAAAAATCCTTCAACAAGTGGATATAGTTAATAAAATTGAAATATTTTTATGTTGTAATACATTTAGTTTTCTGTATGACGAATGTTTTATTAGTGTTTTAGTTTTTCAAACAATAGTTCTAGACACAAATCTTAAGAAATTTATATGAAATCTGATCTGTAACTTTATATATTTTTTTTAACTCTTTTTCTAGATATTTTCCAATGACAAGGATTGAAATTTGGGAAATATTTATTATGCATGAAGTTTCGCAAAAATGGTTCCCTGTATATATATACCAGAGCAGTAAAAGAGTAAAGCAATAATAAATTTATTCAATTGCTCATAAAGAGAAATTCTGCAGGGGAAGGAAAGCATTATTTTTTATAAATTTCCTCTTCTGTTAACAAGATTGACGTTTATATTGAAAAATATATTGCTAAAATAAATTTTGAGATTTATTTGTATATGAAAAATATGAGTTGACTACAACATAAACACTTACACACCAGATTTTGATAAAGAGATAGAAAATTAAAATGTGTTTAATTTAGAAAAATAGGACACAAAAACTTTAGTTAAGAAATGTTTGTTGAGAAAAATAGGGCATAAAAACTTAAGTTAAGAAATGAAAACGAAAACACAATTTTTAAAATTCGAAGTATGATATTCATAAGACATTTTGAATTTTTATCAAATATGTACTAATTTTAAAAAATGTGTTCATATTTTTACCAAAAATATCTCAGAGTTAAAAAAATATACGATATTTAATTTGAAAAATTATTCCAAAGATGTTATCTTTAAAGATTCCTTAGCACTACAGATAATTACTTGGAATGCATGTTTCCAATTTTTCTTTTGATAAAAAGCAATAACAAGAGTTTTTCGTGGCCCCTTCACGTTTAGATATTAATAAAATAACATAAGAAAATTACATATACACATAATAAAGTTTTCTACATTAATAAGTTTTTGAAGTCGAAACTTAATACAAAATTTACTTGTTAAATGACTGTTTTGATAACGATAATCTCTTAAATTTGAAAGTATAGAAAGTTTTAAAATTTCTTTTTTATGCTAAAACTTTGATCTTGTAAAAGACAAATTATTCTGTTGAGAAATTTTAATCAAAACATATATAACTTTTATTGGGAAAAAAGTGAAACTACTTGGAGAATATGAAGTTGTTTCAACCAAATAATGCATTAGTATTTATGTATTAAGCATTTTTTCTAAATGTGAATCACTTGTAAATGAAAATATTGACTACAACCTTTCCATAAATAATTTTAATTTAGTATAAATAATGTACAGCTGATTTCTTTATTTTAAAAAAATGAAAATTTTTAAAATATTAAAATAAAACATAAAGGATGTTATAGATTTTGAATAAGTTTTAATATAATAGTATTCAAAATAATTTGGTAAACACAAGGAATCAATTAAGACTGTAATATATATATATATATATATATATATATATATATATATATATATATATATATATATATATATATATATATATATATATATATATATATATATATATATATATATATATATATATATATATATATATATATCATTTTCAATGTATATAATATTAATTAATTAAAAAATTTCTTTATCTCTCTCTTATATTAACTAATATATCTTTTGAATTGCATTTTAAAACGTACATTAGATTATGTAAGAGAAAGAGAGAGATTATATAATCATGATTGAATATAATATATATTTCATATATATATATATATATATATATATATATATATATATATATATATATATATATATATATATATATATATATATATATATATATATATATATATATTAATTGTGACAATGAATATAATTTTAAGTAATATTCAATCAGGCTAGCGTTTATTTTTTGATTGATTCAATAAATACTTAAATATATATTCCTGTGTAATTAGTGGATGTAATTAAATTTGTGACAAAGAACGTACTTCCTCTTTTTTCAGATTCCATAATACGCAATAGCTTAAAGCTATTTATTAATAATTTATTCAGTTATTATTTAAATTATAAACTTTCTGCTTGATATTTATTTACAATGTAAATGCAAAGAAATTATTTAAGATTGAATTGCTCCTGTTTGTTTTGAAAACTGCAATGAATCCACACTTCGGAGAGTGTAAATTTATTTATTTTATTGACATGGAAAGAAATATAACATAGATTTCTGTCTCTATATGCATAAGAATATTTTATCTTCGTATGGCTTATATATTCTGAAAATCTACAGAGGTATGTTTGCACAAAGCACATTTTTTAATTGGAATCTAAATTAAAATCATTCAAGAATTTAAGGCAATTAAGTTTATGAAAGTTTCTCGCTTTAGACCAGATTTATTTAATATTTTGTTGTATTGCTGTTTATTTGAAAAATAATCACGTTATTTCATTAAAGGAAAAATAAAAATAGACAGTACATCTTTATTAAAGAAGTTTCTTAATGTTCAATATCAACAATAAATGAATAAAATATCTGACTGCATAAATTAATTTTAATAACATGAACTGATTGCAAGTCTAATTAGATATTTCTCTTGAAACGTATCCATTTGATTAATGTCTCCGCTGTAAATTTGAAAATATCCACTGGTCATCTCCTCTAATAGACATCACTCTAGCAAGCTGTAACCGAGTCCACTCCAATCACTGTGTCACTCTGCGAGAGCGGACAATGCAACCGAGGTAAATTTAGAAATATTATAATGTTCCAATAGGTCTTTAGGGATTCTGGGAATTTTACTCGATATTGCCTGTTCGATTGGCGCTTTGGCATAGCACAGCATTCACACGATCGTCGGGGTAATAATGGAAACAAGGCCATAATTAAGTTCAGAGTTTGCAAGGGTATTATTAAGCTCAATTGACAAGTGAGTCTAGCATTAAATCACATAATGCACGGATAGAAATTTCCTTTACATAAAAAAGTGTTTTTTTTATGTATTTCTGAAATATTTTGATTAATATTTTGGTATTCGCGATAGATAAAAGTTATTTTAATTAAGTATTATCAAATTATCACAATTTATAAATAATCTTTTTGCTGTTGATAATGTTATTAATTTATGAAACAAACTTACTAAAAATTGTCAGTTTGTTTTTGATTATAAGATTATGCAAACAATATTAGAGTTTATTAAAATTTTATTTTATGCCCAAAACTGGCATGATAAACTTCGTAATGAAAGGAGTTTTGTATTAAAAAGACAGATTTTCAGTAATAAAAAAACAATTTAATATTGGTCAAACTTGAATTTTTAAAAATTATCAAATAAAATCCAAATCCACAAAGGAAGCAAATTTAAAACAATTTTTATTTTTCTAAATAGATGACTAATTAAATAAGCCAATATTTCTACGAAGTATATTTAAAAAATTTTTTCTTCGACCATTTTTATGAACTTTTTAAAAATAACACATTTAGATCATTGAATTAAGACAGAAATAACATTTATATAGTGACTTTTCCGCTATTTAATTTATGTTCCTTTTTTGTTTACGTAAATAAGAATAATTGCATAATTTAATCAGTGCCCATGGATTATGAAAGTTCTTAGTAAGAATATGGCTCAGAATACCGATTCCGTATTGAACTCTCTAAAATAAACCATAAGAATTCAATTAAATCTGTCCAGCGTACATTTTACATACTGAATCCAAGTATGCATTCAAATTTCTTTCATCAATCATATTTTTTTGTGAATGTCATTTGTAATTTTTTAGGATTCTTGCAAATTAAGGATAATATCCAGAATAACTTGACTCCAAATAGACTGATATTCATGTCGAAACGTGTTTTAGAACTGTAATGCCTATTCATGTTTTAACATATTAGGTATTTCCTTGTTTTAGTAAGCAAATGCCCGCAGTCAGTATTGAAATAGTAGTGAGCCTGAAAACACGTATGTGGTGGTTGCAATTTTTATTTCTTTTGTTTTGCATTGTTTTTATTTGCTTTAAGTTTTATAAATTTTTTTCTTATGCCAAGAAAACATTTAAATCAGCTAACCAATTTCTACTACATCTTTTGAAAACTGACATCCAAGTTTCAAAGACGAAATTCCCTCCCCCCACTTGTGAAAAAATGTTATAACTGTACTTCGGTTGCAAAGCGGGTGATTTTGATAAGGACTGGGCGTCAAATATAAGCTGTGTATCACGTGCTAGGCTTCAGATGGAATGAAAACACTGTACTCATCATATGCCATTTTCAGTCATTATGATCGGAGGGAACAAATGGACCATTCAACTGACTGTTATATTTCATCATAACAAATAACAGAGGAATAGTGTCCAAAACAAAATATACAGACAGACAGACAACGAGAAGAAGAGGCCCTGTTCTATTCCTATTGGCTATCAGGTTGTGCCTCTACTTCAGTCTAGAATGTCGGACACCCTGCATGGAGTGCCAGGTGCCCACTGGGAACTGTAATCTGGGGGTTTGAGCCTTAAGAGGTTCTCCAGAACGCTCGACACATTGTTTGAGAGACGAGTGCTCTAGAAAGGTGGGGCTTTCAAGCCTACAGTGATCTACGCAGTAGACCACTGTATCACAGTTCGGAATACAAATTTGAAATAACAGAATTAATAAGATAGGATCAAATGAAACAGAAAAATAAATGTTAACAGGATCTAAATAAATTTAAGTAAGGATGGCTGAAATATTTACATAATTTACCAACAGAAATTGATTATAGTTAATGAAATTTAGAAGTTTATAGGAATAAAATGTAATTAGTTCTTTACATGTCTTGAAATTTAGATATGTACAAAGTACTAGTAATTTTGGAAATTGAAAAACTGGTGATTAGTTTGTTTGTTACTTGAATTGAAAAATTTAGTTAATTTTCGAATTCTGTTGACTCTGCTTCTGAGTTATAAGATTCCTGTTGGTGAGCAGCCAGGTCTTTGCACATTTGGAGTCCTTTTTCATGAAGGAAAGTAATTATTTGTATTAATTTTTTTGTTCTGAACTTGTTCGTTGTGCAGAATTTTAAGAACTGGTAGTTGGTTTGAATAGATGATTTTTTGATATGTAGATCTTTGGTTTGAGGACATTCTGTGATATAATGCAGTAGTGTACCAATTTGGCCACAGATGCAAGATGGAGATCTGGATTTGTTAATTCTGTGGAAGTAGCTGGGACAGGGCGCATGGTTTGTTAAGATACAATTTAAATAAGGATTGGAATATAGCACATCTGATGAAACTTTTGGTATTAGTCTTCTTGTATGGTGACCATTCGGCGAGTTGTTCCATAGAGATTGCCAGCTTTGCTCTATATAATTTTTAATTTTTGATTTCAGACTGGCTCTGGACCACTTTAAAGGTGTCAACGGAAGAGTTGGATGGGTTGCTGCTTGTTTTGCCGCTTGATCAGCTGCCTCATTCCCCGTGATTCCAGTATGTGCTCTTAACCAACTTAGTTGGATGTTCATATTCTGGTTATGAAAAAGTAAATTTTGAACGGATCTTATTATTGGGGATTTGTGTAACGGGTTATTTAAAGCCATTAGGGAAGATAAACTGTCTGTCCAAATTGTGACACTTTGTAGTTTATGCTGGATCGAATAAAGCAGTGATTCTTTTATTGCTAGGGCTTCTGCCTGGAAGACTGAATTATACTTGTGTAGTTTTATGAGATGTTGATGCAGTAGATTGGAGTTTTCAAAAACTACAAATGCTGCTCCTGTTTGATTATCTAAATGAGACCCGTCAGTATAAATATTAAATCGTGTTGTTATCATAACTGGATTAGATGATGCTTTTGGCAGATTGAAAATTTTAGTTTGATGGCTTCTGATAATCGGATGTAATTCATCTTTATTGTACGGATATTCATAGTTAGAGAAGAGCAGGGCAGTGTTGTCTTCAAGAGTTGCATCTTGGCACAATTGTAGGACTTTTGTCTTAACTGTAGTTGCTTTTAATGTTAGGTGCAGGGGTGGAAGACCTGCCAAGACGTTTGCGGCAGCTGTTGATGTTGTTTTGAATGTCCTAGTTATTAGTATGGTAAAGTGCCTTTGCAGTGATGACAGCTGGGCTTTTTTCCTTGAGGTTAAGGGCAAAGCCCAAGCTGAAGAACCATATGAAATTATTTTTTCTATTACGGTGCTATATATTATTTTTAGAAATTTACTCTTTAGTCCCCAATTATAACCAATCATTGAGCGTAAGTTTTGTGCGATGGGGAGAACTTTTGGCTTAAGTGATCTGATATGAGCGAGGAAATTTAGATTCTTATCTATTTGGACTCCTAGATAAGGCAATACTTTTGTATGCTTTAGGCTTTTACCTAGTAGGGTTAATTTTGGATTGGATCTTAAGGATTTATCATGTTTTCCGATTATCATAGCTTTGCTTTTTGGGATGGAAATCTCTAATTTTAAACTTTCACACAGCTTGGAAAAGATATCTAGAGACTGATTGCAGTTTTGTTTGAGATTTTCTTTTGTTGAGCCATTAACAATAAGTAGAGTGTCGTCTGCGAAGGCTATTACTGTAGTGTGATTCGGCCAATTATAATTGAGAATAGCGTTAAAGTATAAATTCCACAGCAGAGGTCCACTTACAGAACCTTGGGGACATCCTCTTGACTGTTTACAGAACACTTGGCCTCCGTCATAAGACGTGTAAAATTCACGGTCGCTTAAGAAGCTGATAAGTATTTTGACAATATTGGCTGGGGCTTGAAGGGTTGTAAGTGTTTTCTTTAATCCCGGCCACCACAGGGAATCGAAGGCCTGAGAGATGTCTAAGCTTAATAATGCTGAGTAGAGGTTTTGGTCCTTGTTACGATTGATTGTAATTAGTGTTGATTGTAGGGCATGTTCTGTTGACTTATTCGTTATAAAACCAAACTGATTTGGATGAATGACATTATTTTTGAATACATAATGCTTTAGTCTGTTTAATATTAATCGCTCTAAGATTTTTCCCAAGGCAGGAAGTAAGCAGATTGGTCTATAAGATGTTGCATCTCCTGGGTTTTTATTCTTTTTCAGAAAAAATATTACGTTACTTTTTTTGAAGTGTTTGGGAAAGTATGTAAGTTTTAGACATATATTTAGATATTGCAGGAGGAGATTTGGCGCCGTAAGATAAAGTAATTTCATTATTTGATTGTCCAAGCCGTCCAATCCCGGTGCTTTAGAAATATTTAAGTGCTTGATTGTATGTTCCAGTTCGAAACGGGTGAAGGGAGGGTCTTCTGGTCCAGAAAATGAGAAATTGGAGTTCCTGATATTTGAATGCGTTGGGGTGTCTGTGGCTGGATCATCGGATGGAAATGCAGATTGCAGGAGGTTTTGTAAAACAGATGGAGTGTCTTGGTTTTGGGGTTGCAATGAGTTCAGTGCTTGGAATTTTGTCGGATGAAAACGTTTATTAGTGGCGAGTTTCTGTAGAATGCCGTATGGTTCTGTGTGTTCTGTGCAGAATTTTTTCCAGCTATTGAGTTTTGCTTTTAAAATTTCCTTTTTGTAAATGGCCAAGCTTTGTTTATATAAAGTACTTAATTTCTTTCTTTCCTCTTCAATTTTACTTGATTTTAGGAGTCTCCTAAGTGCTTTGGTCTTACTTTTGAGACTTCTTAGATTTTTATTCCACCAATTCAGTTTATTTATTTGTTTTGGTTGTCGAATTTTGAAGCTTTGTTCAGCTGAATTCTGAAGCACTGATATTAGTTCGTTTGTTACTTTATCTAGATGTATTACAGTTTTGCAAGAATTTAGAAGTGACTCTATTGGTTGAATATTGGAGTGTAGGCATTTTTTGAATTTTTGGATATTATTAATTGATTTATATCTTTTGTTGAAGAAGATGGTTTGCGCTTTGTTAATTTCAAATGTGATGTAAGCGTGATCGGAGCATGACTCTTCATCGCTTACTGCCCAATTTTGGATAGAGTGATATGCTCGGTGATTGGTAAGAGTTAAGTCTGGCCAACCTTGGCCATTTGGTCCAGTGAAGGTTGGGTTTGAAGGTTGAACATTGTTAAGAAAAAGTTGCTGCTCCGCTAGAAAGTCTTCTATTATTAGACCTCTATTATTGTTATTGGGATAGCCCCAAAGCACATTTTGTCCATTAAAATCTCCAGAAATTAATATTGGAAGATTCTTGTAAGGGTGTAAATGATGTTTTAGTAAGTCCAGAGTTCTATTTATATCCTCCGCTGGGGAAGAATATACACTACAAAATATAGTTGGTTCTGGTTCAGTGTCTAAGCGTATTATTACGACATCTCTGTGTTTTAGAATGATCAAAGGATTAAGTGGTGATTTGAAGATAATTGCTGCTCTTGGAGCTTGATCAGGGTTTGTTTCGTAGTAAAGTTTCCAACTCAATGGACTTCCTCGTAGTTCTCCCGATTTTGCATAGGGCTCTTGAATAAACGCTATATCAATATTATTTTCGGAGATGAAGTGAATTAATTGGGCTGTTGCTGAGCGACTTCTTTGGAGATTTATTTGAACTAGTTTAAAATGTTTAATTGATTTTGAATCCATTAATTATTAGTGGTGAATATCTTGGAGGTGTAAAAGCTAGTGTTATTTGTAAAAGACGGAGTAGGACCTTACTAAAAATAGTTATTTCAGTGGTTTACTGGGTAGAGTAGTGATCTGTAGATAGGGCAATGTGGAGAATAAGCTTCGTGATTTGAATCAAAGTTTGCTCCATGTTTGTTGGCTATGTAACAGTTAATACAATCTGCATAGTCTGCAGAGCATTCGCTTTCGGAATGGCCATATCCGCATCGACCGCAAACTCTTTTTGAGTTGCAAGACTTACTAAGGTGGCCGAAGTCCTGGCAGTTATAACAACGTATAATTGGCCGATACTGGCGGACGTAGGTTGTCTGAAAGCCAAAGTGAATATGTTTCTGTATAGTTAGAATTCGTGCTAGAATTTTGTCAGTTTCTATAACTAGGTGCTGTAGTTTCTCATTAGAACGATGTGATTTTATTTCTATTATTTTGATTGTTGTATTTTTGTCCAGATTCGGATAATTTGCGAGGATGATAGAAGAAATATTATCTTCGTTAATTGAGTTTGGGGTGTTTAGAAGTATTAATTTTTTGTTTAGTGGTGATGGATCTAGTATGTTGAATTTACTTTCCTTAAGTTGACTTTTAAATTTTTCTTTGGACTCTGTTGAGTTACATTGTACTTTTGCCACATTTTTACCCGAGATGACCTTCCTAGGACAGATGTTGCTCTTGACATTTTGAAGATTTGTTTTGAGGGAGGTTAGTGATTCTTTTTTTGCAGGTTTTATGATGATAGATGTCTTTAAATCTTTTTCGCTTCTTCGCTTAAGAATCTCACTGTAGGATGGTTTTGTGAGTCGCAAACTGTTATTATTGCTAACGAGGGATTTCGTTGTCTGTTGTAGTTGTCTCATTTCTTCAATTTTAACATTTATTTGCGCGAGCTGATGATTGATTTGTACAATCTCTGCATGTTTGTCTGAGCTTGGAGAGGGGCGCAAATGCCCCTTGAGTTGTCCCAATAGGTTTAAAGCCTGATTTCTTTTGTAGCCCGGAAGATTAAATTTGTCTCTTGTTTTTGAAGTGATAATACGCTCAAGGTTTTCCAAAATGTTGGTGGGAAAAATTTCTTTATTTGTGTCGTCATTAGCTGTATGTTCAAAGGGGGAAATTAATTTCTGCTCTTCAACAATAGATCTACGATTTAATTCGTTCATTAATGGATTAAGACCCACAATATCCGTGGTCGAGGGGTTCGAAGATGATTTAGACAATTTTAGAGTAGAAGTGATATTTGTAGACAATGCCATGATAGAGAGTTGAAGAAGAAGTTGCACTTAGAATTGAGCTGTTGTGAAATAAAAAAGCTAAGTATTGAAGGAAGGATTGCAATGATACATCGGAAGCGGCCCAGATATTAAGTCATTTCCGCCGCACACCACCCTCGCACCCAATGTACAAACCATAAGAGCAAACTCCTGTGAGAAAAAAAAGTTATATAGCGATAGCAAGGAATACTCTGGGAAGCCACCATTGATTGAGATCCCTATGTGAAGATGTTTCTACTTTTGCGAAGAGTTAACACCAAGCAAAATGACAAAAGTAAAAATAATAAAAGTAAAATAAATAAAAAAAATGAAATTGTGTGCTAATTTAGCAAGAAATTATGAAAAGTTGGAGGAAATAAACCAAGAAATGGACTAAAAGTGATTTAAAAAAAATAATAAAATAAAAAAAATAAATAAATAGAAAAAAAAATAATAGTAATAATGAAAAATATTAAAAAAAAATTAAATAAAATAAATATAAATAAATAAATAGAAAAAAATACTAAAAAAAATACTAATAAAAAAATAATAAAATACAAATGAAGAAAAAATAATAAAATAAAAATAAATAAATAAAAAAATATAATAAAAATTAAAATAAAAAAAATAAAAAAATAAAAAAAAAAATAAAAAAAATAAAAAAAATTAAAGAAAGAAGAAAAAAAATAAATAAAAATAAAGAATAGTATTAAAATAAAAAAAATAAATAAATAAATAAAATAAAGAAAAGAAACCAACTAAGATTTACTGAGTAAATTCGTTAGAAGCGCATAAAAAAATAAAAAAAATAAATAGAAATAAAAATAAAAAAAAAAATAAATAAAGTGAATTAAGCGCGTGTGTTTTGGTGCCAATAGGGTTAAGGTGCAGTTGAACGAGGGGACATGGAGGGTACGTAAAATCAGACATCACTTTCATCGAGGAGGAATGAAAACCATAGGGGGAAAAATACAGATTTTAACAACACTTAATAGACAATATCTAATCTACTAATGATTATTTTTTGAAAAGTAAAACATATGTTTAATCACAGGAATTTACTCCGAATAAATATAAAAAGATTGGAGGGGATTGATAAATATTTAAAATGTTATTGGGATTTTAAAATGAAAATTACTATTAAAACTCATAGAAAAACACAAAATAATGTCATGCAAATAAAAGTTTGAAAAATTATAAAAAATTTAACATTTAACATAGAATTATAATATATACATTTTTAAAATCGTTAGAATATCCACTCTAAATAGAATTTATTCTGAGTTGACAGGACAACTAGGGACGAAGTTATCAATACCTAATTATTAAAGAGGAAGAATATGTTTTTAAAAATCTGCCAAAAAACATGGATTTTTTATTTCATTAAAATATTTACAACTTCATACCCAGTCATCCTACCAACCTAATTTGCACATTAAAATGCTCAGAATAAGTGTGCGGCATGAAACAAAATAACACCTGGGCACTTACCTTTTAATTTAGCCTCTCATGTTGATTAATATTGTATCCATTGCACAAAAATGAAGAAATTTTTTTTTAATGTGTCCCATTAATATGGTTGATAAGCACACTTTTTCTTGACGCACTATTACAAAATTTAAGCAGATTGAAAACTGAATAAATTAGCATAAATTCGTTAGAATTTTTCCAAAATAATGAGGGGTGACCTTCAAATTTACCGCCGTATCTTTCACACGTAGCTCCGTTGCTGGGGGTGTACAGCCGGTTGCTGGGCGGTCTTTGTTAGAAGGAACGTCCCGCTGTACTGAGAAAAGCTGTTATATTTGCACTAAAATGCTTATAAAACTCACAAAAATGATTCAAATTACGTCAAATTTTTACTGGATGTGCACAGTTTGGTAACACTCACAAAAGTGTAGAAATTCTACTGTGTCCAGTAATTTTTTGTGTTTTTAGAGGGAAAGTTCAGGAGCGCGGGAAAAAGACGTCCTTCTTCCTCGCGAGTTTACACGGCCAACCAAACAAAATATACAGTAAAGTATCCCAACTTGGCATCTGCAATGAGACCAATGTCTCCTAATTAAGAGTATCCTATACCAAAGTGCCCAGGTTTTATGACCATAAGTGATAACTCCAACCAAGCTCACACAGAAGACGAAGAACACAGAAATGTGACCCTATATTTGAGCAGGTAGTTCATCAGAACCTCACCTTTTATCTTAACAAGATATTAAAGACCTTATTAGCGATTTATTTCTCTAAACAGTCGTCAGAGAATTCTTTAACCAAATTCCTAAATTTGATCCTGGTACTTAGAGCCGACCGATGGCAGAGTGATTAGCGTTCCTGACCACTAAGGTGTGAATTCCAGGTTCAAATCCTGGTTCGAGGATGGATATTTCTTTCTCTTGAGTTTCTCTGTTTTTTCTGAGATGATGTATGAATTTGATCCTCTCTATAAACAGGTATGGCGTGTGCCACTCTATAAACAGATATATGGTGGTATGGCGTAGGTAATGCTACTTGCCTTCCTGACTTGGTTCACAGATGCCCACTGGTCAACGATAAATGCGTAGAAGTTTCCGGGATTGTGGTACTGAAGGGTTAGTCACAAAATGAACGCCGTTGTTAAAAAATCTTGAAACTAATAGGACAAACGTTGGAATCTGCATAAATAAGACATAGAAATATGCGTTTGTCGCAAGCGACATAGAGATTTTGAAGAATACTACACTAAGCAGGGCAATGAATTTTTAGACACATGGTAGGAAAAAGTGTGGTAGACATCAATTTCTAGAATTAAAATCAGGATATCTGAACGAAAAGGTAATTACTATTCATTTGCATATTTGAATTGTGCCTCTTATAAGCTCACTATATACATTTTTATAGCTTTCTGTGTACATATTTCAATGTAAAGTACACTCATGTCCATCAGTAAAGGATAATTCAGAATCACACAGAAATTGAACTCTAAAATAAAAACTTCACATGTAGAATTATCACATACATCTTGAAAATAATATGAAAATTATATGAAACCACCAGATGGTGCCGATAATACGTTACAATGACGCGAGTTTAAGAGAGGGGTATATAAGGAATAGTTTAAAAGAAGTAAAATTGTTCACAAGCGCTTTAAAAGCCTTTCAGTGCTATAACCTCATAGTTATGGCACAAAGGAAACATTTGAATGAGGTTTTACTTGGTAGAATTATCGGCCGTCTGGAATGTGGACATACCCAGCTGGAAGTATCCGAGGAACTTGGAATCATCATCTCCATTCTTTGGCAACGGTTCCAAGATGAAGGTGATGTGAGTAGACGTTACAGCACAAGTCACCTACGAGTTACAACGACAAATGAAGACCAGTATTTGGAAGTCACTTCCAAAAGAAACAAACGGAGCATAGCATCTGACCTGTCTCGTTAGCTCTCTTCAGCTACCGGTACGACAGTATCAAAGACAGACCATGTACAGACGCTTAGGGCACATTAGTCTATATGCTCGTAGGCCTGTCAAATGTGTTCCACTTACCGCAACTTACTGTCGCCTGTGGTTAGCTTGGAGTAGAGAGTATGCATTGTGGACACCGTAACAATGGTCTTGCGTGATGTTTTCCGACGAGTCTAGATTTAGCTTTCAGTCTGATTCTCGCCGGACTTTCATATGGAGATGACCAGGTACCCGTTACCACCAAAAGAACACAATTTTACAAGTAGCGCTTTTTCTTGCAAAGAAGGGATGATGTGCAGAGAAGTAACTAATACTCGTTCAGAATCCGCCTTATTTTTACCCAAAGATAATGCTAATAGGCATGCGCTATAAAGCAAATGACTTTTCATATTTTCAGTATAGGCAAATAAATAGCATTAGTATTACAGTGCCATCTATTGGCAATATTTTGTACTATTTTTTGTAATAAATGTCAAGCGCATCATTTGAATTATCTGTAGTTCAAATTTTATCTCATTTGGACAAATAGAACGTATTCTACAGCCCTCTAAAGTGGGAAATTTATTTGCTAACCCTGTATATACTTCAGAATTCCCTATATATTAATTTAATTATTATAATTTCTCTTTCCCTTAATTATAAGAGCCAAATGATAGATGATTACTGAAAGTAGAAATAAGAGCCTTTTCTTATCTAATTAAATTTGCTCATTCATTCAAAATTCTCAGTTCTTATAGAATCATATGTAAATACACGTGGAAAAATTAATGCTTAAATTTGCAAAAAATATCATTCAATGGAGATATCTCTGTTTTTCTTAATTTTTTTAATTACTTGTAAATTTCTTTTTTTAAATTGAGTTAAATATTGAGTTAACTGAAGTGATATATAACAAAATCATTTTTCCACGAAATTAGTTCAAATAGAATATTTATTACCATTATTTAAGAAGTAATTTTGTGTAAAGAGACTCTTCTCTGGTATACAGTCTTTATCACATTATAAATAAAAGTTATCTTAGTGATGTTGAAGAAGCAAACTTCCATTACTTGATGAGGTTCGATACAGGAATAAGTATTATACTTTGTCAAAGTAAGTTGAGAAAATACCAAGATAATTGACTTTCAGCATGATGCTATTTATAAATTCAGTATCCTAAAATTTAAGCACTTTGTGGGACACATTTCTTAAAATTCTGACAGCAAAGAATATGCAAATTTCCCCTCGTGTCTCCTTTGTATGCATGTCAGGGAAAACGTCCCAGCATCATTTCCTACCTATGATGTCGGTGTGACAAGTGAAAAATGACACCAGCATCATGTAAAATGCAAAAGAAAACTTTGAACAGGTCCGCTTTCCTCGTTGCTTTAATTCAAGAATATTTTCTCACGCGATAGAGAGTCACAATTTTACAATATAGCCAATGAAGTTGCTGATTACATTCAAGAAAGTTGTTGATCTATGTTTATTTTGTAAAATTAAGATCTTAAATACTTTTCCTGTTATTATGAATATCTGTTCGAATGAACGGCAACAATAATTCATTTATTGTTATGATGAAATGTCTGAAAACTTAGAAAATACAAAAAAGTTATTTATTTGTTTTAAACCATTGAATTGTATAACTTTTTTAAATATTTCAGAAATAATCGGAATTTTCTTTTTGAAAAAACAACATTACTAACGAAGTTTTGGATAAATCATTCTTTAAACATTTTATAATTTAGATATATTTTCATATTTTAATTATATTTGATAGTTGTTTGTATTTTTGTGTTACTGATTTTCTATGTTGTTGTTGTTGTCACACAACAGGAATATAAATATAAACATGCTTTACAGGAGCCGCATTTTCTTGTTTTGTGCGATTTCTGGATATTCTGCATGAAATTCAGCATTTTTGTTATACAACAACAACAAGGAGAAGAGGTGGCCCTGGTCTGCACTTATCGGTTATCAGGTTCCACACCCTCTTCAAACTAGAGAAACAAACACCTCGCACGAAGTGCCAGGTGCCCGCTGAGATCCGAAACTCGACTACGTAGTTGAGGACTAAAAATGAATACAATGTTGGACTTTCAAGCCTATAGCTGTATCACATGTCAAAGAAAGAGGTTCATTTGAACAAATTACAATTGAGTACATAAGAGAGGAAAAATTAAAAATTAAAAATTAAGACATAAATAATGTGTTAATTAAAGCAGAAGAGATTAAGTAAATATAAAAGGTGGTTGAGATTACTATATTAACCACAGCATCTATTTTAGTTTAAATTTGGGTTTACAAATTTGCATTAAAGCGAAATACTTAAAAAAAAATATTTGATCACATATTACAGGAATAAGATACAGTAAATTCATGAAAAAGAAAATCGGCAAAGGTAAACATTAAAGAAAAAAAGATAGTGTAGGCGAAGAAATAGTTATATATATATATCAGATAGAGTGAATCATACATAAAAGTTCAAAAAGTACAGAATTGACATAACAAGTCTCGTTAATTTGAGAAACCCAGTTTAGAAAAGATATAATGATTCTTACTTATAAGAGAAAAAACATGAAAAAGAAAGAAGAATTTTTTGTTATACAGTAAATGACTTTCAAAAAAGTTATATCATATGTTCAAAATAAATGCTTATTAATTCAAAAGACTTTAGATGGTCTGTTTTGCTTAGCTAAATTCAAAATTTTGATGTAAGGGATAATGAAATTTCAGGAAAAATGTAAAAGATCGTTAATTATATGGTAATAAGTAATAAATAAATTTGATTGCATACATATAATAAATTCATTGAATAAATATTTTTTGAGTGAAAACTTTTATTTATAATTTGTTATAATTCTATTTTATACGTTTGGCAATCTCATTAAGTATTATATTGAGTTAAGACTTACGTATAAAGATATTTCAATACTGAATCACACAGATGCATGTAAAATTCACTCTTTTTCACTAATTTCGCTGACAGCTCTTTTACAGAGCTCTAATACCAAATCTTATAAATAAATTAAATCTTTAGATTGCAAAAATAAATGTTTAATTTACATACGAAACTTTAGCTCTTCTTCAGAAATTTGAAATATGTTGCATAAACGTTTTTTAATTCTTAATAACTTAAAATGTGATGAATTAGGATAATTTTAAAATATTATTTTAAATTATTTATTCCAAAGTTCTTGATATATAAATTTTGTGTAATTTCATGCATAAAAAGTTCCTAGATACAAAATATATTAAATATAAAAAACCATCCCAAAATTTCTATTATCTGAAAAATAGCTGAAGCGTCTGATAACAAATTGTTCTAAAAATAACTCTATCTTTGCATAATAATAATTCTTAAAAAGAATTTTCTATAATCTAAAGAAAACAGAACTATTTTGTTATTTTATTTTTATGATTTCGGTCATTAGGTTGTTAATTGTTCGATAACTTAATTAGACCAATGAACACAAGTGCTTACAACAGTTCTTAAATATTTATTAAAGCTTCAATTAACTTTAATTATAACTCTCCAATGACCAGCATAAATAACCTCTTTAACTAGTTTAATAGCATGAATTTAATTCCATTATGAATATTTTTGAAACAGTAATCACTATATTAATTTTTAAATGACTTAAATGGACTAGTCTACTTGTGCTGGGTGCCTGTCAAGAGCGTCATATTTCATCCAAGGCAGTCATGAGAAAGTCATTAAAATATTACAACTCGTCCGAAAAGCCACTCAGAGCAGGACGCCAGAATGACTGTTGGGAAATGCATTTAAAATGTATCCTGTGAATTTTAAGGGCTTATACACTCTTCACATGTGTCAAGTTGGAGTTATTTCGACATTTAGTTTCTTATGCTTCCTTGAAGGTATCCCTATGTAACATTAGAATGCACTTATTTTAATTCAATGAATTTTTAAGTACATATAACTTCATCCTATTGAAGTGATAAGATTTAAAATATGCAAGGAAAAGCTAATTCTGTAATCTAATAAAATGCTTACGTTATTTTAGTATTTTTAAAAATTGTCAATTTAATTCATAATTATGAAATACATATTAAATAAAGTGTACATTTTATAATCGAGAGATGTCACTAGTTCATTGATGATTTTCGTGTTTCTCAAGATTGTCAAAAAATTGACAATTACATGTATATCAATAAAAATAGAGATATATAAAAATCAAGTAATCGTAGGATAATTATACATAAAATTTTTGTATTTTATTTTGAATTTATAATGATAAAAGGAATCTTATAAGACAATTTATAAATATTGTAACAGTTAGAGAGTGAAGGTAACGGCTAAAATTAAAATAAAGATGAAATCAAAGTGTCAATATTTTTGAGAATGAAATTAATTTATTTTTTACTTGACGTAGTTTAATTATGAGTAAATAAATATAATGAAGTTTGAATTTGAGTACAAAAAGTAATTCTCCTGTTTGTGAAAATAATACATGAAAAAAAATATAATTATAACAAATAACCATTTTTTTACTGTCATTAATTTCATGTTTTTGAAAGAATAATTTACTAATTGCGTTAAGTATAAGCTTGATATAAAAGGGCAGTTTCATCTCCCATTTTTTAAAGTTCAGTCTGATCTAATTATGTTACAAAAATGTAAAGATTAATCTCGATCGCATTACAATGTAATGAAACAAAAACTTTTGCTTGGGAATATTCCGAACAAACATGGAAAATATATAAATTCATAATATTACATCTTTTTTTAAAAATAATTATTTGCATTTATTAGTTAAAAAAAGTTGGGATCCATTACACTTTTACTTATTATATATATATATATATATATATATATATATATATATATATATATATATATATATATATATATATATATATATATATATATATATATATATATATATATATATATATATATATATATATATATATATATATATATATATATATATATATATATATATATATATATATATATATATATATATATATATATATATATATATATATATATATATATATATATATATATATTCGATACATAGATAAAGAGAAGATTCTACAGAAATTTCTTTTCATTTTTTAATGTTTTATGCTTTTTATTATATTTCCAAAAGCTTAACAAAAAATGTTATATAATTAGGCTTTCTTACATTTTTAGAAATAAGCTTGTAAGTATAATAGAACTTATCTAACATTGTTTCGTTTAACTAATTGATTGAAAGTAAGTAAAAATAAAATAAAGCGTTATTAAAATGAAAACTATGCATTTCAAAAAGAGGTCAAGCCCATGTAAATAAATTTCATTTAACAGAATTGTCTAGTAAAACATAACAATAGGATATATTTATATAACAATCGTTTTAAATTGAAATATGTAAATCATTTTTTTCATATTTGTTTTCATAGAATATTCTTTTTAAAGAAAAAATAAAAATTTGAATGCCAATGTTTACCACATAGGTGGTAAATAATTATAAAACCTGTAGAAACATGTACTTTAAATGAAATAAATTTATGATTTCCGAACTGCAAGAAATGACGTAAGGGAAACAATAAAAGGATTACACAGAAATGATAAAATATTATATTTAAGTCGTTAAAAATATGTGTCAGAATAATTAAATTTACATATTAACCATGTAATTATTTTAATACTTCTGCCGCTTTTAAATAATGGTTAATATGTAATTTCACGCATCTGAAGTTTAGTTAATAAAATGTAATGTGTGTGTGTGCTTTATCAATAATTTTCTCTTTTTTTGATTCCATGTATCAGCTAAAATTATGAAATATTGCCATTGTACAAAATTATTTAATTTATATAACTATATTTTTAAATTTAAGGATTAAATATTTTATTGATCTTTTAATTTTGTGAACAGTAACTGGAAATAATTTCATAAATTTTAAGTTTTGTTTGTATAAAAATCTTTATTTTTCATTTATGATTTGATTATTTTTCATGCTCTTGCTGTTTTTCTCCAGAGTCATTTCCGATAAATTTAAAATAAAACAAATATATAAATGTTTGGTTCAATAATATAGATCCTACATATTTTTCAAAAATAAAATACTTGCTTTAAGACTGAAAATATGGCTCCAAATTTTTCAATGATATATGTTCACATTCAAGGGAATTTTTTTTGCCACTTTATCGAATCATCACATTATAAATAGAATTATCAAAAATTATTAGTACTTATTTATAGCAGTAGTACGTTTTGATTATTTAAATTTTAAATGAAACCGAAAAATATTGAAATATTTATTATCAGGGAAAATAAGTATTTTTTCTACAAAACAAATTCCTTGTTTTTGGTGATTTTATAGCAGATATAGGATCATAAATGTATATATATATATATATATATATATATATATATATATATATATATATATATATATATATATGTATACTTTCACAAATTTTATTTAAGTCTTCCTCCTGGGAATTAACATTTTTATTGAGACTATTGTTGTCTTTTTTTAATTAAATAAATTACAGCATAACAATTAACAATGAAACAATTATTTAAGTGATTAGTTTAAAAAAAGTCCTTTATTACTACATATCTGAAACGCATCATGTCTGTAACCTTTTTTACAAGCTATTTTATAATGACTGTATTCAAAAGAAGATGCGGCCATATATTTCGTCCAGTTAATAAAAAAATCTTTGACATTTAAGTTTGCATGCTAGTAATTGACTTCAGTGAGCGGGTAAAAAGGAGAGATTATTAATAAATTTTACAATTTATATTAGCTTGTTTATGATTAAAAGATTTGTTTGGTTATTCGAATAGAGTTCACGCATATTTATGTCAATTTTAATTAGAACATCCAAGTATAAGCCATTATTTTTCAAATATAATTATAGAAAATGAATATTGCATTATTTTCTGGAAACCTAAAACTAAGAAGCTTAATATATTCTTTATTATTTAATAAATTATCAAAACCTTTCACTCATTATTTTTTAATTTATTCTAATTTGAAGTAAAATGGATATGACTAAGCTAAAAAAATAGCAATAAATCTCACTTTCTTTCTATAAACGTTTTTAAATTTATGTTTAACATGAACACTGGGTGCTGGGTTTTCCATCTTTACTTGAATAAAACATTTTAAATGATAATAAAGCTGAAACTAACCGTGATCTAGTTTTCCTTTTTGTATTTTAAAATACTTAACTTAAGTAATTCTTATGTTGAATTAAAAAATTTTTGTACTTTAAAATATTGTGAAAAAAATCGATGCATTTTTCTGAGAGAAATTAATGAAGGCTAAATAAAAAAATTCATGTTAATTATACTTATTTTTGAATTAATAAAGCATACTAATTTCAATTTACTTTTAGTTGAATATATTTACATGTCTTCGAAATCATACATTTAGATATAAATTAATTATACGCTTAGAAAAATATTAACAAATTGCAAATCATTCTAAAGTGTGTATCTATGATAAATATGGTTTCAATCTAGCATCACAAAGAGAAAACTGGTTTATCTAATGAAATAAGAAATGGATTATATTTATGTAAAGTTTTTAAAAATAATCATTCTTGTATTAGAGAAGTTTAAAACTGTAAAGACATCTCTGAAATGGAGAAAATTGATCACGCTATCACATCTCAACACAAATTATAATCAGAATAATAATTCCTAAGTGAGGAGAGAATACATTTGATTTTATATTCACCGCATCGACTAGTTTATTTATCAATCTGTTTTAAACAAAATGTTAATTTTTGAATGAAATCAAAATTTCTTACTGATACTGATCGGCAAGCAGAAGAATTAAATGAATAACGATATACCTAATAATACACACGATTGCTGATGTAGAGATGCAAGCCTTTATTCTCTCTGGAATCTCACTTAACCCTCCGATCGAATTCTACAAATCCAAATCATAATCAAACCAAGGACATGTATTTCCGACTACCAACCTCTCTTCTCGATTGTAAGCATTAACCACATTAACTCCCTTCCGCACCCAGATTAAACTTCATTCCCAACGGACAACAACTCTGAGTTACGGAACTTCGCTAAATTGCGTATTTCATTTGTGATAGTACCAGGTACGAGCCTCCTATTTGTTTCTCTGAGTCATAGTATTGTGTTAATTGTGAGTCTCTGTGTCACCGAGCACCGGGGAATACTGCTTTCTGATAGCTCTCCCTGTCCACTCATCTTCCATCTTTGGCAGCAGCTCTGCACATTTATTATAGAAAATAATGGAATATGGGAAATGGAAGAGATATTTCCGCCGAAGGTTTTCCTATCAGTTTCAATGAAATAAGGTTTCCTAGATGAAGAATGGCTAATATTTAAATGCAATAACATCTTATTCAGTTTACTATGTGCATATGTAAAATAATTTACGAAAACAAAACTCAATTGAAATGTTGCGCAAGTAATAGTTTAGTAAAATATACATTTATGTAAAATCATTTCTTATATCTAGTTACAATTGAAACAAGCGTTGTTTTAAATAAATAGGGATAAAATTTATTAGTAAATGAACATAAAGTAAAAATCTATCATGTAGTCTTAGTATTTTGCTATAAATTAAATGATAAACTTTTTTAAATAGAGTATTATTATGTTCTAAAATTTATATCACAACCAGCCATTTTTAAGTGTGTTTATGTAAAGTGAATTTATGATTGAATAAAGTTTTACAAGTTACGAGCCACCCAACTTGTCTAGTGGTCAGCGTGCCTGACTGCGGATAAGGAAGTTCTGGGTTCGAGTCCCGGTTCGGGCATGGATGTACTTTCTCTCTCTATCTATCCTATCTTTGTCCTTTCCTTGCGTGAATGATTGCCTACCCTATAAATGGGTACCTATGGCATGTGTGTAGAGCAAAGTCGTCTTATACAAACCCCATTTATAATATTGATGAGTAAGAATTGCATTATTAAAGTCATAAGAAATGTATTTAAATTACTCTGAAATCCAACGAAATATTTGCATGAATATTTGTAAAATGAAGTAAGTAAGCTAAACTTTATTATCATTTTAGTCGGGAGAGAGTTTTTGTGCAGAAAACACATAACTGCTAAGTTAAAATATCTTTGTTGATTTGTCCATTAAGAATACTCATAAGAATTTATCATTATATAAATACAGAATATACTACGAACAAAGAATAAATTTTTATATAGAGAAACACATTATGGAATATATTATCCTACGAATACACTAAGAATTCCAAATTTTACTCGTTTAAATTCTTTTGGATAATAGAAAATATTGTGTTAATTACTTTGAGATAATGTGGGCATGTAATATTTAATTCAAATTCATAAAATCTCACGAAACTAAATGCTTTTTCGATTTGAGAATTAGTTCTTTTCAATATGTTTACGCAAAAAGTATTCGACAAAATATAGGCAGTGTTAGTTGAGTTTTGACAAACAAAAGACAGAAATTAAGGAAACAAAATGTAAGTTTCTAATAACATATTTAAGATAAAATATTAAAAAAAACTTATTTAAAAAGATTGAAAGGTATGATATTATCAAAGAGTCTTTTCTCGCTCCCTACAACAAAATTCTGTATATAAATTTTACTTTTACATTTTACTTTGGAAAGCATGCTACATAACAAAAATCTTAATAATTTAAGAATGTATATAATATATACAGAAAGTTATGAAGTAAAACTTTTAAAATATTGAAAAATTTATTTTAGAGCTAATTTTGAATTGGAAAGTATAACAAAAAATAGGTTAGAATGATTATGTCCTCAAAAATATGAGGCAAAGATTAGAAATTCAATGAAATTGCATACCAGTAGAAGGAAAAAAATAAAAGTGGTAAGAAATAAAAATTTCAAGTATCATAAGATTTTATTTCTTAGAGATATTCAACTATGTTCTTGTTATATCACACACATATACTATAAAAACCTACTAACATAGTAATATATGGAAAAATTAAACACCTCTGTAGTATTAGAACTTATATTTAGTAGTTTCCATTTATTTTACTTTTTCTTATATGGCCCTACAAAAACACGAAATTTTTATTGAAATCACTGTACTCAAATGGATCCAAGAAATTTAGAAATACATAAACTAAAAATTAGCATTGTAACAAAGCTTTTTAACAGAATTCTAATAAATGTCCCTATACAGATCTGAGAATAATCAAATATAAAATTTTTGCTTTATGTATATATGTTACGGTAAAAGTGTTTAATCAAGTGATTATGGATAATAACCGGTGGTTATTTACAATGCTTACGAAATTTGGTAAATGTGGTAAATTATTGAATACTTACCACTTTTACTCGTAAGTTTATAAAATACCCAATTCGTAATGGGGAATGTAATAAACTCCGATTATTTAGTGGAGAAAGGGTACTTTAATATTAAAAAATAAATATTTCCAAGCAATATTAACCATTTTGTTCTTAAGAGTTTGAAGAAGATCATAATGACTTAGAATAAAACTTCCAATGATCCACCAGTTTAAAAATTAAGCAACAATGACCCTTCTTTACATTCATTTCAGTAGATATTTTAAGACAAATGTTCAAGATAATATCATAAGTTATATATCTGGCGTAAAAGGTAAAATGATCAAAATTATTGAAAGTAAATTATAACCCAGTTTTTTATTTCAGTATATACTTTATTTTTATCTAAACAAAACAGAACTTTGTAAATTAAATAACTAGTACTTATAGATAATTTTTGACTGGTTAACTAAAAACCTGGATAAAGAAAACAATTTGGATTATTAATGCTTATTCAAAAAAGTTCCATGTCAAAACAAACTAACTCTATATTTTAATAAAAGTGCTTACTCATATTTACATGTAAGCTTACTTAGTTTTATTAGACTATTATGACAGTTAGAATAACATTTTTCAAATTTTTAAATTTATATTTATCGGATTTTCATTCTCCCTTGCAAACAAGTCGTTAATATCCCCAACTTTCGAAAAGATGATTTTTCTAACACTATATTAAAGTAATATTGTTTAATCTGCAAAATCTTTTAGCAAAATTATTTTTTCTTCATAAATTGTGAACTGATTTCTCGCATACTATTATGAAAACATTCCTTCTTTTGTTCTTAAAAGATGAATGTTTCAGCTTTATATTTCTAATATCGTAGCTAGTAAATTTCGTGGATCCTTTCTTGCTCTGTGTGTATCTACATCTAATACTCATAGTTTTACTGAGTCAAGAGTAACAGAAGAACATTGAAAGTTTGAAACTTTTTTTACCTGTTTTTCTTATTTGTTCTTGCGAATTTAATACATCAATCTGGTTAAAATGGATCACTTCCTCATTCGCATTTTAAATCACTAAATTTACTGCAGGTAGGTAGTCATTTAGTGATGGATCTCACACATTAATTTTCACATTTGAATCATCTTCTATTTTGCTGTTGATTTTATGAAAATCGTTATTAACTATTTTTTTAACCAAAGTTTGAATTTCTGTTCTAAAACATTTGAAATAGATTCATTTGAGTAAAAATGTTTTCAAACTTACTTTAAAAGACATTACAAACATTGTCAAAAAGAGCATGTTACGGTAAATGTAATAAACTGGTGATTATGTATAACTATTGGAAATTGTTCATAACCACCACTAAACTTGGTAGATGCGATAAATTATTGAAATTTTATCACATTTGTCGCGGTTAGTTGATAAAATCCCTAACACAGTTTATTGGTAATGGAATGCAATAAAAGTCCATTACTTTTTCAAAATTCGTTCAATTTGCTTAGCTACGCTGCTACTGTACTCTGACGTACGTATATTATAATTCATCACATTTAGCAAATTTGGTGGTGATTATGAATAATCATCTGTTATTATACATAATCACCGGATTAATCACTTTTATCGTAACAGATATATACTGAGGGCCAAAACCTTTTCTGTCTTTTAAATTTTTGTGCATATAGATAATATTAACTTTATCTCAAATACAGATATTAATATGCCAATTAAAACAAATTTCATGTAGAATTTAATTAAGAGCTCAGAATTAAAATTAATATACTTGTGTACAAAAAAATGATAAGTTTTTTTGGTCTATTAGTTCTATTAGTATTGGTTTAGAGATAAGTAAAAATTAAATTCTCATGAATCCTGAAATGTATTGTAACAAAAGCATACTGTATACAATCCTAATTACAGTTTTGAAAATTAATCAAATTTCAGTAATCAAACTACTGCATCTTTTGATTTAGAAAAGGGCCATTGTGCTGGAAAAGGGCTATTGTGCTGGCTATTGCGCTGAAGGATGCATACTAATTTGACTAAATTTGATGTTTTTTTGAATATTTTTAATGCTTTTTATAATAAAATAACTTCAAGCAATGCCACCATCAACAACAATTGATTAGACATATGAAAAGAGAAGCAGAATCTTCATATTGACGAACAAAAGCCTTTGTTATGCAGAAGTTACAAAACAATAATTCTTCAATAATTCATCAATGACTTTATATGGCCGACCAAAGCTGTGCTTAGGTAGGTCAGATAAAAAAATTAAATAAAATAAAAAAACAAGATCAAAGAAAAAAAAATGCTAAAGTGCTACTGACAATAGAATGATGAAAAGAACATGTCTTAAATATAGAAGAATTTCATCAGATGCTGATAAACGTTAAATGAACTAATAATATTTCAATTAATTCAAGAACAATAATGAGATCATCAGGTTTTGGACTCAATAGGTAGAATCCCAAAGAAAATATCATATTTAAATCTTCAATAACACAAGAAAAGAATTTGCTAGTCAAAAAATACATTAATGGCCCAAAAATCAGTGGGGTAGAGTGATGCGAGTAAAATATCGCTTTTTGATAGAGATGCGCATGTGAAGCAATGAGAAAGAAAGAGCTACATCCTGATTGTGTTGAAACATTTACAAATAAACCAACTAATGTTATAATCTGAGTATGTATGTCTGTCTACAAATTGTCTGGGGCACATTCAAATGATTAATGGCATCTTTGAATGCAAAAAATACACCGATACTATGATTAAATCAAAACTGATACTTTCCCTCATTGATCTTTTCCCCAATAAAGCACCATTTACTTTTTAATAGGATTCAGCTCGAAGCCATATGGCAAAAATATGCAAAGAATGGTTTAAAAGTAAAGCAATAGATTTATTACCTTACCCGGAATCAGTCCTAATCTGAATCTTATTAAACATTTAGGGCGATATTTGAAATTTCTAGCACAAGAAAGTTCGTCCATCAAATATAATGCAACTTATTGAGTTCTTATGTTAATTGGTTCTTGGCATCATGTGTGCGTGATTAAGTAGATGAAGTCCAAGTATTAGTTTACTCGATGAAAACATGCTATGAAGCTGTATAAAAAATGATAATTACCTTACTAAATATAGAGTTCAATTAATATTTCTTTTTTCGACAATTTTCCATACACATAGCTTTTTCATCTTTTTTTTATAAGGACAAATAGAAGAGGCATGTGGATAAGCTTATTCGGTGTACAAGTGTTACATTTGTGTAACAAGTAGTTTTATGCCATATTAAATTATAATATTGATTTATGCAAACTAAAGTGGTCTTAATTTAATTCTGCAATTTAATTAGCTTTGCAGATTTATTATAAGTAAGTAATTCTGTCCAAATCGGTTTGTGTGGCCTATATCAAATAATTAATTCTAATTTAGAAACTCATACATACATATATTCGCTTATTGATTCGGTCTTTTAAACGCCACACCTGTTATTCTTCTGCTAAAACATATGATTTTGCTCATCTGTGTGCTTTCAAATATATCAAATATGTGTACTCTTATTCCAAATGTTAAAAATAGCTGAAAATACTATCAATAAAGTTTCTCAAATTGTTGGTTAAATTATAACACATTTTTAGTGACTTAAAAGGTTTTGCAGTGAATGTTTTGAAATTTTAAGTAATTTTTAAATTTCTTGTTTAGAGCTTCTTAAGATGTATTATAATTTCAAATTTAATGCATAAAAATTTTATATAAAAAATGCAAATTAATCTCAGTTTCACTTATCTATCAATACAATTTTCCAATTAAAAAATATCTATTTTCTTCTGATAGCCGAATTTTTATCAGAGGTTGAATTGAGAACAACTGCACTAACATTAATGAAACATATATTAAGATGTCTTACTTAATACATAAGCAATGGTTGAATTCAAAATTCTGAGTATAATATTTGTAACTAATTTAAATCGTAAGTAACATGAACTTGAAGTTGGAGTAAAATTGATTTGATGAATATCGTTTCGTATTACGCCGCGACGCTTATCGTTTCGGAATTCTGCTCGCTTCATCCATGGATGTGAGTGGTTCCTGTGTCCTTTAAAATTTGTCTAACAGCCAAAGGCTGCTGTTTGGCATTTAGATCTCCATTGACCTATAGCCTTCCGGAAGGAATTTTGAAAACTGTGGCCCGCAATTGCTTGTCGTAAAAAGAAAATCTAGAAAACTCCGAAGCATCTATCTTTATACATGCATGCAGAACACATGCATATACGTGCATGTAGAATGCAGAAGTGAAATAACAATCTCTCGTTGTTCACTAATGGCTGTGATCGAACAAGGGTTCTAAAGTGAGCTGGTTTACCACTATTCCAAGGTGAGCTCATGTGAATACAAAATTCTGAGTATAACATTTGTAACTAATTTAAATCGTAAGTAACATGAACTTGAAATTGGAGTAAAATTGATTTGATGAATATCGTTTTGTATTACGCCGCGACGCTTATCGTTTCGGAACTCTGCTCGCTTCATCCATGGATGTGAGTGGTTCCTGTGTCCTTTAAAATTTGTCTAACAGCCAAAGGCTGCTGTTTGGCATTTAGATCTCCATTGACCTATAGCCTTCCGGGAGAAATTTTGAAAAACTGTGGCCCACAATTGTTTGTCGAAAAAAGAAAATCTAGAAAACTCCGAAGCATCTATCTTTATACATGCATGCAGAACACATGTATATACGCATGCATATACGTGCATGTAGAATGCAGAAGTGAAATAACAATCTCTCGTTATTCACTAATGGCTGGGATAGAACAAGGGTTCTAAAGTGAGCTGGTTTACCACTATTCCAAGGTGAGCTCATGTGAATACTAAATATTACTATCTTTCCCGACAAAGTTTTTCTTCGAAATCTAAGCACTCTTGGATTCCAAGAAAAAAGTTTTCATTGGGAATCATGTGATTTGTGAAAGTTGGCGGGGCTTGGCAAGCTGATACATTTATAAATCAATAATCTCTAGAATTCAGACATATTCTGACAGCTCATTACTTTAAAAATTCAGTTGATGTTGCTACATTGCGCAGTTAGTCATTAAGGATGCATCTTAAATAAAGCTTAAAAATATCATAAAATTATTTAAGATAGTTATGAATTTTGTTTTCCTGCTGTACTTTAACAATGAAATGCATTTATTGTGAGCAAATGTAGTGCTTTTAAGCAAAAAAATATCATTACCTGAAGAATTTAAATTTCAAATAAATAATATACACTCTACCTAAGTCATAAACTCAATAGTCTAATAAGAGAAATAATTATGAGTGAAAGCTAAGAGACGATTTAAGTATAAAATCCGCTATTTATTAAATATATAGTACAAGCATTCTGCAAATGGTTAGTCAAGTTACATATATTTATCCTCTGACAGCTTGAATAGAATAGCTGCAGAATGTTTTATTTGGCTTACTTTTCTATTGATATGAGTTTGTTGGAGATTTTTTTGAAAAACACGGGGATTATTTTTGTCATATAGTTAATTTTTTAGAATTCTTTTAAGCAATTGATTCAGTAGATGCTTATAAATTAAAAAGGCAATTTTAGCTGATTTAATTATTTTATAAGTCGATTTTGAAATTGCGCGTTCACTTTAATGAGCGTTAAAGAGTCGAGGTTCTCTGTAGAAGATTTTTAGTAAGGACTATCTGAAGAAAGTATTGTTCTTCAAATATATTTTTAGTATTTGAAGAAAGCCAACGAATGGGACAATTTTCAAACAATACACTGTCTTTTCAAACATAAGAGAGGAACCACAATTATATTAAAATATATACTGCACATTTTTTGCACTACATATAAATGTGTATATAAGAACAATGGAAAAATTTTTTTCATGAAGCAGAAAATTTATATCACGTAGCTGCAAAGAAGAAAATGATATTTTTTTCAAAAAATTAATTGAATAAAAAATAAATAAAGTGAAAAAATTTTGCAATATCAAATCTTTTCCCCCTCATGTTTTTGTATTAAAGGTATCGATGTGATTTCTTGAAAATTTATCAAAACGGATCCACCATAATTTAAAACTAAATATCTAGTGCATTCCAAAATAATAGTAAATTCTGAAAATATACTAACAAACGAATAGAGTTGCAAAAGCAGAAGATTATAAAATGTTAGTCTACTAAGGTATCGTCATAATATTAAGAATCTGAATGTAGAAGCAAATTTCATTTAATTACATTTCATGGAAATGTTATTAATATTTCTATATTTTAATCTATACCACATTAAATAAGCCATTTTATAACATTTATGAATATCAAATAAGATGGCAAAGATGGAATAATTTATTTATCTAGAGGTATATGGATGTTTTAACATATTGACAAGATATATCTTTAGAAAGGATTTTAAAATTTAGCGTCCTAATCAAGGGAATGTTGATTCAGTTAACTTTTCTCAATTTTGGATAAATTCTTACAGCATTGCAAAATTTTCTCTAGGGTAAATTACGATTTTCATATTTATCGGTGAAGTGATGTTTGGTAAAATTCAACACTTCTGTCTATAAAAAAGACTAATACTTTGTTGTATCATATGTTAAGATATTTCATAGAAGAAAATAACTTTAAAATAATCTTAAATAAGATGTTTGAAGGAGAAGAATTGAAAAATAAGTTAAATATCGGGTTGATGAAATAAATAATTAAATCCTGAATCAATAAAAGTGTTAAGAATTAATACTGCATACTTTAAAATGTTTTCAAACTGAATATGCCCCCTCACTGCAACAATTTTAAGAAAAGAATTTTACCTAGAAATTCATATTTTGATTAGCATGTTTCAAACTCATTTGAATATTTCTCAAAAATTAGAGTTATAAATTCAAATCTATAAAATTTATTTTTACCTACGAAAATTGAAGTACTTTTTGTATGGAGAACTAAATTATTTACCTGCACTGATGATAGTTCTAGAAAGGAAAGTTTATAATTGCTTTTTCTCACATTTTAGTACATATGCTTTTATTTTTCTTTATACTTAATAATTAAAAATGGTACTTTGATATAAACTAATTAAAAAAATATATTAAACTATATTAATCACATATAAACTAAAGTAAATTATAATAACTTTTTTTGCTTTGTTACTTTAGCAACAAACTTAAATAATTTTCTAATAATTGTTATTATTTGTGAAAATGATTGAATATGTTATTCATGACTATCCTTCAATGCATAAAATTGCTCAGTATTTGAGATAAAATATAAGTGTAAGGGCTAAGAACTCTTAATAAAAACTTTAAATAGTCTATTAAATTCACAAAAAAATCAAATACCACAAATTAATACTCAAGAAAATATAAATATTCAATTTTTCATCAGAAAAAGTACGGAGTTACACTTAATTTCTTTAAACACAATTTTCATTGTATACATATATAATCTTAGAAATTTTATCATTTTATTGATTTTTTACCCAGGGTACGTTTAAAACTTTTATTTGTGCCACTCAAGTTAACTTGGAAAAAAAAACCCCATCATTTTTCTGAAAAAGTGCTCACTGCTCAGTAAATTTTATTCTCTAAAAATTACCTCAAAATTTTTTTTTCTTAAGCTGCAGTTTAGTGTTTAAATCATAAGAAAATAAAAAATGAATCTGTTTTTACCTCGAGCAAAAAACAACAAAGATAAAAAGGTTACAGAAGTGAAACATTCCAATTTATATATTTACCTGTTTTAACTTCATCGATGCGAGAAAGATTACGGAAAAGAAAAGGGCAAATTACTAAGGACGGAATTGAAAGAATTTCATAGAACTAAAACCCATAAGTGTGAGTGAAAGATTTAGAATTTGAAAGGAAGCAAAAAAATTGGAAATAAAAAGGAGTGTACCACTTTTCTCACAGCCTTCTAAAGGACATTAATGGCTTTGCATTTTTATTTCAATTCATATTACTCGAATATCATTGGATATCATATATCATGTCGCTTCTTCGCAACATACATTGGAAGGAAGTTATGATTAATCACGTTCCACTGAAAACTGGGGAAAATGTCTATAGTCAGTCTCTAAGAATGGCTTTTTTTATTTTTTTTTAGGAGATGATATAAAATTTTAGGAGCTGCCGTCAATGACTTCATTGAAAAAAGGCATTTTTAAATTATTGTGCCATTACTTTTTTATTAAAAGAACATTTTTGTTTTTTCTTTGAAATGTTTCATAAAAAACTCAACTTTAACTTGAATTTGATTTTGAGATAGTTGAATAAGTCGTTTACTATATTGTGCCATTGGAAGTGATTTTGCTGGAAAACGAGTATAGCGTTAAGCAAAACTTTAGTTTTATCTAACATTAATACATTTTTGTTTCCTTCATTGTATTCGAGCCATAATTTCTTTCAAATTATGGCATTTTACCAAAAAATATCATACACAGGACCAGTTGAATTCTTATAGAGGTCAATAGTATCGAAATAAAAATTGATCTTGATCCAAGTTTCTTCGGATGTTCCAATGATTTTAAAGTGAGTTTCTTTTACAAGGTTTTATTTATTTTTCATACAGGATTTAATAATAAGGGTCATCTTTTAGAATTCAATTAATTTTGAAGAATGATTCTATGATTTTTTTTTAATACTTACTCTATGGTAAAACTCATCACATAATCTTTTAAGTATAATGAAATTTTTTAATGTTGAGAACGTGTGCGTAGGGTAAAACTAAAAATTGCTAATCTTAATAACATTAGTAATGAATGGAAATTGACCGCTTTGCAAAATTGTTTGTAGTTATTTCATAATCTAAAAGCCGATTCAAAATACTTGATTTTAAATGTTTGGGAAATCGTTTTCTGATGAGAGCATTTAACCCTAATGCACATATTGAGGATCCTTTGGAAATGATGTAATACACCCTATAAAATATTTGAAAAAGGGAGATTTAAAATAAAAATAACACATATGAGAAAAACGTGCATTCAAATCAACTAATTTTTAATTAAAATATAACAAAAGAATAATTAATTTTTTAATTAAAGAATGACAAGAAGTATGAAACTGCCTTTCAAAATGCTATAGGGAACACAGTGTGTAAAATAATGATTAGGAAACTTTGGTAATTTTTAACAATTATGAGAAATATCTTTAATACAGCAAGCTCAATCAAGTTGAAAATTTTAGTAGTTTGATGATAATTATCAAGTTTTGTGCTTAAAGGTGTTTTATTTGATAAAAACTAATTAAAATATTTTTAAAGTATTCGAAAAATATTAAAAAACATATTATCATTTGCATTGTTTTGCAAATGATAACTTATTACTAAATGTTTTGCTATGATTGATCAGCAGTAACGAGTTTTGATGATAATTTGGAAGTAAGAAATCACACTAAAGTGGAATATAGGAAGAATATTTAAAAACAATGAAAATTACCTTTATTTCTGAAAAGCAGGGTGAATTATGCATTAATTAATGTTGCATTACCTTTTAAATGTGATTTGTTTACAAAACTGGTGTATAATTATATCATGTTCAACAGTTGTTATATGAACTAGTTGATTAAGAAAAAACGTTTTTTATCAAAAGGCATTGTCACCCACCCTGTCAGCGTGCCTGACTGCGAATAGGGATGTCCGGGTTTCGAATCCCAGTTCGGGCATGGATATATTTTCTCTCTTTATCTATCCTTTCCTTGTATGAATGGGTTGTGAATGGCTCTTAACCTATTAACGGGTACCAATGACACTATGACATGTGTGTACTGTGGAAGTCTGACTCCACACCATAATATGATTCAGTTGGAAAAGTGGAACAGCGCATCCATTAATGATAGCCTAGCTGGCACAAGACGACAAAAACAATCAAAAAGCATTCATGCTTCCAAAATCGTATCAAATGATTGAATACAAAATAAAGTATTATGCTAGTCGATAGATATTATTGATATATTACGCAAAAGAATTTTACGAATTATTCCAGCATTTCTTGTTATTTAGAAAGAGCAGTATGTATGAAAGAGAAAGTAATTTGTGCAACTATTTTATATTTCATGAATTTCATTTTATATTTTCTACTTCATTGCTTCTTTGTAGTCTTTCATACCGTTATAATGTTTTGTGAGAAAGAAAATCTAACTGTTCTTTAACCATATTTTAAAAGGGAAACTGGGTGAGACACATTTCTGAAAATTCTTAATTTTGATCACATACAAATTATTTTAGTTTTCACTAGTTACAGCAACATTATTTCAAAAATTTAACTTCCTTTTATTCCCTCATTAGACATGCATGAGTTTCCAAGTTGCACAGTTTACAATAGATATTTTAAAAATTATTTTTATGTGTCAAAAATGATTATTCTTGTGAAGAAATTTTTCTGATAGGATCGCATAAGTAAAAAGTTTTCTCGTTAGTGCACATGTTAAAGAATTTTTTGCAATTTTCCAAAGCAATTAATATATTTCTGGATAGTTTTCGATTTTCATAAGATTTTCAATTTGTTACATTTTTATCATTTTTTTTTGGCTTGACATGATGAATGAGAAACGAAGTGATCTATAACAAGCTTTGCCTTAATATGAAATGTCTGTATTTATGCCTGAATTCTAATATAAATTAATCAAAATGAATTTGTTTTACATGTAAGCAATGTTATCAGAACATGTAGATTAGATTAATTAAAGATAAAAAATTTATATTTTTTGATTAGATAAAATGATTGCAAATCTCTAACATTCAATTTAATTTATAATTGTCAATAACAAATTTACAATTGTCCCAGGATTACAACATGAAACTGTGAGATAAATAGTGATAATGAATGCGAAAAATAACGATTGCTTTTACAAATATCAATAAGAAATCAAAATATATGTCAATGATTTTTATTAGGATTTAAATACTTAAAAAAGTAAGCTTATAGTGTCTTAAAAAAAAGGAAGATGTCATCGTTGCTTTCATTCATATTTCATTGGTGACAACTGAAATCGATTACATGAAATAATTTTCGAACTATCGCACGCGTGATATCTTGACATTTATTCGATGTTTAAAATACGTTATCACATTCTTCTATCAGCATGTGCATTAGTGTGGCTTTTATTTGGCATAACGGTGTAAAATTTGTTTTATTGGTGTCAAACATGAAAATAGTGTACAATCCTAACATTATATAACCTCATCTTAATACCCTCTAAAAATGCAACTTTAGTTTAAGAACTGAAATTTGTGAATGTAAAAAAGTTTTTAAAGTAAACAGAACCTCCTTCATATTATGGATACCAATTCGCCATAATATTGCTGGAAATAATGAAGTTCATCTATAAACTAGAAAGACAGTGTGCGAGAACCTATTGCAAAATAAATTTAAATTGGAATAAATTATTTTATAACAGGTTCTCATACACACAGGAAATATATTTACAAAAATGTGTAATTGCCAAATTCGCTTCGAAACACTGCTGTAAAGTTTTTAGAATCTTGTCTGATAAATACATTTTCTGCTACTGTTTAGTATTACAGAAAACTTTATGAAGACACCTATATAATTTTCCTAAATCGACTGTCGACAGTTAGTAAAAAAACTGGAAGCAGATGTTATCTGTTTTAATCTTTTATGTAAGTTTGTGTATTGCAAATTATTTATTTAACATTGCTTTTATCAGAATGGTGGATGATGAGGAGATTTGCTTAACTGAGTTGCACTGAAATCACAATAGATGAATTTTATGAAATTTTATTGGTAATGTTTATGCATTGTGTATTTCTGATCTTCATTGTGTAATATGGTAAAGCTCAGTAGTCAGAAATACCCTAAATTATGACTTAGTAGTATGTACACCCGATCATATTAAGAGATTTGTTAATACTCGTTGCATAATTTTAAATTGTATGATTTTAAGGTATGATTAAATTCATTTTTCTATTTTTTAAGGATTTTTCTTCAAGTGATAACAGCTTCTTCAGTGTTCTCTTTATAAATAAATTCGTTCTTTTATTTAACCATCAAATTTGTGTCTAGGGTTGAATTGAGGAAGACAGCACAGAATGAAACGAAACTTTTATCAGATTGTTGGTCTCCAGCTAACTTAAGACATAGCCTGTGCTTCATTTTGAAGTTTTGAATAACGATTTTAATTAATTTAAACCTAATTAATCAAGTTTGGATTGCAATGTAAAGTTGCTTATATTGTGATGCACACCATTCTGGAACTTGTCTCAAGAGAGGAGGAACATATTTCTTGCTCCTTTTTAAAATTGTCCTCTGTGTGTAAGCACTGGGGGTAGAGAAAAATATGGGCGGTTTTTTTTTTTACATTCTTACTGTAATTTTATTTAAAGAAATTATATTTATTCTTTTCTCTAATTTTTGAAAAATATTGTTTTTCCCATCTACAGTAATTGAATTTTTAGCTATCCCAAAACGCTTCCAATCAAAAATACATTAACGCTGATGAAAAAGAGTTTTGAACTTAATATTTAATAAATAAAAAAAGTTTAAAACGTTCTGTACATTATTCTGCATTTTTTAGCGTAAGATAGGAAAGTGAGGCTTCATAATTTTGAATAATGGACAAAGCAGAAGACTATGAGACTTGGCTTGCATTTTCAAGAAGTATAGTTTCTCCTTAAAAACATAGATATCATTTCATTTAGAAACAAACATCTATTTTATGAGCTGCAGCAGCAACTAGTAATTAAGAAGGATCATCGGCCGAGTCAGGAATAAAACCAAAAACGTTCTGATAAGGATATTGATGGCTCTCTAACCAGAATGTACCAATTAATTTTTCTAGGATAATTTCAAGAATTTTTTATCGTAATACTTTCTTTTCAAATGAAGTTATTAATATCATAAAGTTTTTTGGTGATAAATTAATGAAAATTACGGTCACATGTTGTGTACAATCATAACTGTAGACAAATGTAGAAAATATTTACAAATGATCTCAGGGTATATTGCAGGATCATATAATTGTAGAAATCGTTATGTAATTCAGTGGTTCGATTTTCACCTCGGGTTTGGATGTCTGTATTAGTTTGGAATCCACATTGAGCTGTCGAATTCCAGTCGAATTAGCTCATATGTGCAGAAAATTGTCCAATAACCAAATTAAAAATTTAGTGGATATTAAAAACACTTTGTATACAAACGAATTTAAATTTTCTGGAAAAAATCCATTATATATGGTACAAAAAGGCTTCTTGCATAATGTTTACGATGAATTTAATGCACTGATTATAATGTTATAATTTATTTACATAATAAATAACATTTCTTTCTTCTGTATGAATGTAATTTTTCTACTGTTGTTTAGTGCAATTGGATATTTATTCCATGAATGCTTAACACCAGTCTTTATCGTTATATTTTCAATTATTTCTGAACACAAATCAAATTCTTGAATATGTAAGATTATTATTAAAGCTCTTGTCGTAAATTAAAAATGGTATTTCTAGCTACAGGCCAGCTTAAATATGATATCTAAATTATTTGAGTTTCTTTCTAGTGGAAACAATTAGCTGTGAAGTATAAGTCTTATACAAGAACTGTTGAAATAAAATAGCAATTACAAAGAAATACCTAAAACTTTTAGAATTAAAAATACTTTTATCTATTAAAAACAGTAATTTTTGAGGACGCAACCCCAGTTTCTATGACTTTGCAATTCGTGTATCGTTTCAAAGGAAGATAAGCAATAACAATTGAAATTCTTTATGAGAAAAACTAATCGTAAAACTAGAAATAAAAGTATGTTTATTGAACACTACCTGAAACTTCGCCAGTTTAATAATACGGTAATATCAATTAATTTTTCTTTCAAGAATGGGGTGTTGCCTCTAGCATTTCTTATCTTAAATAATTCTAGTTATGTGACCTTTCATATATACAACGGAAATACGAGCATTTCGGACTCATGAAGTGAAAAAAAATTAAGTCTTTTAAGTTTGGAGGAACGACATTTGTCTGCATTAAGTAAATCGAAAATCAACGGAGCGTTTGATTTACAGAAACTTATTCACGCCCTAAAAAGCTTTTTCTTTAGTTGTGAATTCAGACATCTGAAGTGAAGTAAAATGGAACAAACGAGGGAATTCGCGTAAAAATTCTTTCTTTCTTTTTCCATTCTCTTTTCCCTTCCCCCTCTTCTTTTGAGGGAATGGAAGCATAGCTGCAGACTTTGGATTGAATGGTCCAAGCATTCAACAAGCGCGCACCTAATATTTGAAACTGCAAATTACTATTCAGCGCACAAAATTATCCGGAATGCGAATTAACATTACCTCTGGAAGACGTGGATGGTAAATTGAAGTTGCTCAGTAGCTGCCGGAACGTCAGGGACACTGCTCAGTGACCAAAGTGTGCAGCAGCCTCATCTACTCATTTCTTTTCTTTCTCTTTCTTTTTTTTTATTCCCTTCAAAACTTCTCCCGCGAGTTTCTTTCTTCGCAATAGCGGCTAGAAATGAACGAAATAATAAGAATTCTCCTTTCTGCATTTTAAGCGGTATGTACCCCACCAGGAATTCTACTGTAAATGAGATTTATACTCAGCTTTATTCCCTACAGCTGGTCCTGAATCTAGAGGCAATGTCGTTCAAAAACCGCAAATACAACTTCTCTTCTCTGCATGCTTATTATTCCCTCGGAAATGATGGGGAAAAAATAAGGATCTGGATTTATATTCCCCGCGGGACTAAATAACAAACAAAAATGAATTTTCTGTTTTCTGGCTCCTTGCGAAGATTCTCGTAAAAATAAATCGTGATTTTAAAGAAACGATAAAAAAGTGCAGCATTTATCGACTTTTTAATCGAACATTCTTAAAATAAAAATCATGTTTCAGGCTTGCCACCCTTTATCTATTTATTATAAACTTACTGACGATTTCATTTTTTGATTTTAACTGATTATCGAATATCTATTTTCATATGCAATGCACCGGAAGGAAAGTTGAATGATCAAGTTATTTTTTCAAATAAATTAAAAGTTGAATTTTTCTTTTATAAATAATCTGTTTATATTTAAATGAAAAATGTAAAAATGTTAAAACAACAACAATTAATATATATATATATATATATATATATATATATATATATATATATATATATACATATAAATGCATAAATATAAAGCATGATTAGAAATATCATTGGCAAAAATTAAAAAATACAAGAATAAATATAAAAATCATATGCTTAACAATACATTCAGCGCGAAAGCAATTTAAATAGAATTACTAAAATATAATTAAATAATTAATAGTAAATTCTTATAAAATTAATCAAATATCAAATGAAGAATAATAATCAAATACTAAATGGAGAGTAATAAATTGAAAGTAAGAAATATAATAAACAGATGGAAAGTATGTTCCATCGATAGTTTAAAAATTTAAAAGAATCATAGAATAAAAGATGATGGAGTGAAGTACCAACATGGCCAGATTCTTCAGGGGATGTTAACCACATTGACACAAAATATGGCTTCTCTGCACTGTACTTAGTATTTATTAGCAATTCTTGTGGGTTTGGATCTGGATTTGTGATTTTGATTACAATAAATTTAATTGTGTATTTTGGGAACTTTGGATTTAATATTTTATTTCGGTTTGATATTTTGATTTGACATTTTTAGTGTGGCTTTTGGGTGTATTTTCTTATATAGGTATATAGTTACATACATATATATATACGAGGTGTGGCTATTAAATAAGGAGACTGACGCTGCGGTGGCAAAAGTGCGCATGCGTAGTCCACCATTGACTGTCAGCTGTTTAGTGTGAAGTTTTCTCTTCAAAATGCCCTAAGCCTCATTTGCGTAAGTAAAACGGTTTAGTCATAACCTTCATTTTCGTTAACATTGTTATTTTATTTTGGCGAAAAAATAGTGTAATAATAGAGCAACGAATTGTTGTTAAATTTCACTTCAAACTTGGAAAAACTGGTACTGAAACTTATAATTTAATGAAAGAAATGTACGGCAGTGAATGTTTATCCCGTGCACGAGTTTTTGAATGGTTCAAACATTTTAAAGATGGCCGACAAGACGTTGAAGATGATTCGCGGCCCTTCAACGTCAAAAACGGATGAAAATGTCGAAAAAATTGCTAGCTTGACTCGGTCTGATCGTCGATTGAGTATTCGTGCAATAGCTGAAAGTGTAAACATTGATAAAGAATGTGTACGACAAATTTTACATGACAATTTGAACATGAAAAAAGTGTGCGCCAAAATGGTGCCAAAAATTCTCACGTTTGAACAACAAGCAACTCGCAAAAACTGGCCAAACACAGCATCCCACTGTTAGAGTATCCACCTTACTCTTCAGACCTGGCACCACGTAAATTTTATCTGTTCCCTAAGGTGAAATCTGCATTAAAAGAAACAAGATTTGAGTCCGTGGAAGCTGTTAAAGAGAAAGCGGCAAGAGTACTGAAGGAGTTGATAAAAGAGGACTTCCAGCACTGTTTCCAACAATGGAAAATTCGCATGGAGCGTTGCAGGGATAGAGAAGGGGTGTACATTGAAGGCGATAATAAATAATTATGTATAAAATAAGAATAAAACTTTTTACAACGACAGTCTCGTTATTTAATAGCCACACCTCGTATATATATATATATATATATATATATATATATATATATATATATATATATATATATATATATATATATATATATATATATATATATATATATATATATGTCGATTGCAGAAAGGCATCATTAATGCCATTTTCGTAGCAATCAAAACAATACTTGTGAACTCTTCCGCATTTTATTACTCTACTAACTTTTAAACGTCGGTATTACCATTGCTTACTTATCTTTCTAATAACTGATCACACTTGAATAATTTAACACAATTTTAAATCCTCATGTATTTTAACTCAAGAATCTTAAGCATATGAATATTTTTGCATTTCACATAAGCTGTCTTAATAAATTTTGTATAAAATTATAATTTACCATACATCATTTTCATTTCTCTTTTACAGTAACAAACAGTCCATTAGACACAGTAATGTACCTAACGCTTTTATATAATATATGCTTGTGTTGAACAATGATCTCTGCCCTCCTAAGAACATATCCTAAAACTCTTTTAGATTACAGAGAAAAGCACATTACCTTATCTCATTCAAGATATTTTCATACATTACCAATGCATTGATCTAGGAATTTCAACAAAAATCAACCAGACGAGAATACAATGATCTGTTATTAGTTATAGCATTTCAAAATCATTTATATATGTGTACTAAAAATATTTTATGTCTTTATACCTAAGTTATGGTGAAGAAAAAGTCTGAAAGAGATTAAGTAATTTCATATTAATTAAATATAAGTGAGCTGTATTTGGAGAACATAGTAAAAGATGTATTGGTATGACACATAAATTGCTGCTAAACTGTCTTCATAATTCTGGAATGAATCCTATAAAAACATAGTAAGACAGCTTTGACATATGGTAGGAAAAAGTGTGGTAAACATCAATTTCTAGAATTAAAATCAGGATATCTGAACGAAAAGGTAATTACTATTCACTTGCAATTTTGAATTGTTCCTCTTATTAGCTCACTATATACATTTTTTTGCTTTTGGTGTGCATATATCAATGCAAAGTACACTCATGTCCATAAATTAAGCATGATTCAGAATCACACAGTAATTGAACTCTAAAATAAAAATTTCACATGTAGAATTATCACACACATCTTGAAAAATAATATTCTAATTTGAATATATTTTTCAAGATGTGTGTGATAATTCTATATAAAGAAACCACCAGATGGCGACGATAGTACGTCACAATGACGATATTGTAAGAGAGGGGTATATAAAGAATGGTTGCAAAGAAGGAAAATTGTTCACAAGCTCAATAAAAGTATTTCGGTGAAATAACCGCATAATTATGGCACAAAGGAAACATTTGAATGAGGTTTTACTTGGTAGAATTATCGGCCGTCTGGAATGTGGACGTACTCTGTTGGATGTGTCCGAGGAACTTGGAATCACCCAGAGTGTCATCTCCAGGCTTTGGCAACGGTTCCAAGATGATGGTAATGGGAGTAGACGTTACAGTACAAGTCGCCCCCGAGTTACAGCGCCGAATGAGGACCGGTATTTGGCAGTTACTCCCAAAAGAAACAGACAGAGCACAACGTCAGACATGTCTCGTCAGCTCTCTTCAGCTACCGGTACGACAGTTTCAAGGCAGACTGTGTACAGACACTTAGGGCACATTGGTCTATATGCTCGTAGGCCTGCAGACGTGTTCCACCTACCGCAACTCACTGTTGCTTGCGGTTAGCCTGTAGTAGAGAGCATGCATTATGGACACCGCAACAGTGGTCTTGTGTGATATTTTCCGACGAGTCCAGGTTTAGATTTCAGTCTGATTCTCACCGGACATTCATATGGAAAGGGCCAGGTACCCGTTACCACCAAGAGAATTCCATTGAACGACACCGTTACGGTGGTGCAGGATTGCTCGTTTGGAGAGGAATTATTCTGGGTTCCAGAACTAACCTGCATGTTTAGAATGTAACCATGGCAGGCAACATCTATCGGGATGTCATTTTGGAACAACATCTACGTTTGTTTCGGGGCACCATGGGTGCAGAATTTCTGTTTATGGATGACAACGCCAATGCTCACCGTGCAAACATTGTAGACGAATACCTTCAAACGGAGGATATCACTCGTATGGAATGGCCAGCATACTCACCGAACTTAAATCCAATAGAGCATGTGTGGGACATGCTTGGCAGATGAATCGCAGCCCGTCAACGTCCTCCTACATGTCTACCTGAACTTTGGAGAGCATTACTTGATGAGTGGTGTGGTCAGATTGATAATTTATACTCAGCATGCCTAGGCGTTGTTGTATTGCATCGTCTGGGAGGCATATATATTAACCATCATACGAACCCTGTTATATTGGTTTTTGTAAATAGTTTCTTTTTTGAAATTTGCTCCAGAAAGTATATATCGCTTTTTTTAACAATGATATCAAACACATATAGCGTCTTTTTTGCTCTTTACTTTTTGTTTATTAAATAGACTTTACAAATAAGTTACATTTGTTTTGCTTCGATTTCTTTCTCTGCTTTAACTTACATTATCCTTAATTTATGGACACAAATGTATATAAAACTATTTATTGTGTGAAAATATGTGTTTTAGTTACAATCATTGTATACATTAATGCATTTTAAAACAGCAAAGGCCATACTTCTAAATAAAGGAATGTGAGCGAAACTCGTGTTTTATACACTGCTGGCCTCCGCAAATGCAACTATAACTGCTGGCCAGGTAAATGAAGCCTGAAGGAAGCAAACACATAACATGAAATTTACAACATGCATTAGCGAAGGTGAGACATGCAAATGATTAGAATTTTAATTTAGACGCACGTCACGCGTGCCTGTGACGCCACTTTAAAGTGCTATTTAAGGCTTGGAGATTTCGACATTTTCAAGTTCGGTAATTGTGTTTTTCTTATGATTTTTCAAGAAAGAAAGAAAGAAAGAAAAAGAAAGAAAGAAAGAAAAAAACATTAATTATGCCTCGTATTACACCGATATCATTTTATAATCAAATATCCGAATTCAAAAGAGGAAGGATAGTTACTTACCAAGATTGTGGGTTGTCTTTCAGGGAAGATGGTTGTTGAACGAAATCAATCAACTGCAATGCGGATATGTGATCTTTGAATCCTGGAGGGTACGACGGATCGACGTGTTCGATCGTACCCATCTCAGTGCACTACTTTACGTGATGACAAGCAAATTGTACTGATGGCAGAGACAAATCGCTCAGCCACATCATGAACCATATCACAGACGTTGAGTCTGTAACGAATCTTTCAGTGTCTGCGCGTTCCATTCGACGCCGTTTACAGCTGTCCGCAAGATGTCCATTGCTTCGTCTACTCTTGACGCATAGCCACAGATGACTCCAGGGCCAATACTGAGATCAAAGAATAATGTGGACTGCATTATGGAATGAAATTGTCTTTACTGACGAGTCACGTTTCTCTCTGCAACACCACGATGGTCGCCTTCGAGTCTGGAGATACCGCGGAGAGAATGCTGAACAGCTGCGCTATGCACAACCACACTGGTCCTGCAGCGGGTATTATGGTATGGGGTGGTATTGGATATCACTCTCGCACTCCTGTATCGCATTACCGGTACTTTAGACAGCCACCGCTACATCTCCGAGGTGTTGGAGCCAGTTGTCCTTCTTTACCTTCAGGACTTGTCCACAGCCATATTTCAATTGGGTATTGCGCGACCATACGTGATACGCATTGTCCAAAGGTTCTTCGTCAATCACCAGATTTAATTGCTTCCTTGGCTGGTTTACTCCCCGTGTCTTTCGCAATAGAAAACATGTTTTTCATGGTTGTTCAACGACTTACCTAGATGACATCCCCAGATGCTACACCAAATCCACTTTGATGACGTGTGGAATCTGGCTGGTCTGCTGTGCGCCAAGAACACATCTAAAGTCTCTTTGAATCAATGCCTATTCGTGTGGCAGTGGTGATTTCCAACAATTGCAGCTTCTCTGGCTACTGATTTTAGCAGAATTCACACTTCCCAGAAGTCTATAAATTTAATCATTTGATATTTAGTCAACATGTTATCTACAAAATAAATTCTGTTGTTATATCTCTTGTCTTTCTTGGTGTCGTAATTTGGGTGGCTAGCAGTATGTATATATATATATATGTATGTATATATATATATGTATGTATATATATATATATATGTATGTATATATATATTTATATATATATATATATATATATAGATATATATATATATATAGGTATATATATATATAGATATAGATATATATATATATATAGATAGATAGATATCTATCTATCTATCTATCTATCTATCTATCTATCTATCTATATATATATATATATATATATATATATATATATATATATATATATATATATATATATATATATATATATAGATAGATAGATAGATAGATAGATATAAATAGATATAGCGATTATAATTTGATTTTGTGAAGTTTACTGGTGCAAAGTCCAATATGGACTTTTTGTCACCGTACAATATTTAAAACTAAACATTTTGTGTTAAAAAACTTGACAAATGTAAAAGATTGAACGTATTAAAATTTCAAGAAAAGCTTATGTAAAAGATTATATTGGATAAAAGACTTAAATAAAATTGAAGAAACCAACTGCACGTAAAAATGGAAATAATTTTCGATTTAGTTTAAACTCACATTTAAATCTGATGAAATTAAATTAGTGTATTCAAAAATATTTTGCGTAAATCATTGAAGTTGGGACAGACAACTAAAATGTGACGTACTGTATATGGTATATTACACATGTCACAAACCGGTAAATCTAATATGTCCAATGCGAAAGCGTGTAAGTCTTACATCAACTCTTCGCATTGGAGCAGCTAGGAATTGAAGAATGTAAGAGGATATAATACAGGGTGATTATAAAAAAAACTTTGCCAACATCTGCACTTCTAGCATCCATTCTATTTAACTGATCAAGATGATATTTCAAATATAGTTCTTTTGAGATATGCGCTCGAGATTCTGTGAATGGCAACACAGTGGCCCTCGCGGTTACAGTTATAGTGACAGAAACTCGAAATTTTCAAATAGCAACGCTTACTTTTTACCATCGCAAAATGTTCAGCACATGCGAAAACCCTAAATAGCGTTGAAACGGTACCGATTTGTTTAAAAACGGACGTGTTCTGCAAACACAAAAAAGAGTTCTGAAAACCGGTAAATAAAACACGATCTGGGAGCACGCAATAAATTTGCATGTGGCAGAGTCAAGAAACCAATCACAGAACGCCGGTCGCCAGATATTCAGCGTAGGAAACCTATAAAATACCAAGCGGGTATGCGAAGTCGTCATTCGGGAACTCACACATGCCGACGATATGAGTCTTTCTAGGAAAGTTCGCGGTGAATTGATCAAACTCTATTACCAAAATGGGATGAACGCTGCGGAAGCCTTGCGTGTGCATCGCCGCAATCATCGACAACGACGCGGCCCATGTACTCTGCAAGCTCTGCGTGATTTAGTGCGGAAATTCGAAGATACAGGCTGCACCTGTGACAAACAGCGCTCCGGACGGCCAACTGTTTCTGAGGACGTTGTCATGGAAGTGCACCAGACAGTGACTGCAGGACACACAGAAACCGCAAGAGGCATAGCGCGCGTGTTGGATATTCCGAACTGAACGGTCCGCAAGCTCTTGCGCTCGGTACTACACATGTTTCCCTATCGGTTCCAGCGCGTCCAGATGTTGGAGCCGGGTGACCCACAACAACGTCTGGACTTCGCAAATGCATTTTTGTTACGATATGATGCGGATAACGACTGGCCACTTCGCATACTATGGACGGACGAGGCGCATTTCACCTTAAATGGCAGCATTAACACAAAGAATTGTGTGCACTGGGGAGAGACGAATCCTCATGCTGTGGCGCCAGTACCATTATTTGACGCCAAAGTGACTGCGTGGTGCGGCATTACAGCTACATTTGTTCTGGGCCCGTTCTTCTTTGAGGAAACGACACCGACTGGCCCTGCAACATGTTCTGTAACGGGCCCTCGGTATGCAGCCATGCTGAAAAATTATGTCTTACCGGAGTTGCGTCGGCTGAATGCACTCAATGACATTGTTTGGATGCAAGATGGCGCACCTCCACATATAGCGAGGCCAGTTAAAAGGCTCCTGGATCAGCATTTTGGTGATCGCATCATCTCACGCTATTATCCTTTTCCGTGGCCTGCGCGATCCCCAGATCTGACGACTATGGATTTCTGGTTTTGGGGCTATCTCAAATCCAGAGTTTATCTGTGCAATCCTCAAACATTGTCGGACTTAAAGGATTCTATACGGCGTGAGATTGGAAACATCCCTCGTGCCATGTTGCGTGCAGCGACATTGTCCACCGTCTCCCGCATGCAATGCGTAATTGCCTGTGATGGCACTCATGTGCAAAATGTTTGATTACTAATAAAGATTTGTAGTGTCTGAGCAGTGTGTGCAGTGATTGAGCAGTGTCTTGTCTCTGTCGTATGCATTATTCCTCTGTGCGCCTTGAAGAACTGTTTGTATGTGTATAACACGTCGGTTTTCGGACATATCGGTACCGTTTCAACGCTATTTAGGGTTTTCGCATGTTCTGAACATTTTGCGATGGTAAAAAGTAGGCGTTGCCATTCGAAAATTTCGAGTTTCTGTCACTATAACTGTAACCGCGAGGGCCACTGTGTTGCCATTCACAGAATCTCGAGCGCATATCTCAAAAGAACTATATTTGAAGTATCATCTTGATCGGTTAAATAGAATGGACGCTAGAAGTGCAGATGTTGGCAAAGTTTTTTTATAATCACCCTGTATATATATATATATATATATATATATATATATATATATATATATATATATATATATATATATATATATATATATATATATATATATATATATATATATATATATATATATACGAGGTGTGGCTATTAAATAACGAGACTGTCGTTGTAAAAAGTTTTATTCTTATTTTATACATAATTATTTAATATCGCCTTCAATGTACACCCCTTCTCTATCCCTGCAACGCTCCATGCGAATTTTCCATTGTTGGAAACAGTGCTGGAAGTCATCTTTTGTCAACTCCTTCAGTACTCTTGCCGCTTTCTCTTTAACAGCTTCCACGGACTCAAATCTTGTTCCTTTTAATGCAGATTTCACCTTAGGGAACAGATAAAATTTACGTGGTGCCAGGTCTAGAGAGTAAGGTGGATGCTCTAACAGTGGGATGCTGTGTTTGGCCAGTTTTTGCGAGTTGCTTGTTGTTCAAACGTGAGATTTTTTGGCACCATTTTGGCGCACACTTTTTTCATGTTCAAATTGTCATGTAAAATTTGCCGTACACATTCTTTATCAATATTTACACTTTCAGCTATTGCACGAATACTCAATCGACGATCAGACCGAGTCAAGCTAGCAACTTTTTCGACATTTTCATCCGTTTTTGACGTTGAAGGGCCGCGAATCATCTTCAACGTCTTGTCGGCCATCTTTAAAACGTTTGAACCATTCAAAAACTCGTGCACGGGATAAACATTCACTGCCGTACATTTCTTTCAGTAAATTATAAGTTTCAGTACCAGTTTTTCCAAGTTTGAAGTGAAATTTAACAACAATTCGTTGCTCTCTTATTACACTATTTTTTCGCCAAAATAAAATAACAATGTTAACGAAAATGAAGGTTATGACTAAACCGTTTTATTTACGCAAATGAGGCTTAGGGCATTTTGAAGAGAAAACTTCACACTAAACAGCTGACAGTCAATGGTGGACTACGCATGCGCACTTTTGCCACCGCAGCGTCAGCCTCCTTATTTAATAGCCACACCTCGTATTCTTTTTTGTGTTTCCAGAACACGTCCGTTTTTAGACATATCGGTACCGTTTCAACGCTATTTAGGGTTTTCGCATGTGCTGAACATTTTGCGATGGTAAAAAGTAAGCATTGCTATTTGAAAATTTCGAGTTTCTGTCACTATAACTGTAACTGCGAGGGCCACTGTGTTGCCATTCACAGAATCTCGAGCGCATATCTCAAAAGAACTATATTTGAAGTATCATCTTTATCGGTTAAATAGAATGGACGCTAGAAGTGCAGATGTTGGCAAAGTTTTTTTATAATCACCCTGTATATAGTTAGTTGTGTTTGTCTGTAAATCCCAGTCTTTCTGCTAGCGAAAGGAAATTAAATCATTTTCAATTTGTTTAATGTCAAATAATGTTAATGCTTAATGTAAAAAGTCAGGGGAATTTTTAGCAGCAAATGGGGATAAAACACTGATATTAATTAATATTAAGACACTGGTTTAAATTTTATCACCAATTATATTTTAAACTAGTGATTGCTCTGATTAAAGTAAGTCAAACACGTGCAACATTATAAAAATGAAAGGTATATGAATTTTCCTTTCATATTTTCTGTTGTTTGATTTAAATAGGTATAATTTAGTAGCGATATATAGTTAATGATTTTTAGCAATGATACGCAACTATTCATACATACAAAGTCTTAATTTCAAATTTCCATGTTGAATAATTAATAATTACTTAAATATCTACGTTGAATCTCACATGTCTCCAATGCTACACGAGGCACGGATTTTATAAGAAAACACGGATTTTATAAGATATAAGATATTCCATTATTTTTAATACTTCAGTTTATTTATTAGCTTGCAATACATTTTTGGCGACTCATTTTTGCCATCAGAAATGCTGCTAAACAAAGCCAGCGTTTTACAATTTTGAACCATGGTCAAGCAACAAAGTCAACATCTGAAGTGCCACCTTTTCTCCACTTTTCACCAGTGGAAGGACATTAAAACCATGATCTATTTAACATAACCCAGTCCTCATTAGTGAACACAATAGACCTTAGGCAGGATCTGGTACAGGATTCATCACATCCTGGTTCCGAAAATGAAGCCTTTTTCAAATAGGCCACTGCGGCTACAAAACTTCAGGGTATAAATGGTATGTTTGATTCTTTTTTGGCTTCAGTCTAGAATTTTTTCCATTATACCCATATAATTTTAAAATTGCATATATATGATACCGAAATAAAAACAAACTTTTTATATGTGCAATAAATTTTAACTTTTTCTCTATATATATAATATAAAAACTACCTATACAATCCCAATGGGATGAATTGAAATTTGTAATATTGTAAGAAAACTGAACAAGATCAGAAATGTAATCTGACTAACATACGTGATTTTAACGTGTGACGCAAATGTTAATCTCCAAATACAGTCTTTGAATTAAAATCAGAATACCGTATTTACAGTTTAAAAAATAAATTGAAATCCTAAGATTTTATGTTTACAAAATATTGGAGAATTTACGGACGGACTAAGATATTTTTTTATTTAAATAATATTTTAAAAATATTCAAAATTTTATAAAAAATATTGTTTAAACTTTTCGCATTGCGTTATTATTGTTCAATTAAATTAATTTTTCATCAATGTGGACAGATTTTGGGATTATAATTAAAGTCAAAAGCTTCCTACTGACTTTAATTCATACAACATAATTTTTCTTTAGTTAAATTGTTAAATAAGTAAATATATAAATATAAAATAAATTAAAGCAAGTCTTGTATTTACTTTAGATTTATATTTACTTGATACTTATTTTCTGCTTTAGAAACCATAGGGCATTGTTATGTTAGTTCTCCTGAGTAGAGAACGACAAAGTAAATCATCATCGGGTCAAAAGAGGAAATCAATAGTTTATAGCAAAATTCTTAGTTTCAAAGAGAATTACCACAATAAACAATACAATTGGAAAAATCTGCTTAAAAAAGAAATACTAAAGACGCGAATTAAGTAAAATTCTTTATTAAATGATTTTTTTTATAAAATCAAAATTGATTTTCAATTATATAAATGCTATGATGATGCATATGTTTCCTATATGTTTACATATATTTTTCAAGTATATAAATGTCAGAAATATACTGGTAAGCATCTTTCTTTCGTGCGTAAGTCATCGCAAAAAATTTCACTAGGTATTACAATTGAAATGCAGTTTGTGTTTGAGACACCTATTTTTAATGTAATTTAAACGCTTATTACGTATAGTACATTTTACATGAATGCATTGAAAAACTAATTATCTGCATATCACAATAACTTTATCTGGTCATGAAAATTTCATGAATGTAGAGTTTTGCCCTTTTAGTATAGAAGTTTAATATCCTGCAGTACATTGTCTGTTTGTTGGTTTAATTTTTCTAAAATCTCAGGTTTTTTTTCTCTTGGATAAATTTTGGAAAATGTTCCTCAAAAATGTACATTGAAGAAAAATAAAATAAAATTCAACTTAAAGAAAATTTATATTGATAAGTTAAGACAAATATTTTAAAAACTGAAAAACAATCTAAACTATTAAAACCTGTCTTTTTGGAATTGGTAAAAAGTTTTTTATGTTAGTTAATTTCAATTTTCTATTGGGTAATTATAGATTTAATTGCAAGTAAGAAGCCATGGGCATTAAGGCATGGTATTTTACTTTTTTAACCATGTTTAAAGTTGCATCTTGGTACAATTTCATTTTAACCACTATCAATTGTCCGTTATGCTATTTTAATGATACTTAAATGTAAAAATTATGATTATTTCTAATTGAAACTGATGGCAACTATTTTCCAAGATAAAGAACAAAAAATGTTTTCAATATTTTGAATTAAGATATTTTTTTTATTGAAAATGAAATTCTTTTCAGTAATTTTGTTGGATAGAAACAAGTATAATTTGAAGATTAATCATAGGCTGGAAATATAATTTGCTTTTATTTCTCTCAACTTGTTATATGCTCATTTTCCATGAATACGAATTTTATTTCTGTGATTAAATTAAAAAACCTATAAATCCATTTTCTCACAGCCGAGTTGGCAACCGAGTGATTTGTGTTGCAGTTTTCTGTTCAATTACTCGAGTCTGACTCACAAATCGATTGTGAATTCTTTGCTATGGTTAGGAACCCACACTCAGCAATATATGTCAGTCGAATCTTCCCAAGAGAGAAAAATGTGACCATATAACTTTAAACAAACTACTCTCTAAAAGTATCAGTAACTAATATTTCAGAAATTAAAAAATTAACTAAAAATATTTATGACATTTTAAACATTAACAAACGGGATCATGTAATGCGAAAATCTCAAACTTTGCATAAAATGTGTTTGATAACATTTTAGTCTTCAACGCACTATATATATATATATATATATATATATATATATATATATATATATATATATATATATATATATATATATATATATATATATATATATATATACTAAATTATGAATAATACTGTAGAAGGTGATTCTGCATGTTAAACAGGAAACGCTTGTTGAGACGAGAGAAGAATAAAGGATGTTGTGTGATAAAAAGCAATAACTTGGTATTTATTTTATCTTAGAGACTTAATTTATAAGAAAACACTTAAACCCAAAAAATTATATCAGATAAATTGTATTTCATCTGTCAAAGCATATAAAAGAAAAATATGTTATAATAAAACATCGATGACGAATAAGAAAAATGAACAAGTATTGTCCACAACTTAAAATGAAAAAAGTAGCTCTATATAATTATTAAAATTACTTTACATATACTCAAGGAAAAATGATGTATTTAAATTAAATGAATGAATGGTATATGCCTACATAATCTTGTATACATTTAATTAATTTTGTTTCACTTATGTTTTTGTAAATTTCAGAACAATAGCCTTAAAATATCGTGTAAACAAAATAGATTTTCTAACAAATTTTAGAAATAATTCTCGGTACTAAAAATTTAACATATTTTATGTACACAAAAGCTAAAAATTTAAATACCGTAATTTAATATATAATGTTTACAACTAAGTTTGAAACTATATAAAAAATATTCTAAAAATATACAAAATTCCAGAAATTTCCTAAATATATTTTTATTCTTAGAAATGATATATAATGTCTGATTGAAGTTGGACTCGACAATAACGATCAATAAATATTCATGTAAGGAATATAGTTGAGTTCATATCAAATATAAGAAATCAGTGTTTGTGCAACTCTTTGCTAGCATGAAAATATGCAAAATAATTTTTATTCGAGATAAATTCAGACACATCTATGGACAGTTGTGGTTTGAATAATTGTACTTCAAATACATCTAAGGAAGAGGAACTGAGCTGAAGATATATTCTTATATACATATCATACAATTCTGGGAGCAATATACAAAATTTCAATTTTCGAATATATGGTTGGTGAAGCATATATATTTTAGTTTTTCCCAAAATTATTTAACATAGAATATTTGCATTTTGGGGAGTATCAAAAACGATTCTTATTTATTATTTTAGTTTGATATTTTAAAATTCTAAATTTATTTCAAAGTTTCTTTTAATTTATTCTTGAAAAACAAAAGGAAACAGTATTTCTGAATGTTAATATTTTTGTTTAGTACGAAATTATATTCTCACTTTTGAGTAAATTTTAAAGAACAATTCCTTCCTCATATCGTATTTTTCTTTGTCAAGCAGACAGGTGTGAGTAGTTGACACTTTAGTCGTAAGTTTCACATTTCACAGATTCGACTTACGAGTCGTGTGTAAATACTTGAACTAGTTCAGAACCCTCTTTAAATGGTAGGTTTCAGTGTAAATAAAATATCCGGTGTAAAACGTGATTATAGAGTGACAAATGAGAAAAACTTATTAACACTTACTTATAATTTCCAATATTAAATTGCTTAAAGCATCCTTAATTATTAGTTCATTTGTTCATATAAAAAACAGTCAAACTTTAGTTGTTCAACTATTTCAATTTTTCAGAAGGAATTCTCTTATAACTCTTTTTTGTTTACTGAAAATATATGGTAAAGATAAAAAATGACTTTTTTATATTTTATGTTAAGGATAACATTAATTTAGAATCAATTTATTGAATAAATGGATAATTTAAAAGTTATACACCACAGATATTTGGAATAAATCAGAATATTTGGAATAAATCAGAATAAAGAAAAAACTCTTCTGTAAAGTATTTGAACATGAGAAGTTACGCAAATTATTAATAATTATTAAAAAGTAACTACAGTTTTCTTATATTAAATAATTTATTTTAAATAGCTAACCATTTTAAATAAATAACCATTTTTATAATATATTTTAAATAAATAACCCTTAAAAAACTTATTTTAAATGAATAACCATTTTTAATAGCTGTGTTGAATATTTCAGGGAAAAAGATGTAAATTGTACCATTAAATTTGTGTAAAAATTGAAAATTGATTCTTTCATAAAAAATATCTTTGTACATTTTTTAATTTTATGAATATTTATTTGAATAGAATGTTAAAACTTGAAGCAAATCGTAGTGTGTTGAAATGTATAAACCGTTTTCAGAGGATAGCTGCATACATTATTTTCTTCATAATTTCTTGTTAGCTTATCGTCGAAAAGGAAGATAAGGTTTTATAAATCAAAACAAATTTAGTATTTTTGGTTGCAAGTAATTTCTTATCATATATCCATTTTTTCATATTGAATTTTATATCTATAATTTACCTGGGAGGATTGTTAAGAATAAAATAACACTGATAGTTGTATTAAGAAATTTATCTGCATAATAAAAAATATATATATATATATATATATATATATATATATATATATATACATATAAAGGGTGATTTTAAATTGTCTTTACAAATAATTATCTAGAGTGATAGTACCCATCCATACAAGCAATAGGTTTGCATTCCACTCTGAAAGGCAGAAAAGAGGAAAGGAGAAACGCATCAAGAATCTATCACAAACATACAGTTTGAAAATTTCCAAAAAGAATAAGCATTTTGCTTTTATTGGTTACAAGAGAAAGCCAGTCAGAGTACATTGTCCTTTAAATACGGCGAACATCATCGCTTCAAGTATTATCTAGATAAGACCGTCCGAAAATTTTCGTGAATGCTGAGGTGGTGAACATGTATGAAGAATTGGTTGATGTGCACCTCATGCACGGTGAAGCAAAAGGGAATGAACATGAGGCACGGAGATTGTACAAACAGAGGTTTCTAGCTCGTCATATTCCAAGTCATCCTACCTTTTCCAGAGTTGATCGACAACTGCGAAAAAGCAGTTCATTTGCCATCTCAAACAGCAATGCAGGACCCTCACGAAATGCACGAACGCTAGAAATGGAAGACCGAGTTTTGACTAGATTTGAAGTAGCTCCTTCCACAAGTGCATGAGCGGTGGCTTACGAAATGGATATTTCTCAACCAGTGGTATTTTATACGGGGAATGCATGCACCCCTACCACGAGCAAAAGTGCAATATTTGCAAATATGTGTATCTTTGCAAATAGGAAGAATAACAATCCACTATTTCCTGAATTAGTATTCTCTTGTGATGAAGCAACATTCAGCAGAGAAGGCATTTTCAACACGCGCAATGAACACGTTTGGTCTGACAGCAATCCTTATTATAGAAACCCTCGTAGACAGCAGTAGGAATTTTCTATAAATATCTAGGCAGGTATCCTTGGTGATAACATGGTAGGCACTTACATCATGCCAGACCGTTTGACCGGTGTAACATACCGTATCTTCTTCGAACAAGTTCTTCCTACTTTATTGCAGGCAGCTCCATTCCCCATCCAAAGAGACATGTGGTGTATGCTCGATGAAGTCACAGCACATTTTTCCATCATGGTCCATAACTTTTTTAGTGCCACATATCCCGCTCGATGGATTGGACGTAATGGACCTGTGGCTAGAACTCCTCGCTCACAGGACCTCAACCCACTGGAATTTTTCTTCAGAGGGCACATGAAATCTTTAGTATACGAGACGTCTGTGGACTCAGCTGAAGATCTCATGACTAGAATATATTGCCGCAGAAAAGATAAACATACGACAAGCAATCTTCGAGAGGGAGCACCAGTCATTCCTTCGCCGGGGTCAATTGTGCAACGACTCACGTGGTAGGCATTTTGAGCATTTGCTGTGAGGTTTTCACTAAACATTAAACGTGATTGCGAAACCTTTGGTATTATTCATTCGCTTAACCAACACAATTGTAAGTTCATGCGGGAATTCCTCTTTTCTGCCTTTAAGAGTGAATTCGACCCTATGTTCCTACGTAACTATTGCTTGTCTGGATGACATGAGTACTATTGCCTCTTTTAATTTGTAAAAACAATTTAGAATCCCTCTGTATATATACACTCATATTCATAAATTAAGGATAATTCAGAATCACTCAGAGAATGAACTCTAAAATAAAAAAATACATCTTGAAGCATAATATGCATCTTCTTCAATATGCATGCATCTCACACATCTTGAAGAATAATATGCAAATTACAAGAAACCACCAGATGGCGCCAATTGTACGTCACAATGACGAGAGTGGAAGAGATGGGTATATTAGGAATAGTTGCATAGAAATAGAATTATTCACAACCGATTTAAAAGTCTTTCAATGCAATAACCTCATAATTAGGGCACAAAGAAAGCATTTGAATGATATTTTACCTGGCAGAATTATCGGCCCTCTGGAATGTGGACGTACACAGCTGGAAGTATACGAACTTGGAATCTTCCAGAATGCCATCTCCAGACTTTGGTAACGGTTCCAAGATGATGGTAATATGAGTAGGTGTCACAGCACACAGTCTCCCTTGAATTACAAAGCTGAATGAGGACCGGTATTTGGCAGTTACTGCAAAAGGAAACAAACGGAGCATAGCATCAGACCTGTCTCGTCAGACAAGCGTCTCGAGACCGGGCCCGGAACGTCGGCTCCAAATGGGAATTCTAACGCATGCGCACTTGAAGAGAGTAGTTGCAATAATTTGGCGGTGTAAAATGTGACTATTGTTCACACTTAATATTAGTAACCCTATGTTTTCTTATTCCCCGGTCTAATTTGAAACGAGGTTCGTGTTAGTCGATTTGTTTATATATGTTTGCAAGTTTTAATATTTTTCGAAATATGAAGGAAAAGCGGAATAGTTTGCTTATATCTTAGCACCATATTTAAAATAGAAATAGATAACAACTTTATTTGTATTTTATATGGTGCTGAAGACATTTATTTTTTCGCAGATAAGGTGGATGTGATAATATGAAAGTAACAAAGAAGTGTGAATTGCATTATCACGTTTCCTTCTTATTTCTGTATTCCCATGATAAAATTAATTTGACTAAATTGTTTTTGACACTATCATGCTTTAATTATAAATTAGCATCTCAAGTTTTTTTTCCAAAGCCAAAATTAAAATATCTGTTAATTCAAAATAAAAATTGTTTAAAGCATTTTTTGCACACATGATTTGTTTTAATAAACTTTGTATGTAATATAAATTTCAATAAAAAACCGCTGAATAAAAAATATTTTGCTGAATTAGGAGAAATTTAGTGTGTACATTGTCTATTTTTTAAATTAAAAATTCAAAATAAGATATATCATAAGTTGTAAATATTGAACATCTGTAGTTCAATTTAAGAATGCGACTCGTTTATTTGAAATACAAAAAGATTTATATTCTTTAAAAACGGGAAAATTTATAAATTTCATTTATATGAATAAAAAGACACTCAGTATAACATTTCATTCTGATTTTTGTGTTTTAATAAAGATATTATAAATATAAATAGGAATAAAATATCGTATGTAAAAAACTGAGGGTGAAACTAAATAAATTTTTTTCACTAAATTTCTCAGAATTCATATAACATTGGGATGACTCCGTGCCCAAAGCCACAAATATTGCTTCAAAACTTTTTTCATAAGCAGCTCAATTTTGAGCTCCAGAATATTTTCCTATTCTTGTTAGCCGTTTTACTTCTAAAGAATAGTATACAAACATAAAATTAACTGAAAATGAAAGAGATGAGTTCTCGAAGAAAACTATTTCAGCAGAAGGTACCCAGTTAGGATGTACTTGATGAAAAAATATACTGTTCTCATGATGGTGATGAATTTGAACAGTGATTAAAATAAAGAATCTGAATTAGGAGAAATATTTTTGTAAAGAAACAATGAATCATATAATATTAACTACAATTCTTCTCTTCCTTTAGATAAATCAAAATATCAACTTAAATAAATTTCAAAAAATAAAATTCTTTCTTAAGTAGAAACTTCGTATAAAATATTTTTCAGCTACTTTGTTTGCAATAATGTCAAAAGGGTTTATGCATAATCTGTTTAATAAACATAACAACTTACATATTTATAAACAATAGTAAATTATTTATGAATAAATAATTAATAGTTCTAATAATGCATAGACATTATATTCACAATGAATTAATAAACAAATTCTTTCTTATTTTTACGAAAATATAACAATACTAAGTCGTTTATTCTTTAGAGAGGAAAAGATCATGTAAACGCAATACACACACATCCATTGTTTTTATAATACAAAGAAATTATATTCCCGATGAATTAATTAACTAATAATTTGTTATATTTATAAAAATATAACAATACTAAATCGATATATTTTTCTAAAAGAAAACGGAAAGCGTAGCTGTGAAATCCGCCATGTTTAACAATGAGATAAACTTCCTAGCCAGAGAAACTTATCGCTTTCTTTACATCGCCAAGTCACTGAATCATAGCCAAAATCTTCTGGGAGCCGAGGCTCCGGGCTCTGGCTCGAGACGCTTGTTCTCGTCAGCTCTGTTCAGCTACCGGTACGATAGTTTCAAGGCAGACCGTGTACAGACGCTTAGGGCACATTGGTCTATATGCTCGTAGGCCTATAAGATGTGTTCCACTTACCGCAGCTCAACGTCGCTTGCGGTTAGCCTGGAGTAGAGAGCATGCATTGTGAAAACCGTAACAGTGGTCTTTTGTGATGTTTTCCGATGAGTCCAGGTGTAGCTTTCAGTCTCATTCTCACCGGACTTTCATATCGAGAGGGCCTTACTAGGACTGATGTGGGCAATTCCAGAAAAACAGTGTGACGCAAAACAAGATAGAAATTGCTATTGACTCTAAAAACACTCTTCCGAGTTAAAAAAATTTTTCATCTATATTTAACCCCAGAAATGAAAATTATTGAGTATTACTAGGATTCTGGGATATGCATCATTCAGAAAGAAGCTTCCGCACTTCTCTTCTGCTATAGATTTATAAAATGGATTGCAGGGTTCACAGTGTGAACTGCTGCCAGAATAATAATTTAGAATTCGATAATTCAGTTTTTTATCGAATTCTCTCGACGTCATTTTGTAACACTCTCATTTTGTAACTTGTGCATGCTGAGAATGTTAACCGATATTATGCCATTGTACCAATTTTTCTGACTCTTGAGCAATACACACACACACACACACACACACACACACACACACACACACACACACACACACACACACACACACACACACACACACACACACACACACACACACACATATATATTTATAATTTCCTCATTTTACGCATACAGTGAAGTTCATTACTGATCTAAAAACTTAAGAGCCAGGAAATTCCTAAGACATGCGACATTACTTTGAGCAACTTCGTAGCACTCTCTGTATAAAGCTCATTCAATAAGAATGAGTACAGAGGACTTCTAACTAAAATGATAATTACATCAACGCTAAGGATATAAATATATGGGCATAGGCACGTCACACACAAATATCTATTTTGCTAAATACTTTATTGGGAAGTAAATCTCTATATGAATATGTTTTTTTTAATTTTACAAACATATTTAGTAAACCATAAAATTACGTTCAAGCATTGTTTAAGTTTTAACTATCCAAAGCGATATGAGCTAAATTACAGTAATTTATCTTCATTTGTTTGCCAACGGAAAGAAAATTTTTAAATTTTTTAACATATGATAAATAGTAATTGACTTTACTTAATATTAAAGAACCAGTGGCGAAAAAACTCATTTAGCAGACTATAAAAATAAATCAACTTATCAACCTACTTTGAAGCGAAAATTCATTTTTCCTTTAATGAATTTTTCTTTAAAAGTTAACACACACAGAGCTTGTTGCTTGTTTTATATATATATGCTTGAACTTTAAGAAAATATTTTTTATTTGAAGAAATTATTCATGTATTATAAGAGCTCCTTATATGAATATTTAAATACATTTTTTTATATTTTAGAATTAGTTATAGCTTTTTACTTTCAAAATTTACAAAAAATATCAATTACATTTAATAAAAATAATTCTGATCTCTTAATTTATAAAAATACAATATTCATGGTGGATTTTTTAATACAAGTTTGCTTAATAATAGATAATTGATTGATACTTTTGGTTACTTTTAAATAAAAGGATTTAGAATTAAGAGAAACGTCTTTAGTAAATTTGTACTAAGGAAGTTCTATACGAGTGTGACGAGATTCTATACGAAAAGTAAATTTGAAGCATAGAGATAAATCAGCACGAGTATAATTCCAGGAAAAAAGTCATTGTATTACTATATTTTATGTTAATACTATAATCATGAAAACATATGTGAAGGACAATTTTTTATAGATGATGAACACAATTTTTTGTGTTATTCATTAATTAATAAAAGAAAAAAAGTTTTGCAACTTCCATAAATTTCTTAGATTGTCATTAAATTTTTTCTATATAATAAGTATTAAAGTTGCATATTCAAAATATTCCTCCACAAATACGAAGTATGAACTTTTTGGTTAATTCTGTAAAATAATTTCATTAAAAAGAATACAATATCACTGTCAGTAAAAAGTAAACTGTAGTTTTCATTCGTCAATTAGCTAAAAGTATTGAACGATTATAAATACTGTTACGGATGCAAAATGCTGAACAGGATGATTTGTTAAAAATTAAATAAAAATTGACGTAGTAACAGTGATATGTAATTTTTCATAAAAGGAAAAATAAATCTCAGTTTATTTATGAATGCTTCAACATGATTCAATCAAAAAATCACACATTCTGACCGTCAAATTCTTTTCATCAAAGTATTTACTGTACATGAAATGTTCTCTGGAAATTTTATATTTAACTTTTATTCTCTTTTTTCTTATTTTTTCTATGTGTTCTGTATCAAACAAGATTTTATTGCTCATCGAGTGCCCCAGTCACATTAACCAGTGGTTCTCGCTCTTTAAATGTTTTGAAATCAAAAGAGTAATTAAAGAATCACTAAGTGATACAAATGATTTTCTTAAAACACTGAATATAATATTCTTCTTTTTATGAAGGAAATTAGTACTTACACGATTTTACTCATAATACTTTAAGGACTTCAGAATATCTTCATTTGTATAATAGAGTTAAAAAGCAGAGTAAATAGGTTTCATGAGTTCGGTAAAAAATGTGGAGGACTGGATTAAACATGGTATGTAAATAATGATAGTTTGAAATAAACATTTGATTCAGTTCATTATGTTGAAATCAGTTTTCTGCTGAAACAATTAAATCCTGCTATTATTTAAATATGTTGAAATTATCATGTTTCATTCATGTTGAATTTTTAAATGTTCAAAAAGAATTATTAAGTTAGATTGTACTCCTTATTTCTATGGAGTAAAATTTATACAATGAACTATCTAAGGTTGCTTAAACATGACAAGCATAAAAATTGTTAAATATATAGCTCGCAGGACTGGGGAGTGGATGCTCTAACTCTTCAAAATACATATATGAAACTCATTAGGCCCATTCTTAGTATAACTTTCCTGTTTATAGCTGTGCCTCTGCCACCAACTTGAATAAATTGAAGAAGACTCAACTTAGTGCTGCTAGAATCATTGCTGGACTAAGACGCAGCTGTCTTAGACAGAAATTGTTCTCTATGAGGCTAATTTACAACCATTCCAAACTAGAAGAATGGTGAATCTTATCAAGTATTTTAATAAACTTTCCAATTACGGTCAACATAATAGAACATCTTTATTGTTAAACGATTGGAATAAAAATCAAAGGCTCAAGGAGAACAGTCCCTTCAGTCAGGCTGAAATTCTGCACCTGCCTTATAATCAAGTTGAGTCTCATGCTTTGAAGTCTTGCATGAATCTCACAGAGAGACTACCTAGAGTCCATTTCCACTTCAATTTTATTGCCCTGATCATCAAGAAGGAATTGATTCCTGCTCATCTCAGACAATTGGCCTTAGAGATACTTAAGAAGATTCCCGACAATGCCATTAAAATGTATACAGTCAGAAGTAAACTGGATGACGAAGCTAGTAGTGGTATCTTTATTAAGAAATTAGGGAAAAACTTTCTATAAGCCTTCACAGCCCTGATTTATCATCGGTCTTCAAAAGTGAATTAATAAATATTGAATGAGGTTTTGAAGTTATTCTAAATGAAACTGATTTTGGAGACCTCTAGATCCTCGGACAGTAGATGCTTTCTCCAGCCCCTTCACAACTGGATTGAAATTGGTGATTAAACCAGTTCATCTATCCTTCTCAAACTTAAGCTCATTTCGGAGTTTCATGACATCTATTTTCAATGAATTCCTTCTCATGTGGACATATATCGCAGTGAGCAAGAGGATCGACTGGCCAGGGAAGGCTGTGGCCATGATAATCCTTCTTCTTCAACTCTCCCCTTTTCAGAACATCAGTCAATTGTTAATTCTGAGATTTTGAAGAGGTGGAAGATTCCTCCCTGCCATCACTGGTACACGGGCAAACGCCTGGCTCTTAATAAGACCTTAAATGTGACAGAGCCTCTTATACCGTTATTTCCAGATTAACATCCAGCCACAATAGCGGTCTTTCGTATCTCAAAGGCAAGAAAATCTTTGAGGTTTGTTCTAAATGTAAAACTGAGCAAGCTTCTCGTCAACTCATCATGGACTGTTTGGGACCCCTTAGAGAGGATATTTTCACATCAACCCTTCTGGGCCTTGATTTCTTCAGGGTCAATGGTCTGATGGATTTTGTCTGACTTCGTCACACATTTGGAGGATAAACCACAACAACAACAAACTTGACAAACATAAATCATAATTCCGAAATTTTTTGATGATCATATGATTGGGTAATCATGTCACAACTGTAAGTTAGTAACGTAACAAAATGCAGAGGGGTGTCAGTAACGTACGAAGGTAACTATGATCCTGGAATTATTTGACTTATCTAAAGAGACAGAATAAGTTATTTCCGCAAAATAAAGAAGAAACAAAATACTGGATATTAAAAAAATAAGAGTGTGCAGAAATGATAGTCAAAGTGAAAATCTTCACTCATTGCAGTGGGATGTAATTAAATATATTTGTACAGTTAAGCAAATATGGACAGTTTTCTGATACCGCAAAAAACAGTGAATCAAGAAAAATTTCAAAATATTTTTAATCAGATATTTTGATATTTAGTCTAAATATTATTAAAATATCGATATAATGGACTCTTCAGATAAAATATATAATATTAATAATTGTATATATATATATATATATATATATATATATATATATATATATATATATATACTAAGCATGGGTGTATAAGCAAATGCTTTTGTTCCTTTTTTGATTTCACTGTTACCCAACGAAAATGTAACAGGAGTGAAAGAAGAAAGGGACATTAAAAGGAAATTTCTGAGAGTACCCGAAGTAAAATTTATGGTCTAAAAGTAATATGGGAAGACAATAAAATGATAAAAATGAATGTTTTCTCTACAATATATTTCACAAACAGGGGTGCAATCTACGCCATTAAATGAATAAGATTTTAGATGTATAACTGAAAATAACATACCATGTTGTCTCTATACATAACCAAGTTTATCTTGTGAAGTTACAAGTCCTATATTCCGAACGAGTATTCCTCCAATTTAATTTTGTGGTCCGTATTGACATAATAGTCTTCTATATTTGCCTATTATTTTTGGAATTTGTAATTTGTAAGTTTTGGAATTTGTAAATATGAAAATTAAAAAAAGAAGAGCATTCTGTAAATCCTCATAGATATTGAGCTCATTTTTTTTAATAAACATAATGAGTAATACAAGACTGGAAATTTAAATAAAATGTAAACGAAATCATTTTAATAAAATTATAGACGAGTTGTAAATCAGGCAAGGCATTATAGTACTCAATCAATCTCTTTACAAAGTTTTTCCGAACTATAATTTAACCATTATAGAATGGCAAGCAGAAATGGGATCTATCCAAAAACGGTATATTTTACTCGGATTTCCGTTTTTAAAAACATTGCTTGGTTTTATATTAAATGCCTGTGCTTTAAAGGAAATGTTAATCATAAATGTTAATAATCAGAGAAGTCTTTATTGGAATTCCATTTGCTATAATCAACATCGAAGTGTTCGAGCGGGCACTTAAAATTTAAAGTTTCCTTTATCTAGCTCAGACTTGATTTTTACCTGATTAGTGCTATTCCTCATTGGTTTATAATATTTGATATGTTAGAGAACTTTATCAATGCACCACGCTTAATATCTTTTCCTAGAAGTGTAGAGAGGTGAGGAGACGAAATCGCTTCCATTTGTTTGTCGCTCCCTCTTCCTGCATGAACTCATTCCACGTTCCAATGACTTTTGTTTCGCTACATGCAATATAAAGATTTCTTTCTAAAAAGCATAATTACAGATTCTGTTGGCAATGATTTTACCGTTCTTTAATTTTAGAAATAATTATAGAATTTTATTTGCTTTTCATTAAAAATACCGAGTCTACACACTCAAAGAAATTGAAAGAGAAAAGGTTTCCTGTTCTTCAAATCTTCATTCTCTGTTCTCTTCATACAGAAAGTATAAGTAGAGTTGCAATCACCCATGAGGAGTCATCGAGCTGAAATTGCACCATTTGCATATACAGTCACAGTATACAGGCTTGGTAGCAATTTTCCGCTATTTTGAATAATATTTTTATGTTACATTTTTTCGATTGGCAATATCATACTCTGTGTTAAAGATATTTTTTAATTTAACGCTTGCTCTATAAATGCTTATAGTTTATAATTTTATTTGATTATGTATAACTTTTCTTAATTTTTTTTACATTTTTTAAGTTTTAGCAAGTGCAAAGTTTATTCACTTTTATATGTGTTTATATATCGTTCCTATCTGTAGTATACTTACACAATTTCATAAATCAAAATATGTTGTTACATGTTGTTACATTCTTATCGTTTTTTATCATACTGTATATCCCTTGCAAAACTTTTTGTCAGAAGCATTTTGTAAGATAAGTGTTGATGTAGAACATGAATAACATATTTTTGTGGACACATGAAAAGAATTGACAACAAATTTTTCCTACGAATCATAGTATTCACAGTTTATAGTAAAAAGTTATAGCATTAAAAACAAAAGTTTTATCGAGTGATGACCATTCAGTCTGAAAAATTATGTTATCTATTCTCTATTCATATTCTGTTAAAAAATTAGATGTGTTTTCTGGCTAAATAAAATTACAAACAGCTTTCTTACTTCATCTATTACAAAATTTCTAATTTATTTATTTTCTAATTTTTTCTTCTAACTTTTAGCATTTTAACTATTATGTATTCAGATATCACAAAAAGCTTAACTATTTTCGATTATAACTTTTTTGGTTTTTATGACATAAATTTATTTGAATGTTTTTTATCTTTAATTAATATTTCTTGTAAGTGTACTTAAATGTGACAATAAGTAATGTAATTGGTCTTATGAAGTAAATGTGTGCTTTGGAAATCATCAACAATTAAATTTTATTTTTGCACTTCTGATTATAATTTTTTTAACGACTCTGTAAATGCTTTTGATATTAACAAATATTAATTAAAATACATCAAATAAGAGTTTCTATGATTACAGTAATGCTTTGATTAATTAGCTTAGTAAATTAGAAACAAATTGTTGCCTAAGAATTTCTAGAAATGAATGTTATTCAAAAAGGACAATTTAATGTATGAATATTAATATATGAATTTTGCTGCTAATTGTGGAACAGAAACTCATAGTCACTTGATTGCAAACGGGGTTTATTTATTTTTTTTACCAAGAACACATCTCGTATAATTCAATTCAGGCAGTACTTAATAGACTTTTCCAAGGTTATGATTTCGTACAAAGACCATTTTGTATATCTCCTATTAGTTCAAAGGCTATGTGAATTCTGTAGAAAATGGGAATATACGTAGAGGTCAAAACGAAAATGAAGTGAGTTTGGTTATGCACACTGAATACAAACGATTTAATATTATTAATTATATTGGCTTAAAAGGAATGCGATGCACACAAATGGACAATCTTTTCCTTCATTAAAGAAACATACAAGTTTTTACTAAAAAGAACTAATGATGATGTTTGAAATAAGCATAGGTTGACGTATGCATATAGACATTTTTGGAAAAATTATTTCATGGAGCAAAAGTCAACTCTTTTCATAGGTTTCCCATTTTATACCACATATTTTGATGATTATATGAGCTTTATAGATAATAATTCACAAAGACTCATCTCTCTTATTCTCTTCAAAATATCCGCTTCTATAAGGCTGTCTCAGTAAACTATATTCTAATCTAACAAATCTAAAATATACTTGAAAATAACATCGCATTTAGGCAGTTGAATCCGTCAGATAGAGATTTCCTTGAATAAGAAATAAAATGAATAATCATAAAGTTTCCTTGATGACTTCATGACTTCTGCGAGAAACGTGGTACAATAATCTCACCTATTACAGAATGCCATAAACTAGATCCTTAACTTCAATGCGCTCTTTTATTTCTTCCATTAAATATGTGTTTAAGGTATATGCATAAGAAATTTTTCACAGAGACTTTTCAATATAAATCAAAAATTTTTACCATTCTGATAATTTTTGTTATTTATATTATTTATAAACTTATATGTACTCTTAAAATACTACATGATTTTTTGAATCTTTTTTTGTTGTTTCCGAAATATTCGTATTTGAATTAATATGTTTACCATAAAACGCTTATTTAAATATTCTTGTTTTGTTTTACACAAATATATATGTATATATATACATACATACATACATACATACATACATATATATATATATATATATATATATATATATATATATATATATATATATATATATATATATATATATATATATATATATATATATATATATATATATATAAATAATTCATATAATGTGATAAAATACATAGATTTAAAAATATATCAATTATTCTGATTGTACTTATATTAAAATCAAGATTGATTCAAAATAGTGAAAATATTCATTTAAGAAACAAATATTTTAATTTTCAATATTTCTGTTAATCGGGTCTCCTTTGCTTACTTTTTTTTCATCATAGTAATTTTGAAGCAGTACTTTCATCCTCCTAAATAAGCGATAGTAAAGGAACGAAATTTCAGTCTTTCACTTTTTCATTTATTTTTTTTTGAGTCATCGGAAAGACTAAAACGCATTCAAGTTTCACTATTGCTCCCGCTTTCCGTGATCCAAAAGGATTCAATATCTTGTTCAACCGAATCTCTATCGAATTCCGATAAGTGCATATTCAAGAGAGAGAGAGAGAGAACATGTAAGTACTCAAAGATTTTCTGGCATTATTTGTTTTTTTACGCCCCCTATGCATATTCAATATTAGATCTTGAGGGATCATTTATGTTTTTGTGTAAGAGTTATTTATTTTACCACATAACATGGTAGGGAGAGTTTTTAGACAAACTCCTTCGTGCCAGGAGACAGTGGTGTAATTGCCTTGGTTAAAGGGCAATTTGTCAGCACTCTAGAAATTATATAAAAGTGAAACGCATGATAATAGGTTGACGTCCTTCGATTGGGCGTGACGAGAACGGAATGATGAATTGGAGGAAGAGAGGAGAAGAGGAAGATTAATGATAATATTTATGGAATCAAAGTACCACGCACTGGAAAGTTTCTTACGATCTTGTAATGAGAATCTTGAGCTCGCGAGGATCGTAATAGAAATTCATTTCAACCTAATATCTTATTTTTGTGGTATAAGTTGCAAGGGATTCATTTCATTACATATTCATGTTCCATTTATGAAATGACTTTATTTAGCAAACCGCTTTAAGGTACAGGTAAACAGTTTTGTATTCAAAATTTCAATTTAATAGTAACAGGAGAAGCGCATAATAAAGAACTCAATATGTAGAATGAAGTATGGTAACTAACGTATATAGCAAATGTAGCTTAGTATGATCTGAATTTTATATTACTGTAGTATTTTTCCAAATAACTCAGCCAATTAAATGTATAATTGCTTGAACGTTTCATAGTTAAAGACTTATTTCTTTATCTTTACACTGTAATTTATATTCAGGAAATCATTTACTAATAAAATATTTTTCTGCGACAATATAATTTAAGGAAATATTCCTTAAAAAAATAAAACCCAATTTGGAAATTATTTTATGAGAAATTAAGAAAATCTAAAGGTAAGAGTTCTTAATTATTATCTAAAGGTACTTATTTTACCTCTGTTAGAATATTAAAATAATCATTGGAATCTAAAGTAAAAAGCCTAAAAAGGGAACTTTACACAGCAAGGCTCTGAGTGTTTGAATATTTCTAAGTGTACATAATAATTTTATCAGTTAATGAAGACGAGAAAAACTCTATTGATTAGGTTTTACTATTGTTTTTAATATTTTACAATTAAAATGTATTCAGTATCGTTCTGGTTTATGAGGAACGAATTCGGTAAAAGCGTGATTCTTAAAATTGTATAAAACAAATTGAAGCAAATTAGAAGTACTCTATAAACTAAAGTATCTACAAAATTAGAAATATGTGTAATAAAAGCACACACATCAAACATTTATTGTAACTCTTTGCACGGATTTTCTCAAATATATATAGAATATGAAAACTTCCATTTAGTTATTATTTTTTTATTTCATTTAGCAAAAATTCATGTATTATTCATTATTTCTTTTCTCAAGTGTTTTTATTCTTTTGCACACAATCCGGAAAAAACAGCTATGAAAATATCAGTTGACATTTATTAATCAGTGTTTCAGAAACTTACATTACATTTTTTGTCTCACATATTCCATTTTATTAAATAATTCAAAACATTATTGCCACTCCATCTGTTTACAAATCTAGACTTAGATTATAGTCAATGTTTAAGCAAAATCGTTATGAGTAATATTTAATTCTATAAATGATAAAAGTTTTCATAAAATAATCACAAAGTTATTCTCTTCCCTTTATACTTCAAGTAATGCATAAAATTTTCCCATTTATTGTACTTCATCCTCGGAAGGATTTGTATTCGAAAAATACAATAACAATGCGAAGGAATATTGTTTCAATAAAAGGGTAATATGCACGAAATTACAATTTATTATTTTTATCCAACGATTTCTAATACTTGTACTTCATTGGCATGCAAAGAACAATAGAGAACAAAACGTTTTAATCGTACTTTATTGTTCGTATTTTGTTTGCCATTCACTTCTTGAATATTACCGTTATTTTTAGAAGAACCAGTTTGTCTTTTGGAAAGATTCACAAATGTCAGAAAATAATTGTGGAGTTAAACTTCGCATTCTGTTCTATTCATTAAAGAAGTATACTCTCATGAGTGATTTCCTATAGAAGTTACATTTTTAAATAACATTCATGAGAGCGCTATTATTATTGCTGTAAATATTATGATACATTTTGACGAAGCTATTTATTTTTTTCACTGCTTTTATTTCAAGTGCAATTTTAAATAAAAGTGTAATATTCTTGAAGTTTTTGAATTTAAGAATGTGAATTTTAAATATCATTGAAAAATAATACATATAATGTCAAAAACATTTGCATAGCTATCTTATTATTCTTTTCTCTATAAACATTATAAGTATTTTTAGTATGTAAATATAAAAGTATTTGATTCTCTTTTTGACAAATAAATATATTTTGTCTTTTATAACTTATTTAATAATATTTTTATAATTCCTTATATTAACCTGTATATGAGCTGCAAAAGCAAGTTGAAAACTGTTATATTATTCATTATATAAGCAGTAATATTGGTCGTAGTTTAATCAGTACATGAGCGAATAAAAAAAATGGAAAAATAAGCTAAAATTTTTATTTATTCGACAAGATTTTATAATATGAATCATATCACAAATAATTACCATGAGAAAAAAGTTGTGAGTAAGTATATGCACAATGTTTATTTATTTTAAAACTAATAATGTATTACAACAAGTAATGTAAATAACAAAAAACCTGTTTAAAAATATTAAAGAAAATGATTATTGATAAACATTAAGGGAACTTGATCGTTTTTATTTGCTTAAAGATATTTAATTATTCTAAAATTACATAAGTTTTATCAAACATAAATATTAATTATTTTAGAGAACATTTTATTTGCAGAAAATTAATAGGAACAACGTCTTAATTTATTAAATAAAACACTAATTGCTTTTATGCATACAATTTGAATGTGCTTTTAAGACGAAAATTAAATTATCATAATAACAAAAATTTAGAATAGAAAATGACCGATTGAATACGAAGTATATTTGAAATTACATTGTTGAAATAAAAAGTGTTCTTTTCATGTATTATAATTTACCAACTTTATTATTTAAAGCCCATTTGTGAGTATAGACATTCAATTATTTTTATTTCTATATAATATTTTTTTTGAAATTTTACAGAGAATATACGTGTTTAACATTGAAAAAGGAATCATGAGAGAGAAAATGTGTTTGAAACTTATTAAAACTGCCTGAAACGTTTAAATTTTTTCTTCTTGTATGGGAGTATTTTTAAGTATTGAAAATTTTATAATGCAAACAATCATTTCCTTTTTTTCGCTAAGTATTACTTTTAATGGGTTTAATTTAATTTTGCATGTTTTCATAGTTTAATAAAACCTTGTTGATAATTATACTAACCTAATTATCATAATCTAATAATTATCATAAAAGGGAAATAATGAAGGATTCTTGAATTTAAATGTATATTAAATATTAATTTTCTTAGTTGCATAAGACACAAAATAGTTAAAAACAGTTTGACTAAATACCTTTCATGATTTTTTATTTTAAAAACTTTTGAATTTTGTGTGACGAGTAAAATGCATGTTTACCTTCTAATCAGCAATAATTTATAAATATCATTAAAATAAAATAATGTTCTGTTTGAACATTTGTGTTGTCTTATCACTTACTACATATAGTTATCAATATAATGCATGTGCTGTATAATGGGGAAATTAGGAGCTTTATTCTGCTATAAGCTCATTAATGTATCATAATCACTGCATAAACAGGAATTAGTAGACTCTTATTTTCCGAGTTGAAGAATTGTCATTCTAAAAGAATCTCATCTCAAAAAAGAACAAAGCAAGATAAAGTATTAGTTCGTCTTAAGTTTATATTTAATTTTATGTTTTTTGAATTGTTTGATTTAAAAATTTTTTGTATTATTTATATTGTTTGTCTGAATAATAAAATTATCTATATATCTATCTATCTATATATCTATCTATCTATATATATATAGATAGATATATAGATATATAGATAGATAGATAGATAGATAGATAGATATATATATATATATAGATAGATAGATAGATATACATATACATATATCTTGTAGCATGTGACGTATGTAATTACTAAAAAGATATTCTTCATATAGGATAATAATAGAAGGTCTTTGATTGATTAATAGGAATGAAAATGGTGTGAAATTATATGAAAAGAATATAACAAGTTACATCAGAGGATTATATGTTTTTAAGCACATACAAACAAAGACAATAAATATAACGTTATCAATGTTTTTTCCTAATATGAAACAAGAACATTTTAATTAGTAGAGCTAATAATGAAATTCCTTAAGAAAAGTGAATAAAAACATTTTATGATTATTATTGCTAAATTTGTCAAATATACTAAAATCAATTTTAAATAGAATTTATTATGAGTTTTATATTAGTCGAAAACATAAATCCTTTCAATAAATTTACCTTAATTTAATATTTATGGTCAATAATGTTATAATGAAATGCAGAAAAAATATTGCCATCACTTAAAAGTTGAATTTCATCATCGTACTTAATCTATGTTCAGTAATTTTACTGCTTTTTCATGGACTATCACTTATATGTCTGATTTTCTTGCTTGTTTTTGTTTTCTTTCACTAAATCAGAAAATATACAATGATTTACAAGTACTGAAATTTCTAAATCATAAATAAAAAAACGATTATGTTTTCATCAAAATTTCTTTAATCAGTGATATTTCATAATGATACCTTTAATATTTCTAAGAAGATTTAATAAGAAAAAAATATATAAATTAAGTTGAATTTAAGAATTTTGGTAAGTGTTGTAACTCTTGATAAATATAATTCAATTTTAATGAATGGAGACATGGTAAGTAAAAACTATATGATTGTTTTTATTAGCAAGAGACATAGTTAGTAAAACGAATAATTTCATAAAGAATATATCATTCAGAAAAACGATTTATGCAATGATTTGTAACAAACTATGCCAGAAACATATTGAACATAACTATTGCATTAGTTCAATAAATTTGGTAGATTAATCCATGCAAAACCTAAATAAAGTTTCTCATAAGAAGTGATGGTTAATGTCATTATGAAAATTATTTAAGACTGAATAATTTTATGTGATTTTATTGCCTAATTTATTCAAAGAAGCACAATTTGGTATTTTTGAAATTTTGAACTAATGAAATTTTGAATACGATGAATGAATTTAAAATTTTTCGTTAATATTAAAGTTAAATATTTAAAATTTTAATTCAAAATTCTTTTATTAAAATGATTTTTAATGTGTTATTTTAAATTTATAAGATGACTTTTGTAAAATATTCATAATAATAATGCTCTTAAAAATGAAAAATGTATATTGGTTAAAAAAGTCAATTACAAAATTTATTTGATAATTGATTAAATTAGAAGGAATAGATTTTACGTCGGTGTAGGTGCTTGAGAATTTTCAGGATTTCCTCTTTTGCTACATGTAAATAAGACACACTATCTATGAAAAATCCTCCGGAACATATTTTGCGGTGGGAGTTCACTAAAATGTCTTACAAACACCTTAAACAGTTAGGCCGTCTATTTCAAGATGTCGAAATGTAGCCTTGATATACAATATCTCACAGTATTGTATATCAAGCTATTAATTATTATGCAACAAAATATTTTTAAATAATGCATGCATGAATTAAACTGAATATTATATATATATATATATATATATATATATATATATATATATATATATATATATATATATATATATATATATATATATATATATATATATATATATATATATATATATATATTTATTTATTTATTTATTCTTGAACATAATGCATATCAGCCTTTTTTTTTTTTACAGTGACCGTGCATGCGCCATACTTCAGTGGTATATAGTCATGGTTGCAGACTTAACTTCCTTTACCAAACTTCGTTGGCCTTGATTCAAAACAGATTGAAAATATAAGATTATAGAATGAGGATATAACCTGTATAAATACACAAATCCATTCATTAAATCTCCTGAATATACTAATGTATGACAAAAATTTTGACGTTTGATTTTTAAGATCTTTATACTTTACATTGCTTAAAGTATTTTAGTCTTTTATCTCGATTATTTGTTTTAGGCATATTAAAGATTTTTTGTAGCAATTTCATACTATACTATAATGAGTAGTTTCTATCCATAGTAGATTTTTGCTTTCTTAATATAAAAGTTATATCTCTTACAAATAATTCCACATCTACATGAAATTAAAATATTTCAGTGATACACAAATTCTGAATTTTCAGGTAAGCTATTAATTATTATGCAACAAAATCTTTTTAAATACTGCATGTATGAATTAAACTGAATATATATATATATATATAAATTCTAGAAGCCTATTTTTTCTTGTATAACTGAATTAAAATAATATATATTTTTATTGCATGTTTGATTAAAGAAAAATCTAAAAATTTTTTGAAAAATTAGAAAATTTTGAAATTTAAAAAACAAATGTGATTTATTAGTTCAAACAAAATTTAAAATACATAAAGTTTGCCAAATTTTTATGTGAAGAAAAATTTTTAATGTATATAAGTGTTAAAATATAAAAGTTTCTATTGAATTAAGTAGGAAAATGTGTGTTATATTTTCTGAGTGGTGTAGGCATTATTTTGATATTTTCATTTTTGAGGAGATGACAAAACTGTGTTTTGTAAATGGAAAATCAAGTTACATTTGACTGATAATTCAGGAGGGATTTTTATTTCCTTTCCTCCTTGCAAAGAGCTTATAAAATGAATTTAAATGCAATAACAATCAAGACGTCGTATGGTCCATTAAAGAAATCGCATTGTGCACATTAAAGATTTCCACTAATGCATTTTGTTTTGCACAGACACCTCTTTGTTCGAACATTGAGGATCGAAGATTCCACTTTAAGTCTTAAACAATACCCTTAACGTTAATTGCTCCGACAATTCAGTACGGCTTACAGGTTAACATTGCATAGTATTGTAATTTCTTATGTTAAATAACTAAGCTTAAAACTATGAAATCATTTTACTTTGATTAAAAAAATATACCTGTTAATAAATAAAAAACGTTTTACTAATTTTTTTCATAAAAAAATTCTTAGATTAATGTATATACATGTTTTTGATTTACATAGTGCATAAGTGAAACTTATGATGAAACCATTCTACAAATGCACTTTTTATCTCTTGATAGAATTTTAATTAAATTAGGCCCTTTTATAAATTATTAGTTAATCTACTCTGAGATAATTAACTAACTTAGATGGTAATATCAATTATGTAAATTAAGATATGGTTATCGGCCAATGGTCATTTAATTTCATAATTTTTTTTGCAATGCAAAGATGTAATTATTTTGTTAATTCGATTTTACTTCTTTTCCCTTTCATTCAAAGTGAGGGACTGGTGTTGTCAAGTATATTTTCTTAATAGATGCGTATTTAATTGAAAGACCGCATTTTTAACTCCACCTAATTACTCCAGATTAAAAGTAGCAAAAATAACAAGCAAAAAAAATCTGCCAATAAAATTACATAGATACATACGAATAAGGTGAAAAAAAATGAAGTAGAAATTAGAAGAAAAAACAACAAAATCCAAGCATATAAAAATGCTAGAAACTTGTTATTGATGAAGTAATTTCAACTTATTTGAGATCCATTCAAGCAAATAATTAAATCTATGGTAAGGGGGAAAATGCATTTCTTAATTACCTTTAAACTTTTCGCCAAAAAAGAGCAGAAGGAAAAAAGATGTAGTTTTTGCGATAATCCGTTAACTACATATCATTACAGTCGAGCAAAGGTTTAATCGATCCCTTTTAATGAAATGCCAGTAAATAGAAAACACAAATTGTATTATTCACCAAAGCTCTATTTTCCATTTTAATCGCTACCCAGACTACTCATCACCAGAGGCTTTTTTTCTTCTTTTTCGTGTTGGGCGAAGGAGCAATTATATTCTTCTCTCTTCACTTTCTTCTTACACTCGGAAGAAAGCGTTTCGCTGTTGAGGTGTGAGGATTGCAAGCACAAATAATTGATACACTGGATTTTTTTTCTTGCAATATTTTGATGCATGTTAATCTCATTACAATTCAATTACTTTCAAGGAAAAGCAATATTATTTAAATTAACATTGTAAATATTACAGGTGCTATATTTTTCTGATTTATTACACCGGTTAAATTTGCATTAATACCTCAAATATCCGACAACAGTGACTCTTTCGGCTCAGCGAATTGCCTTTTTAAGCTGGAACTCGCTTATTTCATGTAGTTAAAAACTGTTTTTGTGATATCAAGAGATTTTGTTTTTAATCCTGAACTACGAATTTTACATTTCAATATGCTTTATTTTATTTTGGAAATGAAGCACGCAGCAAAATATTATGTATTTGTGATTTTATTTGAAATTTACTATTTACTTTAATTATAATGTAAGAAAAATTCTTAAGACATAAACTTATTAGATTGTATTAATGCATTGAATATATGGCATCATAGTGCTGAAAGTGCCGAGAGGAATATAATTTAACTAAGACTCACAACCACAGTTTTAACTGTATTCTATGTCACTGTAAGCAGTGCCTCTGAAGGTAGGATTCGAAGTCACTAACAGTTGACTTTAAGTCAGAACGATAAACAATCAGTTGCCATTTTGGTACATACTGTAAGTGATATAGGTAAAGAAACTCACAGCAGCCCCCTATCACATTTATAAGAATCTATAACGGAAAACTTTTGGGGTGGAAAAATTATTTAGCAAGATATATTAAAACTTTTATCTTTTTTTTCAGTTTCCAGTTTAAAACAATGTTTAAGTACATATGATAATATTAAGACAGATTTTAATGTATATGAATTTAAAATTTATATAGTGTTTTTATAAGTTGCAATTATTAAAAAACATTTTATATTTTTACATTTATTTCATGATTTTGTATTATTAAAAGTTGTTTTAAAACATTATATGTTAGTTATATCTTTACTGAATTTTACTTACTGAATTATTTTTTAAGTGTATTTATAATGTAATATGCAAATTGTTTACTTCAGTTTTTTTAGCTATTTAATAAAATCTTAATGCTCTTTTATGTAAAGGAAACATCAAAATAATGGAAACATTCGGAATCCTTAACTCAGAAGGCGTAGTACTATTTTTTAGGAATGAAATATATCTTGGATTCATCTGAAATAAAATAATACATGTATTAAATTGTGCTCAGAGGAATATTTTACAATTATTTTGGAGATATTTCAAAATTATTGTGAAAAATGTTGATAATTTTAAAGTATAACATAAAGATTTCATTAATTTGACGTCGAGAGAAACTGCGGGCCAATATACATGTTCCATTTCATCCTCGTATTTTCAAACCATGATTTAACAAATCTCGTTTCATGAATGCGAGCGTTACCGTTGTAAAAAATTCTGTTTCTTGCAGGAAACAAAATTATCATCAATGTATGCTAATCATTTAATTCTGAATATTTTTCTGCAGTTATTCTTTCTTACTAGTTACGAATTAGTCCCCTGAAATCTATGACACATCTGCGTATACCATAGCAGATGCTAATCCTTATTTTGCTTGACAGATAGAAGAAGTAAATGATGATTACGATCGATTGCAAATAAACACAAAATATTCACTCATCGTATTATCCCGCATAAACTCTGCACAGCTAGATTCCTGGTTGGGAGTACATAAAAACTGCCCAAGGAAGCGTTCCTGTACCATCCATAGTTTTCGAGAAAAATACGAAAAACAGAGTATGTCGTCACTTCCGGTGCAAGAAAAAAACACTATATTCGACATATCAACAACAGTATTTGCATATATTTCCAGACAATAATGTTTTAAACGTTCACCGTGCATATCGCATCATGCATGCACGTGCCATGGCTGGTATTTATAAGGCTGCATCTCGCAGCTATCGGTAGTCTTCGTATGGTGGCCACGTATTCCGTTCGTGACTGCTGCGACATGTACTTGATGTATGGCCAATGTAATGGAAATGCCTTACGAACTACTAGGGAGTATGCCCGTCGATATCTGTTCCGCCATCCTCCCGATGTCAACGTCAGATCTTACACTGGACGACAGACTGTGAAATACGGGAAGCGTCTTGCCAACAGCCAATCTTCATGGTACAGGAAGATCGTGGAGCGGCTGACGGTAGCACAGTCAGATACAGCTGGTAGAAAAGACGCCCGAGGTTAGCACACACTGGACCGTGAGATAACTTCGAGTAAAAGTACTGTGCACAGGCTTTTACGGTCTGAGAGGCTACACCCATTTCGGTACACAACCGTGCAAGGTCTGAAACCAGATGACTTTCAGAAACGTGTGACCTTCTGTGAATGGCTGTTGCAGACACAGAACACAGATAATGGTTTCATTGCACATATCCTGTGGACTGATTACTCATGTTTCACTCGTGATGGGGTATTCAACCATCACAACAGCCATCTGTGTTCCTAGACCACATGCAATCTGGCCGCAAAAACACCAAGAACGTTGGTCTCTTAACGTATGGGCCGGCATACTCGGGGATCACATGCTTGGACCAAATCTGTTGCCTGAATGTTTCTCGGGATAGTCGTGCTTGGTGTTTCTCAATGAGGTTTTAACCGAGTTACTCGATGACATACCATTAGTAGTAATACAGGAACTTTGGTTCCAGCATGATGAGGCTTCTGCGTATTTTAGTGCTCCTGTATGTGGTTAGCTGTATATGAAGTACCCCAGCTGCTGGATTGGACGTGGAGGTCCAGTTCAAAGGCCGCCACGTTAGCCAGATCTTACACTGTTGGATTTTTTCTATGAGGCCATCTCAAGCAACTGGTGTATCGAGATGTAGTTACAACACCAATGGACTTAGTTGCTCGTATGCATGCTGCTTGTACTTCAGTGGACGCCATGATGTTGAAATGCGTGAGGACAGCCACACCACGGCGTGCTGAAGCCTACATCGACATGCAAGGTGGACATTTTGAACATCTGCTTTAAATTGTGCATATACTGCTGTTGATTTGTTTAATAATGTGTTTATTCTTGATCCAGCAGTGACGTCACACTTTGTTTTTCGTATTTTTCTCGTAAACTGTGGATTGTATAGGAACCCTTCTTTGGGCAGATTTTATGTACTCCCAACAAATTATCTAGCAGTGAGAGTTTATGCGGTCATTTTGTTACACCCTGTATATAAAGTTTGATCAAATTCAATACATTCTTGAATTTTAATTTACATACAAATTAACACTAGACCTTTACAATTGATTAATTTTAATTTATTACAAATTTCATCTAAATTTTCCTTGTATTGAACTCATGAAGTCATTCACGCAGTATTACTTCTAATTTATGCAAATTCCTTCCTGACTGTGATTTATGAAAAGGAAAAATATTTTTATTTAAAAGTAAAACCTATAAAAACAACTTTAAGCAATTGATATTTATTGTACGAAATATTTTCGAATGCACAGTAAGAAAATGTGATTTCAGTTTAAACAATTGCATTTCATTATACAAAAAACATTAAATTTCTTAGTGTTGAGTATTTTTTTGCTTTGAGACAGGCAGTAAATTTAATTAAAAATGAAAATAATTTATTTATCAGTGACTTACACGACTGCTAAATGGATTATTACATTCTATAAAACAACTTTTTTATTTTTGGAATTTAGAAATCTGGAAAAACATGTTTTAAAAGCTATTAGTATGTAAGTAGGAATATAAAATATATATTAAAACTTATATTTTCACATAAATATTTTTAAACGGATTCAAACTATATTTAACCAAACCTACATTAAAGACATGCAGATTATAACACGATAATATATATTTTTGGAATAATTGTTAAAAAATTCTATTTATGAATTTTATTTGATGAAAATATGTTTTTTTATTTAAATTTTTTCAATGCCTCCAGTTATTATGCCAAGTAAAATTATTTAGTTAGGGCGTACACGATAAGAAAAAATTGTTTTCTTTGGAAACTGAATGGAGTATTAAAAATAACTAGGCTCACATAAAAAGAAATTAAAAATAATTATATGGTGTACATCACAAATATATATAACTTTAGAGAAAAATTTATTAACTTTTCACACATGCCATATTCAAGCCAAAGTTAGTAATCCTAAACATGAATATAGTCCTCAAAAAGAAATATTTGAAACAAAAATGATGATGTTTGAATACTTTTTGTTTCAAATGAATGAAAAAAGAATATCTAACTGGATCTTGATGAATGAAATCGTGTTTGAATTTCTACAAAGCGTTTCTCAGAAATAAAAATCAAATATTCTAAGTATTATAAAATTAATAATTAATGTTAGATGTTTAAAGCTTTTTGAAATTATTATGAGTTTAAATTTTATCGTGGTGATCATAAGGGAATAATAGTTTTGATTTCATTCTTAAAAATAAGCCCTTTACATACTTTATTGAAACTTTACTTAAAATTTCTTACACCCTACCGAAATAAAACAAATTCTAATGAGATTTCTGTCAGCGAGATTCAGTTAAACTATCCATTTTCGTTCATTAGATGTAGAAATAATTCTAACATGATCTTTAAAAATTTTCTTTTTAAGTATTATATTCATGTTTAGGGTTATACTAACATGGCAAGGATGTCATGTAATGAAAGTTGACAAAAATAACCTCTTATAATGTTGTTATCGTTATATAATGACTCCGCATAGTGGACTTGTACGCGAACACCCTAACCAACCAGGCTACCGTGGCCTCCTTTCTCTAATTTATATATGTGTACATTCTATAATGTGTGCATATAAATAAAATTTAACTCATTTTATAAAGAATCAAACTTCAATAAAACGTTTTTAATACAATAAATTTTATTTATGAATGGATTGGTTGTTGATGTGTTGGTCAGGGAAATTTTATGTTTCAGTGGAGAACATAAAGTACTTATTTTTAAAAAGGAAATCAAAATCATTATTTCCTCACGAACACAAGGATAAAATTTAAAATCATCATAATTTCAAATAAATTTCAAATATCTGTAAGGAATAGGATAACAGCCTCAAAAATATTTCCTTCAATTTTAATTAATTTGATAATAACTAAGATAGATGATTTTTGTTACTGAGAAAACTAACTAACATGTGTATATTAATAATTTAACTCATTTTATGAAGAAGTTAAACAGTAATAAAACTTTTTCACATACATGCAATTAATTTCATTTTAAAATAGTTCTGCTGTTCTTGTTGACAGATGGATTAAAAGAATCATATATATTTGAGTCATAGTTTTCATAGTAAAATTTTCTGGTGGCTAGCATTTTTGATATTGATAATTACTGAAAATGACAAATCAATTTAAAAAAAGATTGATTTCTTTTAACTTTAAAAATATTTTTTATGGTATATAATGAGTATTAAAATAATATTTTAACAGAAACATTTAAAAAATTTTAATCAGCAATATTTTAAAAGTGCACTTTTTATTTTTATCATTTCCACAGTGCTAATTTTTAAAATAATTTTCACTAGAAATAATCTGAATTTATAAGTACATATTTATTTTGATAATTTTAATTTTCTCCCTTATTTTACATTTTTTTAGCTCTAAACTTTGGATACTTTAAGTCGAGATAAAAAGTAAATATTTTATTTTTATAATGCTAATGTAAAATATGTTCATGTTTGTGTCGTTATATGCACAAAAACAAAAAAATGATGATAAATATCTATAACTGTTCGTAAATATGAATTAGAAAGTTGTATTTCGTAAATAATAAGTATTCCAGTTTTCGAGAGTTAAAATAATTATATTTAATTAGCTTCTCTCTGAAATTAATTATAAATAAAAATGCTTGGAGAATTTTACTGATTTGGTAATTTTTTATTTTATAATTAGCCATACATTCTGATTAAAAGAAATGAAAATAGCATGTTATCGAAAATTCTAAATGCTCGATTCGAATAATAACATACATGGACAATTTATTCTCGAAAAATGAAAAAAAAAACTATTCTCTTTGTTTTATTTTAGTTATTATACTGATGATGAAAAATGCGGCTATTTTTTAATTTTAAAAATTTGTATTCCAACCCATTATCGTTTTTTACTCAATAAGCTATAGTTTTTGTATTTAATGATGATTCTCCTGTAAATAAAGAAGCCTCAGTTAATGAGGGGGTAATTAAACCAAAATCTATACAGAAAAGTTTCTTTCAGTTTTTCTTTTCTTTCTTTCCTTTTTTTTTTTTTTTTTGACTACATTGTGATCATTTTTACTTTATATGAAAAGCTAAATATAAAAAACTGAATATATTAAATTTAAATTGTAATTAAAATTGCGATTTCAAAAAAAGCTATTATCTCAAATTTTGGGCATGTAATAACGTATTTCTAATAAAAACGGAATATTTAACATTCAATTTTTCCATAAATACAGCAAAATTAGTTATTTGATCTTTCTAAGATGAATAATTTTACTATTTCAATATTTAATCTTAGAACACTATGAATCAAAAGTCATATCTCTGATTACATTTTTATATTTTGAAAAAAATCTGTGTCATTTATCTGTGTTTTCATTCCAGCATAAATCTACGCTGAATACGCTGAATATCTAAGCTGAATAAATATGACATGTAGCTATCAATATTGGAGTAGTTTTGTATTCATGCAAAGTTTTTACCCCTTTCTTTCTATTTTTTCCCTTTTAATATGCATTAAATTTATTGGATAGCAAATAAAAATTTTAACCACATTTTAAGATTCATTTTTTATAATCGATACTATATATATTTGAGTTTAATATTATTTAAAAAAACATTTTAAAACAAATCAACCTCGGAAATCAATTAAAACTTAAATCCTAATGATAGAGTTGATTACCGTTTTAGGTAAATTAAAATTAAAATACCTCATTAGTTTTTCTTCATTGTACTTCGACACTTTTTAGAGTCACACCTAATGTTCTTTTAATATTAGTTACAAGATTTTTTTATATTTTTGTATTTCGTAAAAGTTTAATGAGCCATTTTGAAGAAGTAGTATTTTACTTGCTCAAGATTTTAAGGCTTATCTCATTTGCTAAGTAGAACTGCAGTTAATTACACTCAATCATTTTGAATCATCATAATATTTTGAAAAGATCTATAAGATGTACGTATGAAAACTAATTATTTTTATAAAAATAATTGACATAATTAAGTTCAAATTTCTACTTAAAATGGCACACAAATTCAAATATATTTTCAGTAGGATGACTAAGTAAAGGCAATATTTTTAATCTAGAAGATTCTACACTTTTTTAAAAAATACCTAATTATTTATGAATATAACAGGTAGGTAAGGCAATTAATAACAGCAAAGTGTGCACAGATACCTTTTCTTCACAAATAATCAGAAAAAGAAACTGTTTAGAATTTTTTTTCAATGTATTTTTTTGCCTGAATTTGTAAAATACAGTTTTTATTTAAACTGTATTAGCATTATTTAGAAATCAAAAATGTATTTGAAAATACTTTTGAACCCGTCAAAAAGTATGTTACTCGAATTGAAACTTTTCTAACCTCATTTTAATGGAAGTGTACTTGATAGATAACAAATTTTCACGCAATTTCTTTTTAAAAATTTCTGAAATGGATTTTCTATAAAAATTAATTTAACAGAAAATACGTGATTGAATATATGTTATCTGCTACAGAATCTGTTTAGAATGCAATCATTCTCAAAATAATTTCTCTCCAGTTTCCTTAACGTTTTTATATTTTTTTTCTGACGGATGCACACCTACACCTTCGAAGAAATAGAAGAAAAAGCAAGCGCGGCGCGCAACAATCCCCAGCCTAATGTTCATCAATCACCATTACTCACCTCTCTCAACGCTCAGCCGATGAAACAACTGATGATCGCCTTTAACCTAAATAGTCTGTTATCGGTAATGATTGAAAGCGAAAGGATGTCTTTTATATCAGAGAAGGTAGACTCTTAATCGGCTCAGCCATAACGAATTTATTATATGGATTTTCGTTTCAAGAGGCCTAAATGATGGTTTTGCGATCTTTCAGTCCAATGAAGGTTTCGTATATCCCAGTCGAAAAGAAAATGGACTTTTACTCAAAACCTTGTGTGAATAGTTAAAAACATTTCTTTGAATTCCATTTTTAACAGTACTCTTTATAATACGTTATAGTTGCGTAGGTTTTTAAGGTAGATCATCCATATTCTATATATAAATATATTTTCTGGTAATATATATAAGCAAATATTTGTGGTTTACACTTACATTGCAAATGTTTCTGTCATGCCTTAGAAGAATTACAAAATTTTAACTGCTTGGATATACAGTATTTTATTCAAGATCAATTTGAATTTCAGCAAATATGATTTACTTATGAGAAGTTTTGAAGCCAAAATCTTATACTACATTATGCATAACATACATATATAGGCATTTAAGTTTTTGATAACTATTAATTGTATTATTTCATTTTTAGATTATATCTTTTTCGTTTCATGATGAAATAAAGTTATTTTGACTGATTAATTTGGCGGCGTCTTAAGACGACCTACATTAAAGCTAAAATGCGTATAACTATTGATGATTCTTTAAATATGGTCTCAATCTTACACAATGGCTTCCAAAATATGTACGAAATATCATAATAAAAGTAAATTTTTATTTTAAATAAATTAAGTATAAGTAACTTAAGTAATTTAACTTAAGTAACTTTTTAAATTGAATAACTTCAGTAAATTTTTTCCCGTATGAAAGACATCAGAAACAGAATATGTCGAGATACTTTTGAAGATTGGTTGATTTAATGAATTTTGTGTTTCTGATTAGGTGATATGTCTTGAAAATTATGATTAAGATGAAAATATTTAAAATAAATAATTCCAAATTTATCTAAGTTTTGTTAAATTTCAGCTTTCACATAATTTTGTAATCGAAATCCTTTTATGATAAAATGAAATTCTAACCATTCTGCAATAGCAGAGATGCATCGCAAGAGCAAAATTTTAAATAAAATAAAAAATATTTTTTAAATCAAATATTCATTTTAAAAAGTGGTAGTAAAATTTTAAAATATATCATAAATGAATATTTCCTGTTAGAAACTTGTACTAATAATAAACTTACTAAAAAATAATAAATTTGTTAAAAATGCTTTTTTCAATAAAAACCATAAAAAATATTTATTTTTTTTATTTTTTGCTTTTTAAAAAATTAAAACTTTTATTTTTTAAAAGATGCTTTTTAAAGTTGATATTAGAGAGTCAAAGAGACAAAAACAATATTCCAGTCCGATATTTAACGTAGCAGTACAATTTTGCCATTGATACAATACGAAACATAAGCAAATTACTAACAACACAAAACAAATTCATGAATTAAACACTAATTTAGGAGTTGATGTGATATGAATTATCTTCACATGAGTTTTAAAAGATTAATTTCAGAATTTCAAAACAGAATATATTAAGGGCTTTATAAAGAGTTCTGCATATATTTGATGATAAGTAATACAAAAAGTTATTGGAAATTTGAAACATGAATGAGAAATCTTCAATTATTTCTTGAATTTTGTTATCTATAAATAAATTTTAATAAATGCCATGTTAAACGCAGTATAAAATATATTTCAATCACTATGCGATTGCGAAAATGCCTTTTTAAAAATATCGTATTGTAAAAACTATTAACTATATCGAAATTTTTTAAAAAAATAAGCAAGTTTATGATAAGGTAGTAACTTCTTTCACTGGAAGACTCAAAATAGGGCATTAATTATTTTACTGTAATTATGAGTTAATCATAAGAAATTTAAAATCAAAAACAAAAAAGGGGGTAAATTGCTAAACAAAAAAATAAAAATGGAATTACGTTTATTTAATTTTTTTATTAAATACATTTTGTATATTTATTATAAGTAGAAAATCGATAAATAGTTTTACTATAATAATTCTTTATAAACAGCAGTTACATTTTTGGAATTTAATGTATAAAATTATCTTAGTTAAAATATCAGTAATATAATAATTAATACAATATTCTAAGTAAAATATTGATATTTTAAGTAAGATAAATTTATCTTAGTTATTAGTATTAATAAACTTCTTGCAATAATTCAACTTTCAGAAAAATAATTATAATATATTTTTAAAGAAATAAATTTATAATCTTAAGTTAGTGGTAGCTATTTCCAAGTTAACCAAAATAAACGTATCATTCTTTTTTATGCGTGGTCTTATTTAAATGAAAATTTTCAAAAATTTATATTAATAGGATGTAACCTAATTATTAAAGTCTAAATTATCAATCTAAGTAACCTAATATAAAAGACGATTTTCAATCAAATTTAAAACATTTCCTTCGCTTTATAAGTTCTAAACAACAATACAGATTTTAAAGCAAGCAACACATGAAATTAAAATAGTACTTTCTGAATTTAATTTATTGAAAAATATATATATGCCATATTGCTTAAGTTCTTTTTATTCGTCTTTATTTATTGATATATTAATATTTTAGGCTTTAATTAACGTTTAATTTACATAAATTTATATTCATCAGTTGCATTTCCTATAATAAAATAAGTAAACTATAATATTTTTGAAGTTTATAAAGTTCAAGAATTTATTAATATTTTTTAATTCTTGAACAAAATAAAAAAATATGCATAGATCTTAGTTAAACACGTTTCATCAGGAGAAAACTAAATAAATTCTTATCACTTTCACTGAACAATTTATTTTAAATACTACCAGAAATCATAATAAAGTAACAATTAGCTCAGAGAAAATTAAAAGTATACAAAGTTGAGGGGAGGGGAAGAAAGCTTAACAGTGACGTTTAATTTAGGTTCAGAAATTTTTTATGCGCATTTTAACTTGTAAAGTCATCGCATTAGAATATGAAAGTTAATCGTAAAACTGTTAGGATTTATAGTTGTAAATGAGAGGCATTTAACTTCGTTTTTAAAAGGTCGCGTGACTACTAAAGTACTTTCTGAAAGATATTCATCAACATCTTTAACAAGTAGGTAGTTAGTAGGATGATAAAGAGAGTAAATTTTGCAAACTTTTACGAGTTATTAATGAAAACGACAAATACAGATGGAAATAATTATTTCTCTTTAAAGTACAGCTGCTCTACATGGGGTGGCTCCCGTGGAAAAGTTCTTCAAAACTCTACTTAAAATGAAATCTCTCTTTTCACACCATAATCCAGTTCAGTTTGGAGCTTAAATTCTTTGAATATTTTAATGCTGAATACTAACAAATTCTATACGCATCTCAATTTCCTTTCTCAACGCAAAGATAAAAATGATGGCTGAGTTGAATTTTTATTCGGAATTCCTAAGATTAGGTTTAAATCAAGTTTTCTTTGATTTTTCTAAATTGTAAATAGAGATTTCGCATAACTTGTACTTTTTTTCGAAATAATTGGCTACTAAATTTATATCGAAAAGAAAATATTTTAGATTCATTCAAATCAACTGTTTATTTCTATTCATTTTAAAATTATCTGGAAACTTCTTTATGTTATCTTAAAAATGTCTTAGCCAAAAACGTATCGAAATTTGGTACTAAACATTTGGTTTGCTTAACAGCTTCTTTATCAATTGAAAGATATTCAATAGTAAAATCATAATTTTGTAAAACGTTTTTCTTAAGTATACACATTTCTCAGTAAATGGCTTGGTTTTAAAATTTTGTCATAAATTTTGAGTGATAAATTTACAATACTGTCTTAAAGCTTTGGGTGTTCATGGGATTATTAATCGAAAATAAGCGTTGGAACTTTGAAAATAAGAGAAAAAAAGGAATTGATAAGAAAATGCACCATGACATTACAGCAAATTATGAATGGCAGGCAAACAATTTTAATAAATTTAAAACAATGACAATGGTTTGAGTTCATCATAGCCTAGTGTGAGGAGGTTTTATAGGAAGGTCTTGAGTTCAATCCCAGACACTGTTGAACAGCGAGAAATGGATGTTGTGCTTCTGATTTGTTCATATGGCAGGGCTGGTGCCTTTGAATATTTTGGATTTTCTGCCTTTAAATAGATGAGTACGGTCTACTTTTAATCTCTTTATTATATCATAAACACTCACTTTATAAATGTGAAATTTCATTTTTTAGTAAATCATTTTTTTAACTTGTATTGTCTTGGGCGAAATGAGATATTATTATCAAGAATTAAGTTTAATACCTCTATATAATTTATTAATGAAGTTTTAAATTTGGATTTCTTCATAAAGTTTTACTACGTTAATTTTTTATGTAAATAAAATATTTAATTTATCTTTAAAAAAAATGACGAATAAAATTGTTCATCAATTTTTAATAAACCAAGATTCCTTAGGCATAAAATTTCATGAATTTTAATTTAGATTTACATACTTCAAATTATTAAATATGTCAAATATTTTTATGCATTTTTAACACAAAGTATAACTTATGTGTTTTTATTTTTTTTAAATTTATTAACACAAAGTATAATTAGTTTTTACTTATTAATATTTGCAGTAAAAATCGTATTAAAATTATCATTATTTTTTATTTATTTCACTATCGTATTGTATTTTCTGCATTAATTATTTTTGCCCTTGTAGAATTAAACAAGTCCTTTTTGTTAAATTAGTTTAATTAACTTAATCTTTTTACAAATAACAGAATAAATTTAAAAATATTTAGAATAACATAAAATCTATTTAAGTATGAGGTGTTTATTGTAAGGAGGTAAAAGTATAATTAAAAAATACATTTGCACAAATTCCGGATGAAACATTAAGTAATTTTTTTCTAATTTTAGAATAACAAATGTAGATGACTTATGAGAAATTTTGTCGTTATATTTTAATTTTAAGATTATTAACTACATTTTATTCTTAAAGCTTATTTATAGATTGTTAAATAATTGTATCACATCGTTTAATTAAAATTTCATTTTCCCATTATTAATAAACTTAAAAAGGAATCGCTCGTAAATTATTATTAAAATATTAAAAATTGCGCCAATGTGCATTTGACTTTTGTGATCAATACATTACTACAAATATAATATTCAAATCTATTGACTTTCATAGTAAACATGTACTTCCTAAAAAGGAAAATACCATTGGTTTATTTAGCACAATTATAAATTAATTCATAGGATACACTGTCATGCGTTTGCACAAATTATACTTTCAAAATGAGTCAGAAAATTCATAAAAAAATAACAGTGTTAAAGATTTATTTTAATATAATTTGCTTACTATCATACTCAAATAAAGGTGCCGAAACCAACATGAGAAGTTGTAATACCTTTCAGTTTATATTAATAAATTAATGTCACTTCAAATATAAAAACTAATCTACTTTTAAGTAGCATTAAAAATATTTTTACTTTCCATCATTTCTATCCCAACAAGTAAAAGCATGGCAACATAATCTAAAATGGAACATAAGTAGTTTAAATTAAGTTAGTATAAAATACTTGATTTATTATAAAAATGGTTTGCTCAAAAAAGTAGATGATGCACTTAGTAAATGTCTTAACAATACCATAAAAATGAATAAATTGCATTAAAAAACAAATTAACATATTACATTAATTTATAAGTAATATTTCATTTGATTCAAAGGTATAAAATATTAAATAGAATGTTAATGTATTTTGAAATAAATTGTAGCTACAAGCAATGAATTGTAAGTACCAGTCTTGCTTACCTTATACATACTAATTAAGCTTTCAAATCATATATATGTGTTCCTTTCTTTTCAAAATAGTAAGTAATATTTCTAACCCTCTTAAGAAAGCATTGATCTTATTTGTTGGCTTCAGTATTAATGTAAACATATTTATAATAATTAGAATTCATTGTCAACTATAAACATATTATTGAAAAAAGTAGCAGTAAATGAAATAAACAGTTTTGTGACAAGTCATGCATGGGCATAAAATGGAAAACAGCACAACGCAATTCAGTATAAAAGAAACAAATAAATGCATCTGAGTTGGGATGTTAGACAGAATATGAAAAGAATTTTTTGGCAACAAATATATATACATATATATATATATATATATATATATATATATATATATATATATATATATATATATATATATATATATATATATATATATATATATATATATATATATATACCGAAATATATGACACTGAAGGTAGCATGTAAATCACGTGAAATTTACATTAAGCGTTTGCGGCGATGAGGTATGCAAATCAGATTGAAAATATATGGCAGTGCATACGCACAAAATGGGAAACTGTAGTATCAACTGCAGGCACTATATTTAGGAGAAAAGATTTCGATTTGAAGTACAGCTATTGTGTTCACATACGTTTTCTTGTTTGAGCTATTCAAGTGTGCCATCTTTCAAGTAAGTTTTTGAGTTCGATCGAGGTAGATTAGTTACTTATAGGGATTGTGGATTATCCTATTAGGTAAATCAGTAATATTGTTGGACTAAACGAAGGAGCTGTGATGCAGATTTGTTATCCCTGGATTCAGAAGGAAAAGAGAGACCGATTGTTCTTACTTTATTGCACCACTGAACATAATGGTAAGCATGACAATGATGGATCGTTCGTTCATATCACGAAACATAGCACGACATATTCAGTCTTTTATTTGGCGTCCTCTCATATCATTCGACGACGACTGAGTGAGATTACCAACTGAGTGAAATGTCCACATGGAGTCCATTCATTCATTTATCCAGGCGTTTGCGCCATCAATGTTGAGTTGAATGAAATACATGGAGCAACTTTATTTTTACTAATTTTAGAGTTTAAGATTTTTATATACTGCAATATTTTTTTTATCTGGAAAGCATTAAAATTGATCTATAATAACAAACGGAACTACAGATTATAAAAATATAAAAAAGTAGTGAAATGGTAAAATATTTTGTAAATGATTTATAGCAAAATGTAACCCTATACTCTAATTAATATATCTAGATTCAAGAAGTAAGAATAAAGACAGGAGGAAACACAACATTTAGAAATGAATATTTAACAATCTGGAATATCATTATAATCTGTTCTAGATTTGAAACTGCACTAGATTTTATGAGAAGTATTGCTTTTTATCCAAAAAAAATATTGAAAAGTTTTGTATCACTATGAAATATATCTATTTTTATTTAACGCACACACAAGATAGCAGCTTTCTAAGACCTTTACCCAGATTTATTTATTCTAGTTCTCGTATGAGACTGGAGAAAAACTGGTTTATTCAGCATTCACGCTGTGTTTACGAATGAAACCTCATTTTCTCCAGGAAGCATTTCAGATGTATACATATTCTTCTCATATTCCTATAAGTAACTCTCTATACAGATGCTATATGATAGGTCGGATGAATGATTATCTAATTAGTAATCTTACATTACTTTGCTCCTGGAAGAAATGATTTATACCTATTCTTCTGGAAAAACTAGAACAAATTTAGAGGTATATTTTCGCTTCCAATAAATACAGTAGCATTTGCGTATAGTTTTTGAGGAAAAATGTGTTTTATTCGTAACAGCAAATTTTCCCACAATGTTATGTTCTTATCTGAAATTACTTTTAATATCAATGAAATATGCAAGAATTGCACCATTGAAACAGCATCTGTAGAGAGAGAGGACTGTACATAAAATTTTCATATCTATACGTTACCTACATGTTATACAATAGGTCCCCAAAGTGGTCCAGGTGGACCCCCAAGGGTCCATAGGAGACTACACGGGGGTCCACGAAAAATTTTCTGGTTTTCATAATAAAGAACAAAAATTTCACATGTCGAGACTGCACAAACCTCCATTTGACGTACTCAAAAGAATTCCTTTAAGTAACAACACTGTACAAAGACGTATTGATGAAATGAGCTCTGATATAGAAAGCTTCTTTGTAATTATCTGCAAACCACTATATGCACACACATTTTTCTATTCAATTGGACGGGTCTACTTTGCTTGGTAATGAAGCATCATCATTGGCATATGTTTGATTTGTTATGGACGAAGAAATCCATGAAGAGCTGCTATTCACAAAAACTTTGAAGTCGGACACTAAAGGTGAATCGATAATTAATGCCATGAGGGATTTTTTTACAGAAAAATCTATTCCATTTACAAACATTATTTCGGTGGCAGCAGATGGAACTCCTGCCATGTTCGGGTGATATCGTGGGCTTATAAGCCATCTTAAAAGAATAATACCAAGACTAATTGCAATTCACTTGTGTCATCCACCGACAACACCTTGCAGCGAAACATTTGAGTGATGGATTTCACCAGTCACTTCAATTTGTGATTAACGCAGTTAATAAAATAAGAAGCAATGTTTTCAATACCAATTTATTTGCACTATTGTGCGATGAAAATGATGAAGATTTCCAACGACTGCTCTTACATACTGAAGTACGCTGGTTGTCGAAAGGTGCATGCTTATCGAGATTTTACTCACTTTTCGAATCAATGATAGAATTTATGGAAACTAAAGCACCAGATTTAAAAGAAAAATCTAATCAAATATAAAGCGGACATTGCGTATTTAACAGTGTTGTTTAAAAAATTCAATGACGTTAACTTGCAGTTACAAGGAGACAGCCTTAATTTAATAAAAACAAAGGTTGTAGTTTCGGCTTTTCTTGGTAAGTTGAAATTAATGAAGCAAAATATTAATCGGCGTGGATTGTCCCAGTTTCCGCATTTGTCACAGATAGAATGTCTTGATGAGGATATTCAGATTTACGCTCAACATTTAAATACCCTGCATGATGACTTCAAAAATAGATTTGAATATATTCTGACGATGGAAATACCCCCATGGATCATAACCCCATTTGATGAAACGGAAGAGGCGAATGTGGTATTACAACAGGAGCTACTTGAGCTCAGCACCAACCAGGAAGTGAAAGTGAAATTTAAAAGGCTATCAAATATTTTGGCTGAAGGCAGAAATCCCCGAAAAATACCCTGCGCTGTGGGAAATTGCGAGAAAATGTTTGATAGCGTTTCCCTTGTCATATCTTGTTGAAAGAAGTTTCAGTGTCATTACCAACCTGTTAACAAAAAAAGGAGCAGATTGAACTTTACAGAACGGGGAGATTTGAGATTACTTCTTACAAAACTGAAGCCAAATATTGACAATTTGCTGTCAATTCATCAAGTACATGCGTCTCGTTAAAAGTATGACTATTTTTTATTGTTGATTTACATTTCGAAGTTTATTGTTGATTTTTGTCAATTGTTGATTGTTTGTAATAATAAATGTTTATAAATTTGTATTAATAAAATGATTATTTTAGTAAATGGGACACAAGAAAACGTGCTACTTTTTTTTCTTCTTAACACCCCCAATTTAGAGTAATATTTTTTAGGAGTTTTGGGAATACAGTAGAAATGTAGTAGGAGGAAGTCTACCGAAAATAGTAAAACTTTGAAAGTGGTCCACGAGAAAAAATGTTTGGGAACCCATGTGTTATACTTACCTATATGCTACACTTTAGTATTACTGCTTAATATTACAGAAAGTCCCTGCCATATTTAAAATTAAAATGTTATTATGTGTTTAAGAGGAACATAATGAAACTATATTAAAAAAAAACTCATTGAAGTTTGAAATATTCAAGTAATCAATGTATTTCAAGTGAATAATTTTGCTACATAATGTCATTATGAAGTCTGCGAAATATACTTAATTATTGTTTAGATAATTGTCATAGATTAAGCGCTTATTAAATATTAAATATAACGAAAGGTCTTTGTATTATAAACTTTAAAATAATTTTTATACTTTGAATTACAAAAATACAGATGCTCTAGATACTGTAATAATTGAGAATTTGTGACAGAAATTGGTTGTTTTGTTTGGTTACTGTTTCTTTTCAATATACTTTTTTGGATATATTACCTTAAAACTTCGCGTTTTACTACAGTAAAAATATACTATACTACTCCTTTTTAAATGAGATTAAATATTTAAAATAAAATGAAAAACATTCTGATAAAAATTTTTATTGGCAAAACATCAATTTTTAAGAACAGATACAATATTTTAGGATTTTTCAATTGTCATGCAAACTGCTGTAACTTTGCAATAAATAATCTATAAATATATTTTAAGCATATACTGATAAAATATTGAAGAAAATGAAACATTTTGATATTATTATTTATTAATATAAAAATTTTATTATTATTATATTAATATAAAAATTTTATTATTATTATATTAATATAAAAATTTTGAATCTTTTATATTGATATTAAACAATAAATAACTGTGAAATAAATTTATATAGACTATTAATGATTAAATTTTCCTTTTTAGTCCTTTAAGATAAAAACAATTTGTCCTTTCAAAATTAATGATACATATATATATATATATATATATATATATATATATATATATATATATATATATATATATATATATATATATATATGTATAACAGTACACAATGATTAATATATAAATATTTTTAAAGAGTTTATAATGCTCGATATACACTTCGTTTTCTGTTATGAAGTTTTGTAAGTTGAATTTAGATTTTTATAAAGCAGTATACCAGAACTCACATTTTTTAAAAAAGCATCATTCTCAGTTTTGATATAGATAGTCATTAATGTATTGCCAAACAGTAACGTAATTAATATTTCATTGACAAATATGATTGGAATGCATGTGAAATTTTTTATGAAAAAAATAAAAAGAAAACCACTTATTAAGGATAGTAATGAGTGAAAAATTACTTTGAAGGACAGAAAATTAAAAAAAAATAGTTTAAAATGGCTGTAAGAAAATTGCACTCAATAGAAAACATAATTGAAATCAGCAAACATGGGATAGAAGAATTCAAGAAGTTTTACTTGAATTCTAAAATTTTTATAAATTGTGTGTTGTTAAAAACGAAGTTGAAACGTCAAAATATTTGTGTGTGAATATAATTCTGAATATTATTCCTAATGTACTTCTGAGTATTTTTAATGCAAAATATTGTTACAGAACATTCCAACATCATGAATAACAACACATGGTTGAAAAAAGCTTTTCTGTGTAATATCTTCACTATTATGTCATTCAAAAAGATATTAATTCATATGTGAGAAAAACATTCCCAAACCTAACTCTCGATGTTTTTAATTGCAAACTATAAAAAAGGGCTTATACTTGCTTAGAAATGCGTATTATTGTCGAAAAATTATTATTGAAAGAATACCTTAAGTAAATTTAATAAAGAATTTAAATTATAGAAATCTATTTCTTATATGAAACAGATATCCATAAAAGAAACTACAATTTTTTAAATTTTATATTGAATATTTTGTTGAAGTGGAAATAAAAACTCAGCAAACCTGTGAATAAATATTATTCTCTTACACAAATTTCGGTTATACGGTGTATCCTAAGATAGTTACAATTACTAATTATTTAGGGATAGATATATTTTAACATGTGTTATTGAGAGTTTTGTAAAGAAATTCTGCTAAATTAATCAAGCACGCAACCGATTCTTTGAAGTTAGAAATTTGCCATCTAAAATTAACTCAATCAAATTTTAAGACATTACTAAATATAGAGCGTAAAGAATGAGTATCAAATTGTCAGACATTAACACAAGAAGAAGAAGGAAGAAATGAAAAGAGGAATGAGAAGAAAAATGCACGCATGATGACGCCAGAAGAATTACACAGAATAATCTGTGCAATTTTTCTTCTGTCTTGCATGTGAACCAACCAAAAGACAATTGAAACCAATATAAGTAGGAAAAATTTAATAATTTCTTCGTCAAATTTATGTAAAAAATGGAGATAAAGTATGAAATCTAACCACAGCAAAAAAGCGTTTTATTCATAACGTTGTAGTAGAATATTGCTTTGTTGTATAAATATATTTAAGTTGGCTTTAAATAGTTTATGGATAACATGTATAGTTGTGCATAGATTCTTATTTTCAGAAAAAACATTGAAAAAAATCATTATTTATCAGAAAGTCCTAAAAGATAGAACGTAATATTCTCGTAAAACGGTACACACACAGAAAAGTATCCACATCATATAATAAATTAGCTATCTCTTCATATTATAATTCTCTCTTCTTAAATTCTATAAAATGTGTTTTCTTCAACTGCATATAAAAGCTTTGTTGCCTTGTTTCCACTATTAAGAAAGCGTATTTTTGTAGAAAATTTTTAATTTCAGTTAATAATAACAGCGAGAAAGCAAGAAATATTCATCTTTTTTACCTTTCATAACCTATAAGAAATCAAAATCATAATTAATTTTCAGCATCAATTAGTTTGTTTATATATATATATATATATATATATATATATATATATATATATATATATATATATATATATATATATATATATATATATATATATATATATATATATATATATATATATATATACTATAAAGATTGTTTATCATAATAAGATAATAAAGGAATACCTATACTCCTTTCTGTTTTTCTTATTTTTTAATAAGCAAACAATCAAAACTATTACTTGTACTTACCTATTTTAATAAAAATATTTAAAATTGTTTAAAGAAAACATTATTGATATTATATCAAGAAATAAAGATAGAAATTGATGCTAAACATGACAATGATGTATGATTTAATTTATTTAGATCAATATTAAATATCGATATCAATACTCTAGAAAATTTAAACAAATATTAAATCAATGAAACAAAGTAACATTCATATCATGTAGCGAATCCCTTATTTACATTTAAGAAAAAAATAAAAGCTTATAAATATATTTCAGTTGCTTTTATGCTCTTTTAAATCTTTTATTTCTGATATTAATGTGCAAAGATTTTCACGAATAACTAATATAAAGAATAAAATTACGAGTTTATATATATATATATATATATATATATATATATATATATATTATATATATATATATATATATATATATATATATATAATATATATATATATATATATTGCAGAACTCTTTGTTGAGCAATGAAGGGTGCATTTCAATAATAAAAACTTGATTTAATATTAATGTTTTAATGTAATTGAATAATTGTACAAAATAAATTTAAAATAGATATTTGAAAAAGTTAATAATCATAAGAGAATTCACATGATTTCAATGATATAAAAAATTTACAAAATTACATAGAAGAACTTTGATTTCATTTTAATCTAGGAATAAAAATGTAATTTTGTAAATTGGAAGGATAAGTTGAAAATCAAGCAATCATTTCAAATTGAAATAAGTATTTTAATGCGTGGTTATTACACAGATAACAGATAAGATAAGCGCTTTTTATCAAAAAATGTTTTGATAGTAATAAAGTTTTTGACAAAAGTTTTATAGATCTTAGGAATTGGATTTAGAAATAATTTACATATTATAATTGTGTTATGTATGCAGCTTTTGTTGTTAAGAATCACTGTGATTAAATTAGATAATTTGCCGTTGTTATAAGTCTGATGAATTTTAGTAATGATCACAAACTGAGATTAAAGATTTCTAATTGCTTCAAAAATTATTTTTGTATTAAATAAATCACTTTGCTTTATATCATAAGAATAAATATGTTAGCTATCAACTCAAAAAAATTTTTTTATCTGAAATATTAAAAGACATTAACAACAACAAATATGTAAACTGCAACAAAACTAAATATAAAAAGATACAGGAGTAATATTACTGATAAAATAATTTGTGTCAGTACATTATGTTGAATTCAGGTGGATTTGTTTTTTTAAAACAATTTTGATTATAATAAAACAATTATAGGATTCTAAGTAGCATATCATTTACACAAAATGTGCAGTATTTTACAAATAACTCTATTTCTTCTATAATAAGAACATTACATTGATATTTAGGTCTTTTCTATGCACAACTTGAACTTTTTACTTCAATTCAAATAAGTTTTATATATTTCATAATTTGATCGGTATACATGCGCAAGTATTTTATTTTGCTTTAGAATATCACATAGAGTAAATTTTTTCTATATACATGTGCTATATCATACAAAATATAAAAATGTTAATAATTAAATAAAAAAGGTAAACTAATCCTTTCTGTAATAACAAATTTGTTTTTAGTTGCTTACATTTAAAATTATTCTTAGGTTTCAAGATTTGGTTTCAGTATTTATGAACAATGCAAACATTTACCACTTAGTTTTATTAAAATAAATGATAAAAATAGCATGTTAGAATAAAATACAGAGTACTAATAAATTATATAATTATATAATAAAATCATTTAATTACTTAACAATAAAATTTATGTCATAATACTAAATTTTAAGATTAATAGCTTATGAAAATATATAAATAATTTAAGTTCAGTATAAATATGTACTTATTTTCAATTGAAAATATTATTAATTTTAAACTCAAGAGATACTGAAAACAAATTTTCACTATTACAAAAGCAGTTTAACTGAAAAACATAACATATCTGCTTAAATCAAGATGATTTTATAGTTATTAATGGAAAAGTTTTGGAATTTAATAGTTTTTTTAAGTGCTGATAATTTTATTACGTTTTTGCAAAATTTGCTTTTTGTAAAAAATATAAATAAAAAATTCTGCAGATAGATAAAAAAATCAAATTATATAAAGCTGTTTCTCAAAGAGTCCCATATTATTATATTTACATATTTTACTATGCCTAGACACATTTATTTAACAATTATACGCAATAAAATCTAGCAAATATAACACATTTCTATTCGTCGAAAAATTTTGGAAATAGATTGTATGTTTGTTAAGCAATTACGCGTGCATTTTCTTTTACTGATCAGTGATTTAGAATAAAATATTTATAATAATATATTTATGACAGAAATATATAGAAATTTATTTTTTAAAGAACATCATTTGATTTTGTTTTGAAAACTAATCATTGTTTCTAACTGATTAAATCAATTCTTATAATTATTATGAAATCCTCTTAAACATACAGTTATACATAATGATAAATGACATAGAAAAAGAAGACAAATGTTGATAAATATTAGGATAATAAATGAAAAATAATATTGAATAACAAATGACAAAAAACATTATTCAGATTTAGAATTATTTTGCATATTTTAAGCAATGGTAATCTAAAAGACGTTCAAAAAACAAAAGAGCTGTAGAAATGAAAAATGTTTACTAAAATACAAAATCTATAATGGATAATATTTTCATAATATATGATAAAATAATCATAAACAATAGTTTAATTTAAATAACATATGCTGTCACTATTGTTTACGATGTATTTTTACTGACTTACTGATTATATTTTTAATTTTAATAAACAACATTTTGTATGATTATTAAGAAATTAATGCTGTTTTATCATTTGCATTATTGTGAAGTAAGTATTTACACAAAAGTAGTTTCATTTTCTGAGTGAAGCATATTTTCGTGTGAGAAATAAAAGAACTATTGATGCCTTTTTAATAGCTTAAAAGTATCAAATAATTATTGATGTAATTTTTATTCTTAAGTGATGTGAATATCATACAATACTGATATTAATTTTTTTAGTCAAAACATGATTTCATAAATTTTAAAACATAGTTATCTCCTTTTGGCAATTACCATTTATACTTTAAAATTCTAACGAATAGGATTATGATTTATTTAAGTTATTTTCTTATAAGCAAATTTTTGTAATTTGTAAAAATGTAGTATTAGCATATTCAATAATATTAATTTAATATGCTTTTTCATACATGTAAAGAAAGAAATACATAACTTTAAAATTTTAATTCAATTATTTAAAATATTTGGAATTCAATAGTTTTTTTTAGATCCATAGATAAAAGTTAATTCATTATTTCACCTTTTCCAGTTTTATAACTAAATATTTACTTTTATATTTGCATACTTTTATTTTTTATGGGAAGAAACACTTTTAAATGATCAATCAATTTTTGTTTCAGTGCTGTCAAATTTTCTAATTTATAGAAACAAAGGCTTGCTTCAGCTATTCATTGATTTGATAAAATATCAGATATCAACCATTTTTTAATAGAAAATTTATTTTAAAAAATATAAATCTATATATAGTAATGTTATCATATTTTTACATCGCTGGTTTTCAGTTAGAATGACAGTTCTCAAATTCTATAATACTAGATATAATTAATTTTTATGATTTTAATATATGCCTGGATTTAATTAATTTTAATAAGTTAATAATAATGTTAACCAATCTAAATTTAGTTCTTATGCCTAAACATTAACAAGAGATATTTTAAATTACAGAGCACTCGATATATGCATAACTTTAAATTATTGACTTTGTTACACTTTTTTGTGAGTTTAGGGGAGCTCAGAGTACATTCAAATTTTTTCAAAAGAACCTGTTTCCATTTTCTTGAATTAGTTATAATTTAATATAGTTAGGAAACAATGTACTATTTAAATAACAAATTTATTTTATAGCTATATAGATTTAGATAAAATGTGTTTTTAATTTCTCCATAATATTATTTTCAAAATAACATCTATATAATTATTAGACACTTAAAATTTTTTCCAATATTTATATGCTCATTGAGATGTTGTTTTTTTCAGGGAATATATTTTGCACAAAAGGAAAAGTGTTACTGAAGAAGTAAAAATAATTAGATTAATTAAATATGGTTTTTTCAGATTGTCTTTTATCATATTTGAACATCTGTTACCAAATGTCACTAACAGTTCCCATGAATAATCATATCATTTTACTTCACTGTCAGAATAGCTCTTATGAAAGCAAAGCATCATAGCATTGAAATCAAAATTATTTCATTTCTGCAGCTCTTGGTAACAAAATTTCATTTTTCATAAGCGAGATATTCACATATTTCAAGTTTAACAGGCCAACTACAGTTCATTTACTAAGCTAAACATTCTTTACAAGTTTTATTTGAACTCGGAAACTGTTTCCTGTGATGAACTCTTTTATAGAACGTATCACTCATGTGTTATTAAATTTCCACGTGTAGATAGATGTTCCGGAGCTTCAAGAAAGTAGCCCGAAGTTCTTCCTTAAATCAGTCGAGTGGGAAAATGAAAGATTCTTTGCCTAAAATTTGAAATATAAATTGTAGACTACGACAAGACAGATACTTAACCAACTAACTATATTAGAAGTCTTCATAGTCAGGGCGATATCTATAAAAGAAAATTTCGATTAATAAATTGCATAATAAAGCAATTTGATACAATTAATAAATGATAGGGATTTTCAAATCTTTTATTATATGTTAATTTTATCATTGAATCAAATCAATATAAAAATTAGAGAGGCTAAATATAAAATATCATGCACTTTAAAATGATTTAAAAATTTTATGAATTTTTTCAGAATATTTTATTGAGACTAAAACAAGTATTTTTTCTTGCAGTTGGATCTCATAAGCGACAGCTTGTAGTAAATAAACACAACTGCCGAAGTTTTACTTTTGAACATACAAAAGCATTTTATTCTTCATTCACGTATTTTCTTTTGTGTGAAAAATATTACAAATTGATAAGCGTACCACCTGAGGTTAAAGGGGCTTTATTTCATCAAATATTTCAGCTTCAAATGTGTACTCATTTCAATAACTATGATTTAATTTTTTGACAAGAGGGAAGTTAAGTCTATTTAAATACCACACACTTTTCTATGAAAAAAATTTGGTTTTTCCTTCTAGTAATTAACCAAATGTAAGAGGTAATTAACCAAATATTTTGAAAATTGATGGTGCTTCTGTTAACCTATGTTACCACTAAATAAAATAGGAGATAAAAGCTACAAATCAGATAAATAAAATAAAATCAAATAGTTAAGTTGACTGATATGTATAAAAAGAACAGCATAGAAATCAGAGAATGTTAAAAACCGTAAAATTCTCTCAAATTTGCATACGTTTGATAACGTATGCAAATAGATTTTTAATATATTTATTTAATTTTAAATATTATGTGTTTATTAACCTGATTAATGGTAAGAATATGCATTTAACAGGAATCTAGAAATTAATGAATAAAGTTACTAAGAAAGTTTCCTTTATTTCTTAACCCTTTCACTATTACTAGAGTTCCAAGACGTATATAAGTGTGTTTCCTAAATCTATGCATATGTCGACTATAAGCTAATTATCACTAAGAATAACAAAAAGTTATTTATTTGCATCGCATGATTTAGCAGTAAAATGAAGTAGGCATAATGCATATTAAAATTCAGCAAAATTAAAATCATAGGATCGAAGAATTGCATATGAATACTCATTAAATTGAAATAATCTAAAAAAGAAGTTTACGATCTGACATTGAAAACGTTTTCACTTTTAGTTCCACAATTAAAATTGATTTTGATCATTTCTGCTGACATGATTGCTAAAATCAAAAATTCTATGGCGCTATTTTGTGCGAGGAACATACTTACTACAGAAAGGTTTCATAATCTCCGTTTGGTAAGGGGGTATCCAAGATCCATTTCGGCAAACAAGGGTATCTGGTCCTCGTAATGTAAGGGTGTCATTGCAGCTATAATGAACAACTGCTCCTTCTCTAGGACGATTCCAACAGGATTTTTCTTCTGACATATTGTAGGTTCCAGTACCAGGCAAGGGAGGAACAGGATCGCATCCATAATCTAAGAAATGATTAATTTTTAGAAATACTTTATAGCGTATTTTCAGTCAATAAATAGAAGTTGTTGATCGCATAATATGACTTGATATAAAAAAACGATACATCAAAAATTATATATATATATATATATATATATATATATATATATATATATATATATATATATATATATATATATATATATATATATATATTTATATATTTATATATATATTCTTTGAATTAAACCATATTTTTATAAATCACAATTATTAAAATTATTTATTTTCTGTTGTCTCAGTGAACTATTATAAGATAAATTAATATTTATCGCTTTATTTCAGCAAGCTATACATTTAATTTAATTGGTCATTTATTAATTTGGTAACGAAAAAGTTTAATTCACTAATGGTCACAAATTTAATTAAATAATCTAAAGTTTTATGTATAATATTAATGATTGAAATTAAGCCAGTGTAATTCTAAATTATTTTTAGAGATTAATAGCTTAAGTTTTCGATTTGATTTCAAGGCTAATTGATAGTTGGAATTTAAGCTTCAAAGTTTAACTGAATAAAGATTAGGATTTCCTAATCTGGTATTCTCGTCTTAAAATTCGTCATATCAGCTTTACCGAGGTGTTTTAAAATAATTTACTGAATTACTAACTCAAGTAAGCATTTGAATTTAGTATGGTAAAATAACTTGCATTTTACGGGAAATGAATTATTTTTTATTTTTTTTTGCCGTACAATTTTTAAAGTTTCATTTTATAGAAAATTCATTTCAAAGAAATATTAGGTCATTTTCCTTATAATTTTGTTAATTGAGTTTATAATCAAATATTCATAGCAATTTCATAAACTAATTAATTTATGTTTTAAAATATATAATTATAAAAATTTTGTATTATTTCGTATGAAACTAATTTTCACAAATAAAAGATTACAAAAGAATAGGGTTCAATATTTTCTCTTAAATAAAACTATTTTTTCAGAGTTTCCAGTGCTTAGTACAGAATAAAATATAAAATATGCAATAAGATAAGAACATTTTTTTTCACTTTACATCAAATTTCAAAATAAATATATTTGAAAACTTGATAGGTTTAACTAATAAGAGACTATTTCAATTGTTACACTTATTATAAATGATTCAATAATTATTAGTTTAATATAAGCGTAATGTTTTGATAATTTAAATTGTATATCACAATGTGCAATTTCATAACCAAACTGAACTCTTAAAATCGGTAAGTTCAGCTTTATTACAATCTGTGCAAATTACACTAGTTTGAGATAATCAAATTCAGATTTACTTTATATAATAATATTGTATCGATAATAATATAAAGATTATTGATACATACATACATAAGAGATGCCAGTGAACCCCGTTCTGTAAGATTATTGATATCATGTATATTAAATTATTAATTACTGAATTCCAAAAATTATATGATGTTACATATGGAGTGATTAGAAATTGAGAAGATAATTCACCAATGCTTTTTATTAAATGTTTTCTGTGTGTGTTTTTCATGTGCTCGTCATTATCTAAGATTTTACTATTTATTTTCTTTTTTTTACTATTTTTAATTAATGTTAGAAAATTAATATAATTAATTAAAATATAAATTTCAATTATTCATTTATTCATTTTCCAGCTTTAAATTTAGCTATTGTTTAAAAATATCAAAATTTTACAAAAGTTACGTACTTTTGTTATTACTTGTCTAAATGTTCTAAATTTTAATCTAAATGTTTTATAAAAATAAAATCAAAATTGCATTAAAACCTTATGTCAAAAACTGTTGATGAAATTTGTAGATTTTAAGTTACAAATATTTTGAACAGCACCAATGGAATTTATCGATAAAACGTTTTCGTCATTTTATATTATATTACGTTTTTATAAGTATTGATAATTAATAACAATACTGTGTGGAAATAGTTTGCGCTTTATGAAACATTGTTAATTTTATTTTTAATATTATAATTATAATATGTTTGAAAGAAAATCTATAATTTTACGTTTTGTGCTTAGATACAATTAGTGAAATATAATTTAGTGCAAAATATTTATCAGAAGAGATATATTTTATTTTTTATTTACAAAATCCAAAATTTTGCCAACGCAACTCAAAAGAAAAGGAAAGAGAAAAATTTGAGAAATTGAAAAAGTAAAAACATCACAAATTTTTTTGTCTCAATATATGATTAGATAACTGCAATAAGTTTCACTGATTTTTAAAGGGTTAATGTATTTATAAGTATTATTTAAACATAAATAATTTTTCTGCGCATTAAATTAGTTCAAAGAAAGAAATTACATTATATTATGTCTAAAAACCGATTTGTTTTCCAAATTAAAGTGCAAATACTTTTGGAATCTCTTATTTTATATATGATCCATACAAAATTTGATAAGAGTTTGAATTGTTCATCTAACTTTAATGCCTTATGAAACTGAAACATCAAATTAACTAACTTAAAAAAACTGCATGTTTGTATTAACAATTGCATTAAAATTTATATTTGTTACAATGTGCAATTTTAATATTTTAATTCAGAAAATAATTGTTTTTATTTATTAAATAATATTAAAAATTAACAAAATTATTATTTTTTGTGCACATATTAAAACTGAAACAGGAAGAGGAAGAAATAGGTGCCATTAATTACTTGCATTCTTAAAGTATATAAGGCATAAAATTGATTTTTTCCTTTAGCTTAAATTAAAAGATTTCACTTTATCTATCAATGCTATATTTCGACGAGGGGACTTTTAAAATTTCCTGGAACAGTAAAATAAAGTGGAAGTGGCTTCCATTTTTCTTTAACCACTGGAAATAAGTCTAAAAAAATTACCTTCTGAGTGACTCAATCAGGCTTTTTAAAAAATGATCTTTCTGCTTAATTCAATTTAGCAGAAAGGATCGTACTTCTTAGTCATATAGATCACTATCTAAAAAAAAGCTTAATTTAGTTTATCTGTTTTTTACAATGTTTTCTTTGTTCGAGATGTTTATATGGAAGAAGAAAATTTACGGTTTGGCTGGATTTCAAAGTGACTATTGATGGTAGCTATCCAGTGACTCTAAACACAATAAGTCAACTTTTGAGAAGAGAGTTACATTTCAATTGTTATAGAAAATACAATCGATCTTTGAAGAATCTTGGCTAAATTGGCTTAAAATATGGCAAAAATGACATTATATATATATATATATATATATATATATATATATATATATATATATATATATATATATATATATATATATATATATAGATATAGATATAGATATAGATATAGATATAGATATAGATATATATATATATATATACCAATCGGATGATTCAATTTTTGTTATAACAATTGAAGTTATGAAAATTTTTTAATAAAAATAAAGAATATCAAGAGGTACTGCAAAAATAAATGTTTTAAACGTATGTGTGAAATCAGTAACAACAGTGTCTCTAACTAAACAATGGCTGCGAAAATTTTCAGTTATTCTTGAATAACTTTAGAATATTTTCATCCTTCTCATAATATTTTTACTCGAAAAAATATTTAAAACTATTTCCTTATTCATGAGAAAAAAAAGAAATAGTTTTAAATTTGTGCTCATTAGAAATTTTTATAAAACACAAGGGTTGTGAAGAAATATCGATATCAGTTTAAAAAAAAATGAGATAAAATTAAATTGGAAAGAAGATAAATATTAAACGTAAAGCATATTAATCAAATATATTTTTATATAATTCTTTTTAAATAGTTGTTCAGCATTATGTAAGAAATTCAGATTAAAATATTAGATGGCAGTTTCTTCCGAGAAAATTTTTGCATCAAATATTATTTCATGTGAGAGATTTTACGCAAATAAACATAACATGTTAATATAATTATAAAAAGCAATATGTCAATTTGCAAAATAAATTTTTGTTTATATTATTAAATTATTTTATATGAATCATTATGAGTGAGTCTTTATGTGAAATAATACTTGCTATGTATCTATTTTAAGAGCTTATGATCTTACAGAAATGCATCGTACAAAGTAGTTAAGTTTATGTACCAAATCTGAGGAGGAATTATGGCCATTAGTTACTTCACACTTGCAAAATAGTAAACATGGCACTGAGAAATCTGTTCATTTATAATATAGAAACTCTAAGAGGAGTGAACTTATAATAACTTCTGTTAAATAAATTTACTGAGAGGGTAAAAGATACTAAGAAATTGACACATAAATCGTATTCAAATTAATGAGCAAATAAGTTTTGAATATAAGTATTTGATATTCATGAATATATGCTCTTAAGAAAATGTATTCTTGAAAGTATATTCTATAAAACAAAATTTGTTTTCTGTGTTATGAATTTTCAAAGTATTTTCCAAAACTTCATACTTTTCTGAAATTTAAAAATTGAGCACGACATAATGAAATATTAATGAATGGGATATATACATGAAAACTAAAACTTTTTATGCGAATTGTTATTAATTCAAATTTAAAAATTGTAATTATGTTATTTAAAAATTTAGGCTATTAAGCACTTCTGTTATGATATTTAAGCAGATAAGCAAATTACGCTTTTATATTTTACGACAATATTTTTAAAACTCATTAGTGATATTGTGTGATTTGAAAGGTAGCATTTTTCATCTGAATGATTTGAGTCAAAATATTATTGAATTTTTTAAATATACTAAATTTATAAAATGAATTCTAAGATTAATACATTTTGTAAACTTGTTTCAGTTGTATTATTATTTCATTAATTTTTTTCTGAAAAATAAAAATATTATTAATAGAAGCATTTTTCCCTACCATTAATAAGTTCTGTCAATTGTAGGAAAAATATTCTTTTTTCCTTCACTAACTCATAATATTTTAGTAAGAATCAAAAATAACTGCAATTCTAATTTCCAGCGTGTATTATTTATCAAATGCATCTATTAATTTTAATTCGAAAGGAATTATTTATAACATGTTTGTTGAAAAAGTAAAATGTTTAATCCAGAAACAATTAATAAATAGTAAAATTAATCCTGCAAGATTAAAAACGTTATTTAATTTTAAAAAGAGCAGTCATTTTCATCTGTTTAATTTTTTATAACATTTGAATTGCTTTTGAACATCAAGATAGATTACTAATGATGATAAATAATTAATCTTGAAAAAAGTTATGAAAGTGCAAATTGACTTTTTTTAATGGATTTTTAAACATCTTTCATAGAATTCTACTGGAAAATGTGAGCAAAAACTCTAATTGTGGAGAATTAATCATTTTTATAATATATTACTACCGTTTACACAAAAACTCCTGATTTCCATAACACTCAATGAACTTTTCAACATTCATTTGCTCTCAACATTCAACGTTAAAATAGAAAGAATAAAGCGAGAGTAATTCAGATCATAAAATATATAAAATTTAAATTAAGTAATTATTAAAAAGTATCGTTGAGTTAAATTTAAAGATTTAAGACCAACTAATAATTTGCTTCAAAGTTTCACAGACAATGGTGTTTTAGTCATTGATTGCTTGTGGCACCTGTTTTCCCGAAATTCTTTTTACAACTTTTTAGCATAAAAAAAGTTTCAAATATCTATAAGATCAAATATCCAAATATCTGTCTTCAATTCTTCTAATTAGAAAAATGTTTTCAAGAAAAATCCTATATTTAATATAACCTTACAGTTTGAGGTATTCTTTTTGAGTAAGCCGAGAAAAAAATTAAATGTACATATATTTTCAAGTAATTTTTGAATAAAAGCAGTATTCACTAGTCCAAACCTGCATTAAAAAGATTTTAAAGTTATGTACCCCATATGCCTGGAATCTTTATTAATATAAGGTTCTTTATGAATATAGTACAAAATTATACAACATTTTAAGTACTTTTTTACCGTATTCATATATAGAACAATATTCATAGAAATATATAAAAATTTCTATAATAATGTTGTTTTCTTAAGTACATTTAAGGAAAATATAATGAATAAATACGATCTTAAAGAAAAGTTATAAAAATTAAAAGTGTGAGAAAGTACCGTACTTTTTGAAACTGAAAGAAAACAGTACAAGTTCTGAAATCTGTGTTATTTTATTTATTACTTTTTTCCATGAATTCTTATTGGAACTAATAATGTATACATTAATGTTTTTCAAATGCATTTGAAATGTTTTTTTTACAAAAATATTTAATTCTTTTATACAATATCAAGAACCTAGTTTGAATTATTTTGTTGAGTATTGCGTGAATCGATGAAAAAACAAAACAAATTATGATAATCAGTAATGAATAACAGAATTTTATTTTCCAAATTAATGTTATTGAACAGGTATATTGATTCTGCGTTTTAATTTAAAATAAATGCTACTTTTGATTTTTTTATCAGAGTGTTCATATTGATATCGCAATATAAAGAAATATTGAAATAGCTATGGATAAATAGAATGTTGTTGTATGCATATTATTGTAGTTAAATTTGTCAGTTTAAGTAAGTAAATAAGTCTAACCAAATACTTGGTTAAAAATGATTATATATATATATATATATATATATATATATATATATATATATATATATATATATATATATATATATATATATATATATATATATATATATATATATATATATATATATATATATATATATATATATATATATATATATATATATATATATATATATATATATGTATATATCATAATCATAAATTTAATGTTTTAGAATTATTGAATAATCTTAAAGATATGTTATATAAATTACTTAAAAAGTTAAGCTTCTAAAATCATAAGAAAAAATTACAAAAAAAAAAACAATTTTTAAAATAATTTAATTATATTCATAGAGTTGTGCAAAGTAATCTACTATATGAAACAAATGTTTCAGATTTATTGAAAATTTTACATTTTGCATAGTGTTTTAGTAATGAAACTATAAATGAATTTGCTACAATGAAAATATGCTGCAATTTATTTTTATATATAGCATTCAATATGCAAATTTAAAATTTCCACAACAGTCAGAAAGCAGCAACAATCTCTTTATGATATGGATTATAACACTCAAGTGAAGCGAGACAGAAAGTCGAATAAAAAGTCTTCTATGTAGACTATCTTTCCCTTCCACGCATACTCGATTCACTCTACGGATTTTTTTTAGTCTTTAAAGAGAATGACAAATATGCTTACCTATCGGATATGAGCCAGGAGATTTCCTACAATCAATTTAAAGAAATTTAACGTCCCACATGAGTTCATAATATCTGCCTACAAGAAAAAGTTCTTACAAACCGTTCTATATAATTAAAACCTTTGTAGTAAGCAAATTTTGTGAAAACGTAAAATTATCCCATATCCATTTTTAATTCATGATTATAAGTTGTAAAAAGTATATCAGATGACGGTGTGTGTTCTCCAAAATAAAAAGCTGTCTGTAGTTTTCCTTTCTAAAAAATACATAAAGCATTGCTGACTATATTGTCAATGACAAAGACAGTTAAGTTTTTGTTTTTAAAATATTTTACTTTTTAATGAAGATAATAGTTTCTTAATAAAATAGTCATTTTAAGTATATCCAGAGAAAAATTTCAAGCCCTTATTTTAAAATATGTTAAAGAAAATTAGGAGAAATTTAATCTTTTTCGAGAGTTTTTTTAATTTATTCATATTTTTTTTCAAATCATTTCATTTACACACGTAACTATGGAGGACTTGCAATTTATTATAAAAATTTTCTAATATTTATAATTACAGCTATACTATGAAATTTCTTTTTAATCTTTAATCATTTATAAGTAAATATGATGTACAGAGAAGAATAAAAATACGTCTATTTTCTTAGACGCTTAATTCCTAGTGAATATAAATAAATATACTTCGTTCATGTAAACTAATTAGTTTATATGAATGAAGCATATTTAAAATATATTTTTATACAACGAAACACACACATTCCTTACAATAAAAACATATTCTGTAAGAAGAAATATATCCTTTGCACTGAAAAAAATCATAAATTAGTAATTTTTGTGTTTGGATAAAATAGTTTCGTAGAAAAGACAAAGGAGAAAATTTAGAAAATCATAAATATTATGCTAGTTTAAAAAAAAAAACATAGACAACTTTAGAACTAGCAGAACAGTTGTTTCACAAAATTCAATAAACCAGAACTCGTATCAGTAATTTTAACAGTAAACCCTCTGTTATTTTTCCTATAAAAATTAACCCAAGATTCCCTAGTAGATCTCCAGAATTTACAATGTCTTTTCTGAATTCAAAACTTAAAACTGAATGATAAAAATTATTAATATAGGTATTTTATTAATAAAGTAATGCGTGATATAAAATTTATGTTTACTATTGTAAATTTTACTGTTTCTTTCCTCTAATGAAAGTAACGATATTTTTTTTTTAAAATATATTTGGGGTCATAATAACTTTCATGTGCTTTATTTTCAGTATTTAAATCCTCATTTTGGAATATGAGTATATCTGCTTCATTAATTATTGTTAATTAATTGGAATTCAAATGATAGTTGTCAAGACATAATAAATTAATCTATTCTTTTTTATGCAATTTCTTGAGCTTTAAATAGTATTTTTCTATTTAACCGCAGTCGTAATATTTTTAATATTATATGCATTCCATTAGGATATGTTATTAAATTGACTAAATCATGAATGTAGTTTTTGAAAATAATGCTTTCAGTATTTCAATATTTTCTATTTTTCTTACCTTAAGTAATTTTGATTTATTTTCATCAAAATTAAATTTCTTGATGGTAAAGTTTCTTAGTAGCCATTTTCCATTACTTCAATAATAAAGAAACAATATATAAATAATTGTAGCACCACACAAATGTGTACAAACAATTACACAATGTTAATGATATGCTTACTAAAATGAAACTATATTTACTAATATCTTTAACCTGTAACAACTGATACTATTTTGTAAGAGTTGAGTAATCATTTTTAATGAAAATTAATTATAATTTAATTACTTTTTGTAAAAATAATTGTAATATTTAAGATTTATATTTCATAACTAATTCTCTAAGCCTTTTTGAACTGATTTCAACAACAGCTTATTATAATATTTTCATACATAAAAGTTTCAAAATAAAATAGTATAAGCAAAGCATTTATGGATAATTTTAATTTTCAGTTAAATAATAATTGAAAAAAGACAGCAAAGCAGGAGATAGAAGGAAACGGCATTCTAAAAGAATAATCTATGAATCAAGGAAGAATTAGAAGTTGGTCAGTAAAGTTCTTATTTACTTGGTTTTGAATTTTCATTTGAAATTACACACGAAAGGTATTACTTCAAATTGTTTTACGCTTGTAATGTTATACGGTTTAATTTCAGTCACGTCTTCAGCAGTTGTGTTCTCAAGGGACTATATATTAATCAACCAATTCTTCGCTAGTTCTAATATTGTTCCCTAATGCTCGTGTAATGCTTAGAGATGATAATCTATCCTTCTCCTTCAAAATCCCCCATAGTCAAATCCCGTAATTCGTTCATTTGTTGAATATAATAATGGGGTTTCTCAGTTGTCAAGCTTTAATGTATTCAAATCCATGAAATTAATTTTCGAAATTAAAAATTTACATTTATCAAGACTTGTGTTCATTTATGAGTACGAGAATCATGAATTAGAAAATGTACTCTTACAAATGTACTAAAACTAATCATTGTTGATTTCGAGAAAAATCCAAATAAACATAGATACAAATAATCTATTTCTACATCCCATAATAGTAAATCTTGTGAACTTATATCCTTCCTGTGTGATCACTTATTTAATCATCATCTTCTTATCACAAGACAATATATAACATATACGTGAGAACAATTGAGATAAAGATAGGGGAATACATTTTGACATAGTTATGTATTTCTTTATTATTATAGATAATGCTCCCACTGATGTCTCTAATAATTTTGAATAACACCAGAATTATTAAAAATAATACTATCTATAATAATATTATTAGAAGCTATAAATGTAATTAAAATGCATTTACATATTTTTGAAGGTAAGTTATTTAAGACACTTTATAATTTTGTTACAGAAATTCTATAGACTTCGAAATTTTCTCTCACCCTATGATCAAGTGTTTCCAGTAAATTTTTAAAGTTTGGGAAATTAGTATTTCTAGTTTCCTATGGCTTTGTACATTTTAGCGTTAAAATATTTAGAGTGTCATTTTTTTCTGACTTATGTCTTTACACTTTAGTGTGAAAAAAGACTTCCTAAACAAACTCCTCTTTAGGAGATTTAGAAGTTGTTGCTCAATCAAAGTATTATTGTTGACAACGCATCACAAGGCACTACAATCCACCTGTATTCTGAACATCACCACTGAAGTCTAATATTGAAAACATAGGTAATAAAATCTTTAGTAGAGTAAAATAAGATTAGGATTAAACGTAGGTAGATTTCAACATGAATTGAAATCTTGTTTTGCACATTTTCGAGTAAAGTACAATTAAATATAGTCTTTCAAAGTAATATACATTCATTCTTGAAGAATGATATTTGTATAGATAGAATAGAAAATTTTCTCTTGGAATAATTTAAGCTAAAATAAAGTCCGGGTGGGTAAAAAAATGTAACTAATAAAATAGTTTACTAAGAAATGCATTTTATTGAGTTAAATAAAATATTTCCAAAATATTTTAATAAAATTAATTTAGAAAAGTTATTTTTTCAGTCATATGCTCATTCTTTATTTAAAAACTTAATATTTGTCTTAATTTGTCAGTATTCTAATTTTGTTTAGCGATTACTTTGAAATTTGCTTGCAAACTTAGTTCAGTCATTTCAATAAGCTTATTAATTGAACTATTTTTTAAAGATGTTTATTTAAAAATTAGAAAAAAAATGTAATAGAGGATTCAGAACAAGGGAAAGTAAAAAATTCTAATCTTAAGAAAATTGAACTAAGGTCAATGAAATAGAATTTTGTTCAGGTCCATGTGTTGGTATTAATCATTAATTCATGACTAAAAAATACGAATTACATAAAAAATAAAAATTCGTAAATGAATTATTTTGAACTTTTCAATCGTTGTACAGAGTATTATTTTAATGCACACACACAGTACTAATACAAAAATAATTTACACAAAATTTTATTTTAAAATACTTTGATAAAATATTATGCACAGAAGAAAATATTGAAGAGAAATTAAAATCAAATTTTGTTATAAATGTAACAATAAAGTAATGAAACAATAATGCGTTTTAACATAAACAACGCAATGTATCTAACATTTGAAGATTACATTTAAATATAAACAATATTAGCTGTAAGTATACAGCTACGGATAACTAGTGAAATTAAGAAATTCAGAAAATACTCTTTTACACAGGTGAAAAGTTGAATAAAATAGTGCTGTCAGAAATTATCCTGATAGTACTACTTTTTTAACTTTGCATTTGGGTAAAAGAAGTATTTTTAGAGCATCCTAATTTCACTAATTCATTCATAAACAAAAACCTGGCCAATAGAAGCACAGAAAAGAGAGTATTTTTTAAAATACTTAACGAAAAAATTAAAATAAATATTATAATTATATAATTGAAAATAGTTATTTGATTTTTAAATTAAAAATAACAGTTTGATTTTGAATATCGTGAATTATTTGACGATTTTGTGAAATGAAAATTTTAGAATAAGGGATATGTATTTTGTTATCTTCAATATAAGTAGACATCAATCATCCTAGTGACATTTTTATTGCTCCAACGAAAATAATAACTTATTGTTTTCTTTCACGACAAAAAACAATAAAACTGATAAGTAGAGAAACTGGTATGGAAGCTTCAAGATAATTTTGTCTTAACAGAAACCGGGTAGGAACTATTTCCGATCGACTTATTCTGGTAAGGCAATAGCGGCTCTTCTTCACTTTGGCTTAGCTTTTCTACCTTTCTCACCTTTCAAAGTACTTTTTACCACCTCGGGGAACTAAAACTTTTAAGAACCGAAGCAAACAAATAATTTTTTTATTCATGCCTGCCCAACTTCACTTTAATAACATGGATTTACTAGAGCATGCTTTTGAAGCGCGCACGAGAAAGAAAGCACAGGTTGAAAAAAATATTAGTCGAAAGATTAGGAAGAATCTTTCCAACTCTATTATTTCCACTAGGACTGAAGAGGTATTAAATTACAGTTGTACTAAGGAATACAGAACCTCCTTTTGACGCCTTTCAAGAAGGGAACGGAAGCACAGATTTTACAAAGTTATCTCTGATTCTAGTGTCTCGTTAAAAAAGGTTTGACAAATTATGTTATCCGTACCGAAAATATCCGCAGCTGAGGAGTAGAAGGGCATGAAAAATATCAAGACCTCCATTATATTCTTTTTTTGAGTTTGTTTTTTAGAAACTTAAGTTTATCGCCAATTTCAAGTGAGATTTTATAGCGTCAGGGCTTTCATAATGTCTGATGATACGACAGTCGAGAGAATTATAATTTATGATGCTTCATTTATAAAACGTAAGACGCTCTTTTTGAGCAACCTTAGTGTAACCAGTAGCGTGGAGATATTTCATCATCCGAAGAGCTCATATACTCAGTAAGATTGTCGTGAATTTCCGGAAACATGATTCCAAAAAAGATTGCCACTTTCCAACTTCTCTATTATTCAACAAGATTGATAGCAGCTAGAATTTCTTTTAATATAAATTCATCTACTTACTGAATTTCTTTCAAAATTTTCCTAATTTATTCCGAAATATTTAAAAGAAGAATTATAATACATAGTTAAACTCATTTAGAAATTGAAAATATTAAAAAAATGTGAAATTAAGTTATTGGGGAAACCAAAAATCTGCTCTTTTATTAAAAATATTAATTAATGAAATGTATATATATATATATATATATACAATGTCTAATATATATCCAATCATATTAATTATTTTGCACTGTTAAGATTTTTATAAAGTATTAAAATATCTTCATATAATATTATATACGTTGTTAGAGTTTAATATTCATAGATTAAAACACGTATAATATATATATATATATATATATATATATATATATATATATATATATATATATATATATATATATATATATATATATATATATATATATATATATTAATTTAACATTTTTTCCTCTATCTAAATAATTTCCTGTCCATAATCATCGTTTCACAGCTGTGTTTTATGTACTTAATTTTTTTTCAGGGAAATATTTCTGGCTACAATTTGAATTTTGATACAGACATCGTGAAAGCATTCAAGATTTATGATAATCTGATTATTAAAATGTTAGCTTGATGTTTAAAATAATGAAAAATGTACTTTTTAACAGTTTGATTCAGAGTACTAAAGATTTACATTTTGATTAAAGCTTAATTAAATCTTATAACTACTTTGAGTATAAGTCAAATGTTTGAAATTTCAAAAAATTCAAAACTTATTAATGCAGCAATAATAAAATTGCAGTTACTAATATTGAATTATTTTCGTCAAAAAGGATGACAAATTATAGACATTAATTTGCTATTGAAAAAAGTTTTGTGTTATGCGATTTTAGTGGAAAATTTATGAGAGAGAATTTTTAAAACAGAGAGAAAGCATATGAAACAATTATTTAAGGTGTTATGATTTTTAAACTGTATTCTAAATCAACAAGATTTTCTCCAATGAAATATTTTACAAACTATGCATTGAAAAATGTCTAGAAACTTAGAAGCTGATATTAATTTTCTATAGATGCTTAGGCGTATTTCATAATTAATGTACTAGTAACTGTGTGTGCGATTTTAAATCCCGAAGATGAAAAACAGGTTCAAAGAATTTGATCTAAATGAACTCGAAGATGAAAAACAGGTTGACAAAATTTGATCGAAAAAAATAGAAAATATATCACTTCTATAAATAAAAACAGAATGCATTTTTTCAAATAGAGATAAAATTCAGATATAATCTAACCAATTAAAAAAGTAAATTCATTATTTGATGGAGAAATATTTAAAAGATATAAATTTGAATGTTATATCTTCTTATTCTCAAATTATTTTTTAATATTATAATAAGAAGAAACTATGGGAAGAATAAGTACCTTATTGCGAAAAAAGAGTACACAACATTTTCCTATTTTGCATGAATTTAATTGTCTACTAAAAATTTATTCAATAACTGAAATAAACAACAAGAATTTACATTTATCAAATGTATTGCAAACTAAATTTTTATTTAAATATGTACGCATTTTTGTGTTATCAAAGATAAGGAAAGATTTCAAAAAGAATTTATAAGGAGCAGATACAAAACGAATATTAACGTTAAAAGTATTACATTACCTAAAATATCGACACACATATTTGATTTGATTTCTATATATATGTAAATGATTATGAATACAGTTCGAAATCCTTATAATAATTAAAGGTAGGTTATATGGCTATATCATAATCTCAGTAAGTGGCAAGCTAAGTAATACTGGCTACCATTGCTGATGAGCCAGCTGGTAATGTTAATAACGGAATCACAAGGCCTTAATTTACCGGTGCATTGCTTAACTGATTTGAGTTAGTAAGCCGTAATGGATAGGGTAGTAGACTGAAAGGTGTGTTAAGATTTTCAAAAAGAAATTGATTTTTCCTTCCTTTGGAATTATCCGCTTCTTTAATTACTAATTAAATAAACTATATTATAAATAGCAACTGCTTTCCTGTTGAAATAGTTTCCTATTTGTGGGTCACTGAAACATTTCAGTAAAGTAATTCATTAAAACGAAATTCATATCAAATAAAAATATCAATACAATTATAATTTTAAAATTTTTTCAACAATATAAGGTATTATTTTAATATATTAACTTTTATATCATTAGAAATGAATTAAATTAAATAAAGATATTGCGATGAATCATTGGTTGAATATCAAATCATGTGAAAAAACTTATAACATTCAGAGATGGCATTAACTCAATATTGGCACAGTTAATTCATCCTAAATGTGATCATGATTAAGCAAGAGTTTATTTATTAGCAAAAAATTCAAATATTATTTTCATTCATTTGCAGCTGTTTATCAACGAGCATTTTATTACTTAATATTGTTTTAAATTTATATTCATTATATTAATTGATTTATGTTAAATTAATAATGGGAACTTAGCTGAGAAGAATATGTTGTGTTAACTGATAAAATTTGGTGAACATGTTAATTTGAAGTATTATTGAGAAAGTATGGTAGAATATGTATACATAGTTTGTTTTAATTTTAAAACTATATATGAAATAAAACTATAAAAATGTAACAATTTATAGGCATATTGCATAATTATTAATTCAAAATAAAGTGCAAAATTACTTAAGCAAAACTACAAGATATATGATAGTTTTAAAACACCAAATAGTTTTAACTTTTTAAATTCCTATATTGCTGGAAGTAAATTTTCAAAACATTAAATTTTTGATTTTAAGAAATATAAGTTTATATTGCTTACATTATTAATTAAAATTTATTTCGATAAAAAATTTATATTTTTATGATTTACATTCACTAATATAATTTAAGTTTTAGTACAATGCTTCAAATCTGAGACATTTATTCCATAGTGGTGGATCACAATAATTATATAATGCAATATGCAAATATGCATTTTTTGACCAGAAATGTGCTTCTTTTAAAATAACTAAAATTGTGTAAATGTATTAATATGGCTAGCATAAAATAATTATAAGAATGTATATAAACTGTAAAATTAAAAAAATGACAAGTTTCAAAGTATGTACATTATTTCAATAAATCAGTCACGGTAGCATTATTTTTATTTATTACTGTATATAACAGTTAATAATCCATATATTTACTTCAGTTATTGATTTCCTTTTTGTATTATTAGACTGGAACTATTGAGAGAAATATGAGAAATGTTATTATCACACTAATGAAAAAATAATACATGGTATATAATAATGTTGACAAACCTATAAGTCCGTGTATTGTTTTTAAAGTATTTGTTATCTTAAATTAAAATGGATTTTAGCTAATAAATATCTGTTACGAAGGGCACAAAGAATTAAAAAGTTAAATATAAGTATCTAAATAGGCACGATAGTTGGATCGAAAAATATATTTAATAAAGTTGTTTAATAACATCATTTGCTTGATTACAAATGATTTCAAAAGAATACATTACAAGAAGAAATTGCGCAAGCCTGCCTTTTATAGTTTAGAAATTACCTGAAGGGAAAATATTAATCTTTGAAATGAGAATTGTCAAGTTAAAAGTCTTGTTCGCAGAAGCTTTTCAAAATGCAGAAATAAATTACAGAATATTTCTTCGTATTACGAAAGGGTTTTGATCATTTACTAGTGAAAATTTTACTAAAAATATTCTTGAAAGAAAAGTGGAAAACATTTGCCCGCAATCATTTCTCAGAAATTCATTCGCGCAAAATATTTATTTTCGATTTTTGTTTAATTTTCGGAATTTGATATATTTAAAAAAAAGTGCATCGAATTCCAAAAATTATATGTAAGAAATTAATTACCCCAGTTAATATTCTATTAATTTTATCGTAAAGATTCCGGTAAAATTCCCAAAAAGAAGCACGTGAACGATTATTTTGCCAGTTCAAATAATTTTCTCTATTTCCAATATTGTTGAATATTTTCATATCAGTTACAACTGATATCTGTTAGTATAGTACTTTCGATGTGTTATATAAATTTGAAGAACGAGAAAAATTGATTAGCAAAATTTTTGTTAGATTAAACAAAAAATCAAGACAAAGAAATTATTATTAATATAGATTTCATAATGAAAATAAATAAAACTTACAATTAATGAAGCTCATTCAATTTGGCGAGAGTTAATTTATTAACTTCCTTGATAAAAAAAATTATTTGAAACATTTTTTCATGCTTCAATGTGACAACGTTTATATGATAATCATTTAAATACTCTATTTTTCTAACTTCATAAAAATAAAATGATTCTTGATTCTAAATTTTCTAATTCTGTTCTAGGATTTCTGCCATTTCAACTGATTAAAGCTTACTTGCTTCTCATATAATGTGTATTCCTTTTTTTCAATTTTTAATATGGGTATTAGTTACCTATAGAGTACAATAGTAACTTATTTAATGATAAATGATTAATAAAAATATAGTAGATCTGCATAATTTAATCTCTCAGATACTTATTAAAATATACTTATACTTTCCGAAAACATATTTGGAAAAAAAATATACTGATAAGCCTTTTTTTTGTGGAAAAAGTTTTTTTAAAAAAACACAACAAAATAGAATAAAAATATATAAAATATTCTCTACTACATAGCTAGACCAAATGTAAGAAAGTATGTATTATTTGAGAATACCATGATTCATAAATAACGGTACTTTAAGCAAAAAACTCCTTGAAATTGGGCATAAAGATTTTGAGCAGGATAAAATGCTTTCGAAAACAAAAGTTAAAAAAAAGTTATTAATATCTATTTGTGTAAATAAGAAACATTTTTTCACAAGAATTTCATTCGATAGATTAAGATGAAAAATGCTTTTTACTTGAAGATCATATAAGAGAAACCTGTCGAAAAAAACACAATAACTGCTCTTTCAAATACTTTTTGTGTTGTGTCAACAGGCTTTCAAAAGACATTTCTGTCCACATTGCTGAATGCGAATAAATATTTACTTTCATTCACATGAATGTTAAAAAACACATGCTATGTTTTTGTTCGAAAATTCGGAGTTCATTTAGATTTGATTTATTGCAAAAATATAAGAAAATATTGGAAAAAATATTTCCTATGAGTGTAAAATTAAACTTAGAATACATATGACTACAGTAAGCGCAAACTTTCGTGCAAAACTGTGTTTTGAAAAGCGAAATATATGAAAAATTGAAGCTTCAATTTTTAGAGTATTTATTTCCGTAAGGATGACTTTTTTCATAATTCCAATTTCTGTTACTTAATTGCTTTCACGAAACATAGATTTTATTATTTATTTACTATTTTTTCAGAAAATTTAATAACCTAAGATTCAGAATTTAAATATATATATATATATATATATATATATATATATATATATATATATATATATATATATATATATATATATATATATATATGCGTATAAATTTTTTATTCATATAACTATATAAAAGTCTACATTTTTGTAGAAACATTTGTTTAATATTTCAATAATTTTTTTATACATCTAATGATTGAATGAATGAATTAACTACATTGAAATAAAGCCTATGTTTTGAATATTAACATTTAAATTTTTGTTATTTTATTTTTACGAATAAAATCTTTGCCTCAGCAGTATCTATCAAACATGTCATATTTTTTGACAGATTATTCAGATAATACTTTTCTTAACGGTTATAACCATTTCTTATTAATTAATTTTGCACTAATATATTCAAAATTTTCAAGTGATCAGTAAAATTAAAGTGATGTCAAAACACTAAAACTATTAAAACCAATCAATTTTCAATTTGTAACAATTCTTAGAACCTGATCACTTCAAGTTATAAATCCGGTATTTAAGACAAATATGTTTTTCGGAGTAAATGTTTTGATTCAAGCCAAAAATTACTGCGGCCACCTAATAACGACAGTTGGATGTAAAATTTCATATTTCTTCCGTTAGAACATGAAAATGCGTCTAATGGCAATGAAACATCTTTGTAGAAAGTCTAACAGTTTTTATGAGTAATTTATTCATAATACTAAGTTAATATTTTGTTTGTAAAACATTTATCATGAAAATTATTTCTGAAACACCAGAAATATAAATTTTGCATAAAAAAAACATTTAATTTTAAAAGGAAACATTAAAAGTAAAATATCATATATCACATAAAATCTTACAAACACTCGATATAATCTTGGAAAATTATAGAGTGCTTTTTGATCATGAGGAATTGCTTCGAATTAAATAGTTAGTGGGAAACCAATATAATCTATGTAAACTAATCATTAAACTTATTAAAATATTAATCGCAAAAAGGAGATGGAATTAAATTAGAACTATGGGAAAATTAAACAAGCAAATTATTTAGCTGTGTGTACATATATTTCTCTTTTTTAACTATTCACCTATCTATCTATCTATATATATATATATATATATATATATATATATATATATATATATATATATATATATATATATATATATATATATATATATATATATATATGCATATATATCGATATCATAAGATTATATGAATAATATATACAAACTTGTCTTGAGGACATAAAATGTTATATATGTCAATATATTTTTCATTATTTCTCTTCATTAAAATAAGCAGTTGAAATATAAATTTTATAATCTAAAAGTAATAGCACCCGTATAATTATGTATTTGGTGGCTTGTTGCCATCTTGGAATATCTAAGTCAAAATTGAATGAATTTTTAAACTTAAGACGAAAAGTTCTTGAAGCTCTGTCTTTGTCGCTGCAATCCGATATTATTTCTTAAGAAAACATGTTGAATGTGAAGTGGCTTAGTAATATGAGATTTACGGGATAAGTTGAAGAAGCAATTTCTGACAAATTTCTTGGAAGTAAGCCAAGAGGAAAAAGAAAATAAATACTGTGGGAGGAGAAAGCTTTTGATAATCATATATAATGCATTTTATCGAATATTTCTTTTCTCCATTCAAATGATTTCTATTTAACGAGTTTGCTTGCTAATGGGGTTGTGAAAAAAAAGTCCGTTTCTTTTAAACGCTTAAAAATGAAAACTATTAATCAAATTCCGTAGCAGTTAGCTTGTGTTTCAGATTTCAGAAAATTATTGCTTTTGATTTTCAATGATGGTTTTGATAGATAATAGAGTTAGTCAAACAAACTATATAATGGCAGAGAAATTATTTTCTTGGATCAATTTTCCCTGTTTATAACTTCTAACGATTCTAAAATGATTTAAATTGAGTTTTAATTTTAAGTCAATTACGCGAGTGATTATTTAAATCAGGGATGTAAAACAAATGCCATTTTTTATGATAAATATCTTTCATTGACACATAAAACAATATTTCTAAAATAATTAATTAGTTCATATATATATATATATATATGTATATATATATATATATATATATATATATATATATATATATATATATATATATATATATATATATATATATATATATATATATATATATATATATATATATATATATATATATATATATATATATATTCTTAAGATATTTATTTAAATGGTATTCGCTTACATATAAAAATGTAAATAATAGTTTTTTGTTTGTAATATAAAATAAAAAAAAATTACCGGCACTATTTCTCTTTTCATTTCTGTCATTCAAAATATTTCATTTTCATTTCTCATATAATTTTAGTATCTGAGAATACATTCATTATAATAAATTTTAAATGAAAATAAATTATAACATAAATTTCAACACACTTGTTTTAAGATTTTTCTGGGATTGTTTTCCTTTCATGTTACGATTTCAAAGCTGTTTCAGTTTTTAAGGATTTGAAACTTTCTGAAATATTGAAGTTTGTAAGCCAATCAGTATTCAGCTGCAAAGGGTAATCCTTTGACCTCTTTTCTAGATGCAGCTTTTTATGTGTATACATGTATTTTATAATTTTCAGCTCAAGAAAAAATCTTTTGCACTTTATCAAATGCGGGAGAGTAAGCTACTTTTCAAATAAAATAAAGACTTATTCTATGATACTTATTCCAATATAGAATCGAAGAAATATGAAAGCTATTTATTACTTAGACTCGTCAGTCTTTTTATCTTCTATGCCCTGGATTTTCGTGTATTTTATAGTGAAACGTTCAAAAAGTCCCCTTGAAAAATTATGTTTCACTTTGAACATTGGTGTAGCTCATTTGAACATTTGTCCAGGAAACTATGGCTGTGGTTCATTTGAAAATCAAGACAGAAATTTTTTTATTTTTTTTTTATTTATAAGTTTTTACAGTAGAGAAAAAATTTTTGGTTTAAAATATTATATATCAAAAGACCATATGAAAGAAATTTGAAATTAGTAAAGGATATCCTCCTAAAATAGTAATCAAAAATGCGTTTCGAAATGATAAAAAATTCAATAAAATTGCGAAGATTCATGAGAATTTCAATCCAGACCATAGACTATTCAATTGGCTTTGGCATTGAAGGACACGGAACACATTCAGCCAATATATTTACGTATAATTTTAATAAAAATTGATATTTTTTATTATAGATTATTAGTAATAAATGAGGTTTTTTTTTAAAATAACGTACTACGTTTAGAGTGCGTTGAATATTTGAGTCAAAGTGCAGATTTGTGTGTACCATGACATATGCTATTTAAGTTTATATTCATTATTTTTACTACTTCATAACTATTTAGTCTTTATTAAAAATTTATGCTATTTTTAGTGCTAAATACTGATCATAACATTGTTTCACAATTTATAGTAATTTATTAAAAAAATAAAAGACTTAGAAATATGTATCTTTGGAAAATATTATGATTGTCTAAAATTGTGAAATAGCACACGTTATCTGAAAATCTGAGAAAAAATTAAATGAAAACATTACTTTAAAACTAACTACAATAGAAGATAACCTGATAATAAAAAGCATGTTTTACAAAATTCAAAACCAGATCGAGTTCAAAATGTTTCCACTCAAAATTCAGTCGTTCTTATTAAAAATGTTCAGCAGCTGAAATCAATCTTTTTCATAACAATGCGTATCCTAAATGTTCTTTGATGAATATTTTTTCATTGAAAGAAGATATTAGTGCTTAATGAAAATCATAAATATATATTTGGTCAAGAAATATTTTCTGATTCTTAAGACGATTGAAGTCAGTTTTCATATTTTATGATTTAGCATTGCAATTGTATTCTTAATAATTTTTTACATTCTTATTATTTTTTGTATTCATGTATATTATTATTCTTCAGATGTTTCTACAATAAATTCTTCTCGTTAGTTGCGAGAAGAATTTATGGGAGTGTTTGAGTCACCTACTCTAATTGAATCTATGGATTTTTAATCCCTTCAATAGCTTTTCACAATTTAGAATATTATGAAATTTAAGTAAAATGAATAATTTGGGTATAAATACGAGTAATTAAACATTTTGGGTTAGGATGATTTTCACTTAATAGTTATTTGAATTTTTTTTGTATTTGTCAATGCGATAAATGTTTTTAGGAAGCTTATATTTTATGCTATATTTTTCACATACAAAATCATAGATTTTATATCTAGTACCATAAAATTTTAAAAGATGTACTGATTATATTGATCATACACAAAGATTTATTACATTGCTTTAGAAAAAAATCATTTCCAATATATCTTAACATATAGAGTGATAAATAAATGTAATAATTTATACGTTATTTTATAAAACACTCATAAGAAAAAGATTATAATTTAAAGAATCTAAACTCTGTTTTCATTTAGTGACAACAAATTTACACTGCTTGGCATTGAAAATGCAACAACAAGAAGGAGTGGCCAGATAATTACGTAAGTTTCAGGATAGACGTGCCTTACCGAATTATGAAAATGCCGTGAAATGTGCAGCTTTCCAGCAAACGTTGGAAAAGATATAAGGAGAGGAACCGGCAGAGTGGGCAATATTCGCCCCGTTATTGTTGCTTGGAAAATAATCATTGAAGTTTGTTCTTGTCTCAAAAGACACCTGCAGAGAATGCCAAGCCATCGCCAATGGAGTCAGTTCCAGAAAAAAGACAAATTTATGAAGAGCATAGTGATCGGACTGAGAAGAGAAGATTGGTCCTTACAGCAAATCACAGTTGACAGACACTTGGACGCATCCACAGTGCACTAGCTGTGGCGAAGATATATGGAAAAAGGAACTGTGGAAAGTTTGCTGGGTGCCCGTGTGGCCAGAGTGACGTCAACACGAGTGGATAGACACATCCGACGGGAGGGGATGGCGGCATTGCAAAGCAAGTCTATTAAAGTTCTGCAACATGTTCAAGACAACCTGTATGCTCCCATATTGAGCAGAATCATTTGCTGTAGATTAACTACTTGCGGCTTGCTCTCATAACGTCCGTTAAGAAGACATGTTGATCCCACAGCAAAGACGCCAACGTCTGGAATTGTGTCGGATAAGAGTGATGTGGACGACGGAGGAGCACAGGATCGTCTTCTCAGATAGGTTTTGCTTCTGTTTCTTCAGAGATGGTCAACCCGTATGAGTGAAGCCTTGGTGTGAAAGCAGCTTCAATTGTGCAGCAATTGTAGAATGCCCCACTGCACTACAAAGTGGCATCATGGTTTGGGGTACCATTGCGTACGATTCCAGGTCACCTCTAGTTCATATTCACGTACAATGATAGCCCAACGATACGTGGATGATGTGCTGTGGCCGTTATAACACTCCCCTACCTTCAGGGCATGCCCAAATTCCTTTATCAGTAGGATAACTCTCAACCACACATTGCTGGCATTAGCCAGCATGCACTGCAAGTTGTGCAGCTGCTTTACTGACCACCGTACTCACCAGATCTCTCACTAATTGAACAAGTTTGGGAAAGGATTGAACGCCATTTGTAAAACTTTCCACTGCCCCCTTCAGAAGACGCACTTTGGCAAATGGTTGACAGGGAAATGAAGCCTCAGGACCCCATCAGTACTCTCAATGACTCTGTTCCTAGACATGTTGCTTCGTTTATAGTCGTCCATGGTGGTCCTACAACATATTTACCCGATCCCATCCTTACTCTGTATTATAGACATCATTTCGAAATACAGATCACTTATAGTTTGTTGCTGTCTCTCTCTCTGTTTGCCGAGTTTCGTCACTTTCTGTCAACTCTTTCTTGGTGTTGCATTTTTAATGTCGGGAAGTGTATATAATATATCAGGGAACTTGTTTCGCTATAAATCCATGCATGAACATGTGTAACAAAACGAAATGCAAAAATCAGATGAGAAAAAGTTTTATGGATACATAAAAATGTAATTCTTTGGTGCTATAGATGTGTGGAATGTGAAAATATAAAGCAGAACTTGCGTAGATTATAAAAGCTTGGTTATTTGTAAAAGAAAAACTAATTCTTTGAAAGAAAGTTAAAATGTTTCATATGTTTGGTATTCATGAATAATTTAAATAATTCAAAGTGATTCACAACTTTTTCGGAGTTTAATAATAAGATTTTGTAGAATTACCCTTCTAAACCATAGCAATCTTAAAATCCAGAAGAATGATTGCTGGTCTTCACCATGCGAATGTATCTCCAACAAATTCTAACGGATTTTGATTAGGAAAACAAAGTGACCATTTTCTCCGTATTTTCTTAACATCAAATGTGTTCTTGACGTAATGAACTGTATGAATTCTTGGTTTTCCACGGATAAAACAAATAGATCATCATTGGCTACTTATTAATGTATAACATATGGTTTCAGTAACCCTTTTCCAAATTTTGACCATCAAACTTTCGAAGGATATGCATATCCGTATATTCAGCAACATGGATTCCAGCCTATTCCATTAGCTCTTTTATGCGTAATTTCATTTTTTATGAACGAATGTTAGTTTACTTTGAATGGGCTTTCTCTTTATTCGCGGTTAATCTACATTTATACACCTGTACTAACAAGGAAATATAAATTCACTCTAATCGCATTAGAATATTCTGTCTCAATTTCCATTAAGTTCCTTACTTCTATCCACTTAGTGTGTTGATGTCAACGCAATATACATCATATGTATGTAGAAAACCTTATAAAGCTTGTTGTTACTATGGACTGTTTGGTATAAAATCCACTTTTTTTCTGCTTCCAAAAGCATTCAAGTACTCTGTTCTTCTTAGATGAGCTGCTGGTTAACAGGATACATCAGCCAATGTTTGGTGTCGTAGAACGTTGATGATTTGCTCTTGATTGATTCTAAAATTGTTCGTTTCTAGAAATTGATTCAACAATGTTGAAATCACATTTATTTGGACAGAAATATCATTTTCAAAATTTCCTTGTGTTCAATTGGACTTAGGTCTCTCAATAATTCATTGATAAATGAATTTTAAGATATCATGTTCTCATTTGAACTCAACTTTTCTGAAAACGTAACTGAAATTCACATAAGAGACAGTGAACAAATATATGCTTCTGTAAAATTTCTTCACTTAAATACGCTGATTTATATCAAAAGTCTTCATCAATTATTTGTTATACTCCAAATTATTTACATTTTATACTTGATTTAAAAATTTAAATATTTGCGTGATTTTGTTTCTTCCATTAAGTTTGGGTGGTGGGTATTACATTTTTAACCCTTAAAATTTTTCTAATTATCTTTACTGTTATAGGATAATTATAGTTCAATCAAAAATAATGATTTTAATATTTTAATGCTATCGTAAGTAATTACTTACTCAAGCTAATACTTAGTGAATTTCTAAACTTTTCACTGACAACATAAATCACTTAAGATGTATTTGATATCAAATTAAATCAATAAATAGTAACATATAGATATGATATAAAGTGCATTATTTTTTCATATTAAAAGTTGAAACTAAAATTAAATAACAAAATAGTAAACATATATAAAATTGTTCAGCCAGGATACTGTTAAAATAAAAAAGATATCTGTTCTACGAATATATTAAGGGCTTTGAAATAATTTTCTCTAATATTCATATTACGTTGTTATTGAAAATTTCTTCAACCATTTGTTAAATACACATTACTAGTATTTTGTGCTAAAATCAATCGACTTTAAATAACTTATATCTGCATATAAAAAATTAATTTTTGATTAACAACTGCTGAAACAAAATTAATAAAGCTAAAGTATTCTATCAGTGAATGTAATGACATTACTTATATATAATTCGCATTTTGCACAAGAATGTGAGGAAATAATAAAAAACTCTCATGCTTTGAATATATATATATATATATATATATATATATATATATATATATATATATATATATATATATATATATATATATATATATATATATATATAGAAAAGAAATTGAGAAGAAGTTCAATACATACCACCAAATAATCTGTAAGTAATGCCACGGCGCCACGATGTACCGTCAATAACGAAATAGCATTTGAAATAAATATTTGTGTAGCTTGTCCAGTCTCTTATAACGTACTTATTCGTCAACGTTATTTCATAAGTAGAGTTTCGAAGTTTGACAACTCTGTCAAAAGGAACGCTAGTCAAAAATGTCTTGGTGTCTTCATTGAAAACTCCACAATGAGCAGATGGTTTCGGGAAAAGACCCACGCAGTACATTTTTATTGTATCTGTGCACGTGTCCATATCTAAATTTGTGGTCCAAACATTTTCTTGACAAGCATCTAGAGTGAAACACATTACAATTAACTAAAGTTATGACTTTTTAAGACATGTTAATCTAAAAGCAAAATTAATTGGCTTGTAATTCATTCGGTTTTTAAGAATGTATAAAGATGGTCCTTAAGATAATAATCAAGTAATTTTTTAATGGATCATACGATTTTAAAATCAGAAAAAATAAAACAACGGATACAGATAAGGAGTTTAAGAAGTACAGGAAAAAGAAGTGCATTTCTTGCCATAAGGAAAATTTAAATTGAAAATCATTACTACAAGTGTATTGGGATTGTTTTGTTAAGTGATTGAAACTTCTCAAGGGACTAGAAAAAACAGAAAAAACTTTAAGTAGCAAAGAAAGCAAGGACCATAATACGACGGGATTATTTTCTTATTTCTTATTGGTATTTTAATATTTTTATATCACAGCACAAATATTTTTTATACAATTAATATTAAACCCTAAAGATTAATATCATAAAACGGAATTTTGTTTTTAATTTTTCAGTCCTTAGCTTGATTAGATAAAAATGGAATATATTTCAAGTAATGCCAACACAACAATAAAATTGCTTATATATGCATTCCAAAAATTTTTTATTCTTTTTTGTCGGTGAAAATTTAACAGCATGCTTTCTCGGTTATCAATAAGAATTTTCGTTTTTAGACCTTACAGCAGAAAAAATCTAACTGATTTTGTTACCATTTTGGAGTACTGCTGATCCATTTAGTAGGCATGTCTTTTGTCAAGTCGGAATAAGTATTCGTAAGCAACTAACTTTTCGATGCTAATGCAAGTAGCGCCATGCGAGTGTAGAGGCATAGTGCAAAAAGCTTCTTGAGACATATTTCGTCTAACTTCCTTCAAAGGCTGCGAGATGAAAAAAAATGGCTCTCATTTATCTTTCTCTACTATAGAGTGCATTTGAAACGGGTGATAAAAGCAGGGGGAAGAATGATAAATTCTCCCCTTTTTTGAGTAAGAGTTATCGTTTAATTCTTTCTGTGGACAGACATAAAAATAGAGGGAGAAAAAGAATAGTTTAGGCTGCGATTTAAAAATACATGTGTGTGTAATTTCTAGAATTTATTTATAAATCATATTTTTCTTTTTATGGATAATCACTTTATATTTATTTTCTTTATTATTTAAACACCAATTCTTAAGAAAATAATAAAATGGTTGATAATTATTTTGGAATTCACATACATAGTAATGATAAATTATTACATTTTTTTACTTCATAACCAATCAAAATTTTGAAATACTTAAATATTAGTTTATCCTCAATTTTTTATGTAAGCAAACTTTATCTCCTTGGTATAAACATTTATTTTTGAAATTTAATTTAATTTGAAATTGAAGAAATTTTTTTATCTTTAGAGCCTAGCAAACTGAACTTTTACATTAGATATGATATCATGTGATGTGAATAGAATATTCAAAATTATTTGTATTTTAAGCAATTACGACTGCTATTAGCAACCAATTTTTATGGCTTTAAACTTGGATTTTCACTACAATGCTTATTAGAAACCTAAAAAGTTTTTTTTAACCTTATATCCATTTTGGTTTTCAAAAATAACCGTAATGTTGGTCTAAAAAAAACCAGAAAAGGAAATATATTATTTGGATTAATTATTTATAAAATTTTATCAGCCCTACATAATTCTAATATTTATTAGCATGGAAACTAGCGAAAATAAAAGTGGATAATTTTTTTTTGTAGTACATAGATGTTTCTTCAACTTACTTCGGATATTATATAAATAACAATTCTTAAAAAATGAGGCAAAACATCATAATATATAATTGAATTACATTAACTACATTTGAAGAGTCAGCACATTCATGTATTATCTTAAGAAAAAGATAACCCAGCTTAAAAAATTCTTAAAGAAATGAAAAATTAGATATTTAATTTAATTTTCTAAATTTTTCAGTTACTATAAAATAAAGTCTTATGGAATATTTTAAATAGTTGATAAACATTTTACTTCAACAGTAATTTTGCGAATTCCCACTTTAAATCTCAATATATTATTCCTTATTTATATTTCAGAGAACAAACTTGTGAATATTTCCCCTCTAAAGTTAGGTAACGATGTTATATATATTAGTAATTTGTATTCTTATCACCATTGTGAATGAATTTATTTTGTAAGGGATCGAGGGTATCTAAAATGAAATTAACACTGAATTAAAAGTGTTATAGTAATTAGAAATATGCCTTAAAATTTCATAATGCACAGTTGAATCAGTGTAAAATTGCTTTTTTTATTTATGAATAAGTAACT